>OX387315.1:21907024-22323351 GCA_947562085.1 Eudonia lacustrata
TTTTTATTAATTTGACCCCTACATTACAATAAGCTTAGAAGATAAATAGTTACACTCACCTGTACACTGTGAATGAGATAATGACATTTGATCATAATTTTATTTATTTATTTTATTATTTATTATTAATTTATTATTATTTTATATAATATGTAATGTGTGAAAATTGTTGTTACATAACCAGACATAATAATTCGTCGTTTGTAGATTAATGCAATTAACTATCATCATCATTATTAGCACCTTCAAAAGATTCATCCGAAGTTCTATTAAATACTAGCCACGGGTGGATCTTATCAACTGAGAAAACCCCTTTAAAAGGGCGGTTACCCTTACGGGATAAGGGAGTGTCCTCAACCATGTATCTGTCGTTATAAAATACTTCTATTATGCGATATGGGCCACGTAGTTTGGGCACCAGTTTTCTACTTTGACCGCAAGAAGGAACCTCCCTTTCAACCCTGACTAAATCCCCTATGGCATAGCTTACCCTTTTTCAATGTTTATCAAAGCACTCCTTTTGTTTAGCCTGACTGATAACTCTGTGATCTGATACTTCACTACGAATAGTTTTCGTTAACGTGTCATCATGCGACTCAATATTATTGGTATTAAGACACAGGGAAGAGTCATTAGTTCCAACCAAGTTAGTCCCGAATATAATTTCAGCTGGTGTTTTTCCTGTGCCTTTATTGACTGTGTTGTTTAATCCCCATTGTATTTCGGACACTGACTCATCCCATAAGTTTTCGGGTTTGTTAAATATTCTTGCGCTAAGAGCAGAGAGAACGGTACGGTTATACCGCTCTACCTGCCCATTTGCCCTTGGTGTGGCAACCGCGTTTAATACATGTTTGACTCCCAATTTATCGAGAAACTTTTGGAAATTCTTGGAAGTGAAGGATGTTCCTCTGTCAGATATTATTCTCTGAGGTACACCAAAAGTATGAAAATAACTTTTAATTGATTTTATTGTGTGGACACTTTTGGTACTTTTTACGGGAACTAATATAAGATATTTAGTAAATGCATCAATAATTAAAAGGAGATAACAATTCTTTTTCTTGCTACGAACAAAGGGACCAAGATGATCTATGTGTAATGTATGGAACGGTCGATCAACCTTGGGTATTGGATGTAACTCTCCGGCCCTTTTCCCTGCAGGAACTTTGGTATGCGCACACTCTAAGCAAGAGTCTACATATTTCATTATAAACCGTCTCATCTTAGCGAACCAGTAATGTTCCTTTATTTTATCTAATGTTTTGTCAAAACCGAAATGTTCTAGTGAATCATGATTTGTCCTAAGCAAATGCCACCTGACACCTTTTGGTACAACCCATCGGTCGCCCTCAGTCGTTTACCTGTACAACAAACCACGTTTCACCGCAAAATTATTTTTTATTTCAATAATATTATCAGTTTCTTCATCGTTAAGAATATTAATTATTCTTTGGAGCTCGGAGTCATTTTTTTGAACAGTAGTTATCCAATTTGTATCAATTAATCTTACTTCCATATAACCATTTTGCGGTACTGGATTTCGACTGAGAGCATCGACATGACACATACGGGACCCCGGTTTATAGATGATATTAAAATCATACTCTTGTAAGATATCCCACCACCTTGCCACTCGTGGTAACATATCCTTTTTCTCAAAAGTGGCGCGAACTGAATTGCAGTCAGTAACTATTGTAAATTTTAATCCTAAAAGGTACACTCGAAATTGTTTTACTGACATTACAACGGCTAAAGTCTCTAAATCGTATGAGGTGAAGCGAGCCTCTTCGGGAGAAGTTTGACGACTATAGTAAGCAACAGCACTGAATGGTGAATCTTTATTAGATCTCTGTACTAAAATACCAGCAATTCCTGATTTTGATGCGTCCGTGTGTACTTGTGTTTCATACGTTGGACTATTAAATGCGAGAATAGGGCGTTTTATCAATTCTATTTTTAGGTTATTAAAGGCCTGTTCTTCTACATCTCCCCAATGCCATTCAGAATTTTTCTTCAGCAGTTGAGTTAAAGGCCTGGCGATTTTAGAAAACCCTCTTACAAAACGCCAAAAGAAACTAGCTAGACCAACAAATTGACGAACTCTGTGTTGATCGCTAGGACGGGGAAACTTTTCTACCGCTTCTATCTTTTTCTTTCCCAGCCTAACTCCACTTTCATTTACTTCGAACCCTTAGTAGTCTATGGATTGCTTAAAGAAGTAACATTTTGATAATTTTAAAGTCAACCCTGATGCTCGAAATAAGTCTAACGTACTACGCAATTTTCCGAAACCTTCATCTATAGTTTTGGAAGGGATAATTACGTCATCCATATAGACGAACGCGTCTTTAAACCGTGCATTGCCAAGGATATTGTTAATGGCACGTTGAAAATTAGATGGAGCATTAGCTAAGCCAAATGGCATTTTATTAAATTCAAAGTGACCATCTGGAGTCACAAAGGCAGTAAGGTGTTTAGAAGACTCTGCCTTTTTTATCTGGTAGTAACCAGAGGCGAGATCGAGTATGGTATAATATTTAAAGCCCGTTAAATTATTTAATTGGTCATCAATTCTTGGCAATGGAATATCCATTGCCAAGAATTGATGACCAATTAATTGTTTTCTTATTAAGCGATCGAAAGTCTATGCAGAGTCTATAATCTCCAGTCTTTTTCTTGACTAACAGGATTGGAGATGCATAATTGGACGTAGATGGTCGAATTATTCCAGATTCCTCCAATTCCTTAACCATACCTCTAACTACTTCGCGTTCTGAGTGAGCTAATCGGTAAGGGCGATAAACAACTGGAGTACTATCACTTAGATTTATCTCCATTTCTATTTCGTTAATGCACCCAAGGTCTTTGGTTGAGAAGGCAAAACAATTCCTATATTCGTTTAGTAACTTTAATAACAAAGACTTGTCATTATCATTTAGTTCTTCATCTACATTTATAAATGAACTATCTATAGTAAGGTTTGGCAAGCCATCACTATAACTGCAAACTCTATTGACGCTACACGTGTGAATTTCTGATAAGGGAGTAGCACGCACTAGCAGAATACCATGTTTTAAACTATGTCCTAATGCACTTAAACCCTTTAAAATGACATGTCCTCTACCATCCACTAATGTAGTTATGCTTTGTATAACTTCGTATTCTTTATTATATTCGCCACTAAGACTGGGTTCTATGAGTACGTCACAACTAACCTTAGGGTCCGAATAAACATCGACCCACGCACAACCCTTTATATTTGTATCGCTAGAGACACGCAATGATACTTTACCAATCTTTTGAATAGACTTATCACAAATTCTAAGCATCTCGTTAGCCTTAATTACTACTACGTGGTCTTGTTCTGTAAAAGATTGACCCAACAACAGAGGAACCTGCAGTAAGTGATGGGAAACGATAAGAACTGTTACTGTTGCTTTTACGGAATCAACTTCAATTTCAACATCAACTTTCCCGAGGCAAGTAACTACAGAATCTCCAAATCCCCTTAGAACAGGTAAGTCAGTAATTGACCACCTGCTAGTTAGATTTCGAGCAACCGATTCTCTTAACATGGTACACTGGCTACCGAAATCAATAAAGCAATCAAGGGTAACACCATTTACTACTGCTGATTTAAAATACTTATGATCATTATTATGTTCTCGTGATACGTGTAAAACCGTTTTAGCAGTTATATCTCTTTTGGTGGGGCAATCATTGACAAAGTGTCCTACTTTAATACAAGTAGTACAACGTTAGATTGGTTGCTTACATTTATAATATGGATGTCCTTGTTCACCGCAATTGTAACATTTCGATTTAATGTCGTTTGTGTTACTTATAGTCTTAGGTTTAAAACGCTTATTGTCAGTTATGCTTGCCTGTCGCGAAACATTATCTGTCCTTTTATTCAACTTAACCCCTTTCAGATATACTAATAGTTTATCGGGTTCTGTAAACTGTGCAGCTTCTGCACTGGTTCTTATAGAACGATCCTCAATACCAAACAATATGCAATCTATAGCATTTTTCTTTGAAATATTACATCTGTTTAGTAAAATAATTTTTTCATAAAAGTATTCTTCTAATGGTTCCCCAAAACGAGCTTTACTGGCAAGCATATCTGTCAACAACTATGCGTAGTTCTCGTCACTAGGAAAGGCTGAACGTAATTTATCTTGCTATTCAGACCAAGAAAACATTAGGCTAAGAAGACCTTGATACCATTTTTGTGCAAGACCCACTAATTTAGGTAAAGAGTAGTGGATGGTCTGTCTTTCAGACCATTTATAGATTTGGGCACATTCGTTAACTTTCAGGAGCCACATATCAATTGTTTGAATGCGCTTTGAGGAATCAAATTCCGGAATGACATTAAGAACCGGAAAACGCTCACTGCTATCGTCAGTTTTCATGGTCTGGGCAAGATCTTTTAATATTTGAGCTAGTAACATGCTATTCGAATTGGTTACTTTAGAGTCAATTATGGGGCTAGTTGACGGCAAAGGTGTAGAAGTTATAGTAAAAAAATCTCTGGCCTGAACTGTAGCATTGGCATCCTGCAATGCCTGGATACTGCTGGTGCATCTCGCAATACTGGATCGGCTTCGGCTCCGCGTCACCCTTCTTCGCGCCACAGGACTGCGGCTGTGCGTTGCTCGGCTTCGCATAGCCCGGCAGCCACGGCGCGCTACCCGGCTGCGGCAATGCCTTGCCAAGTGGGGGCTGTTTGCCACCCGACTACGACTGCGCGTCGCTTGGCTGCTGCGGGCCGCTCTGCTGCCGCTGTGGGTAGCCCTGGTCCTGCTGCGGGCGGCCCTGCTGCTGCGGGCTGCCCTGCTGCTGCGGGCCGCCCTGCTACCGCTGCGGGCAGCCCTGCTACCGCTGCGGGCAGCCCTGCTGCTGCCGCTGCGGGCAGCCGTGCTACTGCGGGCTGCCTTGCTGCCGCTGCTGGTCCTGCTGCGGGCCGTGTCGCTGAAATTTTAATATTACAACAAGTAAATGCTATCCAAACATGCCTGTACCTTATGCCGAATAAAAATGTCACCTAATGTTGTTTTATTTGTAGTGTAATAGAATTATTGGATCTAGAGTAAGCTTGGCAATAAAAAGAGCTATATTATCAAAATTGCTAAGAGACAACTCTTGCTTTATAAAAAAAGATCTAAAATAACTTCATACAACCAAAACCAAATTGAAAAAGTATAAAAGCAATACTTAATAGAAAAAAAAAAACAAATACTTCAAAGTATAAGTAGTTCATACTTCATTAGTGTCTTAGCTTATCAAATGTATCAACAAAGCAATCGAACAATAGAAATACACAAAACAATTAGGGTAATAGTAAATTAATTAAATTAAATAAAAAAATAATTAATAATTTTTTTTTAATTAATTAATTAATTAATTAATTAATTAATTAGTGTGGTTTTGTTTGTGAATACTGTGTGTGAATTAAATAACTTTTGTGCAAAGTCAGTGTTTTTTTACAAATCCCTTCTGGGCGTTTCAGCTCAGAAGTGGGATTACTGCAAAAATATACCGTTTTTGCAACGCCCACAGATTCCTTGAGAACAAAGGTAAAGTAAACCGCCATTTTATTTTTCTCTTTTATTGAAAGATCCATAGCTTATGTAATAAGAACTGTGATGAGATAAATTCTATTTTTTCCTCTAAATATGTGTGTTAACATGTGGATGAGAATGGATTAAGTTTAGCTTATTGAAATAAAATTTCTGTAATTCGTAAAATACTGGAAACAAACCGGCTTCACGTGAACGTATTAATGAAAATAATGACAAATAAAACGAGCTAAGGAAATTCTGAGTATCCATTTCATAAATAATTTATTGATTTGTAGATGTTGTCTTTTTATATGATTTTCTTTACCATTGTCTTATACGAGGATAGTTATTTAAAACGATGAAATTAGACCACTTTTAACTGGTATCTATCAGTTTAGAGGTAAAGTAATAATTATAAATTCTTTTACCGACAATCGGATGCAAATGGATTGAACACAAATAATTTTAGTGTGATATTTTTCTATAAATATGGAACAATTATTATGATAATGTTGAGTGGCCTAGTGTTTGCGCCTGAACACGCCTACGATTTTCACCGCATTGTCATTCACTACTGTCTTGCATCATCCACCCATACTAGTCCTGTAGCCCGTGGACATTCAAATCACGAAAAAGGTTACCGTTTGTCTTTGTGAAATTGTGATAGATTTCGCCATTTTATATACTAAAAGCGAAGTCTTAAAGATCGTAACCCGCCGTAACCATATACAGCGTCCGATTTTATCAGTGACCGATATTGAAAGTACAGGTACTTTACGCCAAAATAAAAATATTATCCCCAATAAACAGTAGTATTTTGTCATTGGTTTAGATTTTAATTTTTCAAACAAAATAATTTATTATTTAATTGGCAAAAACTGCAACATACTGTAGATGCCTCGATGAAATCACTCACACATGCGACTGCATTGTGGAAGTCGTTGCACTCACGCACACGCAGAGAAACACACACACAGCTACAGATGCAGTGCAGCCTACAGCCAATCACAAGCTTGCGCGCGATAGCGTGCGTAAATGAGCATTCGTTCTCGCTCACTGACATTTAGTACCTAACTAGTATCTCGTTTTATTTTCTAATAATCTATCTACTAGGCATCATAATCAGCCTATAACCGTCCCACTGCTGGGCACAGGCCTTTCCACATGGTAACATCAAATGGGGACATTGGGCCATGACTTACCACGCTGACCCAATGGGGGTTGGTGGGTTCTAAGTCAAAATAAACGTTATTTTTAATACCACTTGAGCTTAGTCTTCATCGAATTTGTTGGTAAATGACGACAAAACCATTTACCTGGAATCATCAACAACTAAACCACAAATTAAAGTAAGACTAAACCTCAATTATGTAGGTACCTACCCATGGGTCTTTAGTACAGAGTTGCAGAACAGCTTATCGCTTCGGTCTTATCATACTGGGCAAGTTAAAATAAGAAATACAGTTTATTGTAGTTGGTATTTTTATTGAAAACCATTAAAAACACAAATTGTAATTATTTAGGGTAATAAGTTGTTAAATTACGTAATGTTATCCCTAACACTGTGTTACAAACAAGACTGGCAACAACATAGAATTGCTTTAGGCAGGGATGATTATGAAAATAAAAATGCAAGAGAACTTACATAACACGTTTACAATAATTTTGGCACCGGTAGCAGAGAGGGAGAAGTTGCCATTGCCACATGGCCAATTAAAATAACCCTTATTAATATTGTTTACTAAAGTTTACGCAAACACTACACATTTAATTAAAACACTTTTATTTAAACTTTCCAATATGTAAAAGTAAAATTAAACGCGAGTAATATCCGTTCAAAAGTGTTTTATTTAAACCCTTATTAATGTTGCAATAATCAGTCAAAAATGTTTAAATTAGTAGATACATTTTGTTTATTTTATAGGTACCTTAGCACGTTGGACGTACCGATTTTATCTAATCACAACATGACAATAACAATAATTAGTTTTAAGACTACGTAAGTACACCTAGGTGCTTAGGTTAATTATGTAGGTAGATACTAAAGTTACCGTAGTACCGTATTGTTTTTCAATTCTAAATTTACACGACACTGAGAAACAGTTAACATTGCCATAAGCATTCAATAAATCGGGTTTGATAAGACACACGCAACGCAACAAACAAAACACTTCGGCACTGGTAATGAAACAGTTCGCACAGTCAGGCACATCACATCACAGTTGGGTGGAAATGGTAATGGTGCGTGGCCGCACCGAGCAAAGCAGCCGATGTCCCAGGCGGTTGAAGAAAACCGATTCGATCACCTACTCAGGCGGGCGCACTGAGCAGCCAGTCTACGAGGCGGTTGATGATTACTGGACTGAGCATGAGCTTAGGTGAAGAATAGTTCTGCGGCGTCAGCTCCTGAACTGGACATCAGTCATAATCATAAGCATTGATGTCAATAGTTTCTTTCGCGTTTTAGCCCTCGCTACTCGCTACTCTCGTGTTAGCCGTGTGGTGGTTGGTGCTTGGTGGTGTACAAAATCTCCAATTTATGCTTCAACGTCTCGGGCGGGGTGGAAGCGGGAGAACGGAATGCATATGGACTTCTGGAGGCCGGAATCATTAGTCAGGAAGCAGAAAGTAATGCGCCAAAAGCCGCTACTATCACAATCACAATGTATTCTGTGACACAAGTCTCTTTAGGGTGGTTTAGTTCTCAGAGTTAGGAGTACGTTACGCACGGCACGACTGACGTGGACTAACGCATCGCATCGCACGCGCCGCGGCTGCGCTGCGCGGCGGCATAGCACAAACATTGGCGGCATCGCAGAGGCTATGGTTGCCAACTCAAACAAAATCACTTGTTAATTTGAAATTTACAAAAAGTTATTTTTTAAGATAAGTATGTATCTTCTTCTTCACAACTACTCATTGCTTTGTTGCTAAATAACATAACGATAATGAGCGCAATGGTGCAGCGGCTTACGCTTTTCGTGTAGTGATCTTATTTAAGCTGTTTGCGGCTTGCGCCAAATTCCCTTTAACTCGTGCATGAAAAACCGACACTCAACGGATGAAAAACATGAGCAACATAAAAATAAGAACACAGTTTTTTAATTGTCGCCATCTAGTGTACCTACTATTTTCTTTTGTGCCATTCTAGTGGCTTAACACTTAAACACTTGTAGTTTTTAAACCCGACGAAAAGAAAAAAGCTTCCACAGTTGCGTGAAGCAATATTGGATTTTTTTTGACGTCAAAGTTTTGACATAAAGAAAGGTAGCGGCTAGTTTGAAACCGTCTGTTTGTCTGTGTCATTGCAATTTAAACTGATTATGTACTTATCTAATTTTATTCAGTAGCGTTTCCATCCGATTTAAATTATTAATAAAATAATGTAAATTACTTGTGTCGTCGTAGTTTTTAAATTTCCATTCGGAAGCCTTGAGATAGTTCATATTAAAGTTATGTAAATAACTAAGTTATAAAGGAAGAGCAGCCGTTTTCAAGATTATGCAATTTACCGCTTACCTTACTTTTTACTTTAACAATAATTTTATTTTTTCGCAAACGTTAATATTCGAACAAGTCCTAAGTAAGAGTCACTAAACGTAGACGTCGTAGACAGTAGTGTAAGCAAGTGACTAAACGTGTCAGGTGCATATTTAATTTTTATCAACCCTATTAGTCAAACGAAGTTGGTGCAAGTAGCCGACTGCACTGCGCTGCCGCCTTTCGGCACGCGGCGACTTTGGCGGCGACTTTGGCGGTATCTTTGGCGGCCCTATTGACATTTTGCTGGAGGTGTTTTAGATAAGGATGGGATGATCGATGACTTAACATATCGAATTATTGTATTTACGTGTCGTGAATCGCAAATCATCTACTGCCACTATGGTCTATTCTAACCACTAGACCAGATTATATTAATCTCGTGGATTCACTGGTCTCAGGCCAAAATGTCACGGGTTCGATGTCCAGCTAGGTCAATTTATTTTAGAAATTCTTTAGTGAAAGGATTTTGTATGTGGAAGATAACGTGTTTAAGTTCCAGTGGTCTAGTAGTAAGACTACCGTCCCCAAGCCTAAATGTCCCGAGTTCGATTCTCAGCTAGGGCAAATTATTCAGTTACATTTGCTTGGTGGGAAGGTTAGTTTTAAAGCGGAAGATATGTTTTACCGGCTCAAGCCTTTTGATAGATTACCGGTTTCGGATAACTGATGTTAAAATTACCTACAGCTAATAGGTTTTCTTAGTCCACCGGGCTAGCTACTATCCTACTACCCTTTTATGTAAGCGTCAGAGTAACAATTTTCGTTATTTTATTGTAAAATAAATACATTAAATTTTTTTTAAACGAACTATCGTACGAAAGCAATAATAATAATTGCAACATTTCGCCCGTCCCTAGTGTTACACGTGCCGGCTTCCGCGTGCAATCGTCCATATTTTTTCAGTCTGATGAGAACTACTGTGTGTGAATAAACATTGCAAAAATGCCGTACCGATATTCTAATGTAGATTATCTTAACATGGTCACATGTTATCGTGGCGCGAACCACAGCCTCGCTGAAGCAGTGAGGCTTTACCAGGAAGTGTACGGTGTGCGCCTCGGTCCCCGCACTATCTTGGGAGCTGAGCAGCGATTCCGGGAGGCCTCGTGGTGAAGCTGGAAGACCTCGCTATTCGCCACAGCTGGAAGAAAGCATATTGGATTTCTTCGCGCGCCATCCAACCGCCAGCGCGATGCAGCGGCTGTCTTTGAAGTCAGTGACTTTTATGCGTGGAAAGTGTTGAAACGAGAAGGGCTGCATCCGTTCCACTTCACGCGAGTCCAGGAGCTCATGCCACAGGACTTTGCACCACGAATGGCATTTTGTCAGTGGCTCCTGCGAAATAGGCGGTGCAACATTTAGTGGACTGATGAAGAAAGCACATTCACAAGAGTGGGCATGTTCAACAACCACAATGCCCACTACTGGACTAAGAAAAACCCAAACAAAAACTTTTTACGAATGGGAGATGCTCGCCGGACGTGCCTATCGGACTGCGTCGGAGGCTGCATTACCAGCACGATGGAGCGCCGGCGCACTACGACCGCAACGTCCGCGCGCATCTCACAAGGATCATTATGAAGATCGTTGGATTGTTCGCGGTGGACCAATCGCATGGCCAGCACGCTCTCCGGACTTGACGCCGTCGCTGGACTTTCACGTGTTCGTGCGAAGGACTTAGTGTATGGTCACGACGGTCATATTATGACCAGTGCCGATTGCCGAACAGTTACGAGCTAGTGAGTGCTTTTAAACAATGCGTAGTGACGGTGACATTCTAGTGTGTGTAGGTAGGTAGGAACCTAAGAGAGTAAGAGGGCCAACCTTTGCGACAACAAAGGGGCCACTTCCAGCAGTTGCTCTAAGTGATTTTGTCAATATTAATAAATGTTTTTTTTTATTTGTTATTGTGATAAAAATATGTCTGTCATTGTAATTAATAAACTATTTTAAATAAAATGTATTTAATTTATCCTACTACGCAATCATCTACCAACCCGCAATAGGCCAGCCTGGTGGGACACGCATGGCCCAATCTCCTCAAGTGATGTGGTCCATGTGGAAAGATCTGTGCCCAGCAGTGGGGGACTTTTATAGGCTGATGATGAAACCGTTATTACTAATAGTTCTGATCTGCCTGATAGGTAAGCTTTAAGTTATGTATTTTATGATATGAAACATTTAACATTTTAACATTTATTTAACTTATCATTCTCTGTAAAAGTAAAACATAATAATAAATAACTCTTAACTACCTACTATTTATCACGAGCACAGAGTTTTTTAGCGCGCAGCATAACCTTCGTAGAAAGAAATTGGGAGTCCTCCCGTGCGTGCGCAGTGCCCGACGACGCTTTACGAGTGAGCACACATATTCACTTTCATCAATGTGTAAGTGAGTGTGCAAAGGCACCTCGTGACGTAGGCAGAGGGGCGTGTCGTGTGTAAACAGAGTTCATTTTCCGTACGCATGCGTATGTAGTAGTGATCAGCTGAGTACAGTATGATGTTTTACGTATTTCTGTTTCTAATTATTGATCATCAATTACTCTAAAACTAGCGTATAAATTTTAATGTTTATTGGGGAAAATATTTTTATTTTGGCGCAAACTACCTGTACTTTCAATATCGGCTACTGATAAAATCGCATCCTACATAGTGATAAGTCTAAAATCTCCATATATGTTAGTTATTTACATTTCTAGGTTACCGCATTGTTTCGCTATTGTCATGTTGTACAGCTTTGTTCAATTACCATACGTAATAGTAAGACTGTGGAAAGTTGCCAAACACAAATTTAAGACCAGATGTAGTCCGACCATTTTGATAATAATTTACATTTTTGAGTTACTAATCAATCCATATGTCAATCCATAATCAATCCATAATAGTAATCAATCCATATGTAATTGTATGTTGGTAAACTTTTGTTAAACTCCTAATATGGTTTCATCGCTGTCGTTGTCGCTCTCGTCAATTTATAAATAGCTTGCCTACTTCTTAACTGATCTTTAGTATTTGTAAAAATATTATGATCGGATGTTAATGACGGTAGTTGTTAACATTGAATGGGCGCCTTTGGCTTTCAAAGTAAAAAGTAAATAGTGTTGAATAATTTCGGCGGGCTGGTTAGAACCACGATAGCTCAATTGGAAGAGCACCTGACCCGGTATGTCAGAAAAGTTTTTTACTAACTCATGTGGTTCACATTCAAGATACATTCCAAAATAATAGATTTTTTGTAAATTAGACAATGATCTGTCATCATTATGAATCAAACTATGAAATAGATTTATAAAAGGATAGTACTCACCATCCTTGCCTGTAAACTTTTTAATCTCTATTTTTGGTAGTTTCGCACAAATAGACGTGGAGCGATCAGGGGGCTGGTTCTGCGACGTAATAGGCGTCTGTTTACTCCTTATAGCACCTTGCAACAATGCCATATCTATGGCATTCTTAATCTAAGGTATTCTTTAAATGATTAAGCTTTACCTGCAATAAATCTAAAGACGAGTTTTCGAGTTCGGTTTCCTCTTCGCAGAATTGATAAATTTTCATAATAGTGCCTTTAGCAGACCCCCTGGTCGCAATCCACGCACCTTTTTGTTCCATTGTAGAACCCTTAACGATTTACACTTTTGTAATAACTTATTACAGTAAAATATTATATAAACGCGCATACAAAACCGTCTTAGAGAAACGCATGCACAAGCAAGCAAACACGTCAACAACAAAATGGCGTGCAATCGTTCTCACAGTATTGTGCCAAAGCGCAGGGAGTCTCTTGTCAAATCGCGATGAATTTCCGGCCGGCCGCGTCACACAAACAACGAATCAGCGCGCACCACGAATAAGTCACTCGTCGTTCTAACCAATAGCGTTGAAGCGCGTAGTACAGAAAACTCCTTCCTTGGAATCCTCTATGACCAGGGATGCACAGACTACGGCCCGCGGGCCGCATGCGGCCCGCCGGTCGAATACTGGTGGCCCGCCGACAGCAAAAATAATACTCTCGTACATTCGAAAATATTGAGTTCTATTCCAGAATAAAACCAATAACAAATGTTCGAAAAGTAATTTGAATCTCGCGCGCGCGCTCTATCAATCTTATCGGTGCGCCGTGCATGCGTCGGTAACAGCGGTCGGTAATGTTCGTGCTGATCTCGGTTAAATTCGTTTTCTTGAGGAAGCGCGCCGCGTTATTATTATACTGTTCGAGCGAGCGAGATAGCAATAGTCCCAAATTCCCGATAGCTCGCGTAGGTAGATACACGAAGCTTCCAGAGTCGGTTTCGAGATTTCTCCAGACAGTTTTCGACTCTATGCGCGTGGTATAAAAGCCACGCTAACCGCAGCGACCGACAGTTCGGTTTTAATTTGAGTAAAGTGTCGTTAGTTCTAGTGTAGATTTTAACTCGACTAGCCGGTGTCATAATTATAATATATTTTGATCCACATTCAACGTAGATTTCCCGTCAAGTGCCGTGTATAATTGTGTTGTGAAATCGTAAGTAAAACTGTTATTAATTTTATCTACATATTTTATCAATTATTTTTGGTAATTAATTAGGAACTGTAATTGGTTTTAGGTGCTGTGGTAATCCTAGTCAGGATTAAAACGCAACATGGACATGCCAGGAACTAGTAAAAAACGTAAGGTTAAAGATGAAAATCGGCAGTTTCAAGAAATTTGGACTGAGAAATACTTTTTTGTATGGTCGCATAACAAAGTCGTTTGTTTAATTTGCAAGAATTCTGTTGCGATTGCAAAGGAATATAATGTAAAAAGGCACTATGAAACGCAGCATCCTACTTTTACGAAGTTTACAGGCGAATTAAGAAAGCAAAAAGTTTTGTCTTTAAAACGGGAGCTTATTGGTCAACAAGCTATGTTTACAAAACCCATTCAAGATACAGAAACAGCTACAGAAGTTAGTTATGAAATTTCTCGAATGATAGCAAAGCGGAGTCGCCCCTTCAATGATGGGGATTTTGTAAAAGAATGCATAGAAATTGCCGCTAAGAAAATGTGTCCAGAAGCAGCAAAAAAGTTTGAGAAAATTCAACTGAATCGTATGACCATCCAAAGACGAATTATGTCTTTGTCAGATAATATTGCGGAACAATTAAATGAAAAAACTAAGATAATTGATTTTTTTTCATTAGCACTCGACGAATCCACTGATATTAGTTCCACAGCTCAACTTCTTATATTCATACGAGGTGTTACTCAAGATTTTGAAGTCTTCGAAGAGTTATTAGGAATGTGTTCATTGAAAGGTCAAACCAGAGGAGTTGATATACTCAATGTACTTTTGAACGAGTGTTCAAAAACTGATTTGGACTTATCGAAATTATCGGGAGTTTCGACTGACGGTGCTCCTTCGATGATTGGTGTCAATTCTGGGCTAGTTACTTTGTTGAAAAAGCATTTGCAAGAAAAAAACTTAAACGCTGAAGATCTCATGCAGTTTCACTGCATTATACACCAAGAAGCCCTCTGTTCTAAAAAAATTGAATTTGAAAATGTCATGAAAGTGGTAGTTTCGACTGTGAATTTCATAAAATCACGAGGACTCAATCACAGGCAATTCAAACAATTCCTTGATGACATTGAATGCGAACATGGAGATTTACTGTATTATACAGAAGTAAGGTGGCTAAGTCGTGGATTGACACTGGAACGATTTTTAAATTTAATAGAAGAAATTGATATTTTTCTGGCGGAAAAGCAAAGGGACGTCCCGGAACTTAAAAGTCCTGATTGGTTGTGTGATTTGGCTTTTTTAGTTGACATTACAAATCATTTGAATGTCTTGAACACACGGCTTCAAGGCAAAAATCAACTGATATCCCAGCTCTACGCACATGTATCATCCTTTCAATGCAAGCTGACACTTTTCAGATCGCAATTGAATTCTGGAAATTACAATCATTTTCCGAATTATAAGAAAATGGCTGAAAAATTCAAAAAAACTGCTATTAATTTCAGTTATGTAAAAAAGCTAGATATTTTGATTCAATCTTTTCAAGACAGATTTTCGGAGTTTAAAACAGTGAAACCTCTGTTGGACATATTTAGCAATCCTTTCACGATTTCAGTTGAAAATGCGCCAGAGTTAATGCAGTTAGAAATTATCGACATTCAGAACGACCAAGATTTACGCAACAAATTCAACGAAGGAGACTTGCTGAACTTTTACCGCTGCATTGATAAAAATACGTACAAAGAGTTGCGCATAAAACGTTCGCCACGTAGAAATGTGTAGGTACTCCACGACGACGATGTTCTTCTTATATCTCAATAGCAGCTCCCAGTAGGTAATTTGTAGCCCAATTGCGGACCCGTAGTCCAATAGCAGACCAAATGAAGCACAATAGCCGCCTCTTTTTTGGATACCCGTGCAGGCCCGCCGCAATACCAATGGCTGATTCCGACGATACGCATACGATCCGCACAACTGAGATATCACTTCTCGCCCAGACTTCTCCTCGACGAGAAAAAAACACACCGCGAAGGACCAAACTTGTGGGCCGCTGGTATAAATGAAACCCCACAAGTGTTTTTTTCTATGGACTGTATTAAAAAATAACGTGCTGCAACGGTGACAATGACTCACACACACAATAGTATATCAAAGATTCGTTACTTATAACTCTCGAAAGCAGCTTGTAGACGTGGCTTAGAAGTGAGATAGGCCTGTAGTTCTTCAGCAGGGTTTGAGTTTCAGGGGAGTTGGGTCCGATTAGTACATTGTGATGATGATGTCTTCATCATCACAATGTACTAATATTTTTTCTGATGATAATACGATACAATTGTTCCCAATACCACACAATGTCTTTCTTCGAAGATCTTTTCATATTAAAAGACATTTAACGCAACCTTAGTTTGCGTAACACTTTCTTACCGGAATATAAGGGCCAGTTTATACTGCCCATTTTGAAAAAAAAAAAAAAAAAAATTGCACAAGAAAATTTTATAATGGCTTTTTGAATAAATCTTCCTCGGAATCCGATATTAATGCGATTACCACAAACCAAGACGAACTTATTACGCCACCGTCTTTCGTTGCGTCCCGCTGCAAAAGGAAAAGAGCTGAGGAGGATCTTAGTGCTGACTTTCTCAGCTTTAAAGAGGAAATCAAAAATGTTATCATTTCTATGAAGAAGGAACACGGAGAAGAACTGAAAAAGATTGCTCAACATTATCAGAAATACAGCAGACTAACAGAAATATAGAAAATTCAGTTTCTTTTTTGACCGCACAAAATGAAGAGTATAAGCGGGAAATTGAAAAATTACAAGGTCAAGTTAAGGAAGACAGAGAACACATTGTTTTTCTGGAAGAAAAAATAGAAGAAATGCAAAGAGGTATGCGGAAAACTTGTTTTGAAATAAAGAATGTTCCTAAAAAATCGACTGAGCAAAAAGAAGACTTGATTGAAATGGTGACCTGCTTATCCAAAACCATAGGATGTGAATTGAACAAATCCGAAATTAAGGATATATACAGAGTTCGTGGAAAGAAATAAGGTACACCAAACACACCCATTGTTGTTGAGACAACATCTACATTGTTGAAAAATGATATACTGAAGCTGTGCAAACATTTTAATATCAAACACAAGGCCAAAATCTGTGCTAAACATCTGGGATTCCGGACTGCAGATGATACTCCTGTGTTTATATCGGAAAACCTGACCCCCAAATCATCTAGACTGCACTTCCTGGGGAGAGATCTCGTGAAGACCAAGGCCTACAAGTTTTGCTGGACGGCATACGGGAAAGTTTACGTCAGGAAAGATGAGAATTCTCCAATAATTCTTATTAGGAATGAATCCCAGGTACAGCAGTTGATACAAAAAGTGACTAGATCTGGCTTTAATAGTTTTAATTATTATGAATATTTCTGTTATTTTTTACTTTATAATCAATTATACACAACCTCATCACCAATCTACACACACCCTTGTTTTACATTATTCTTAACACACAAACAAAACCATATAACACTCTCACTAATATACACACACTTTTACCATACCCATACTCTCAAGCTTCATACATTCTGTACACCTTTATTAAGACATAAACAAAATACATACATAACATCCTCAACATTATACATACACTTATATCATACCAATATCCATACATTCTCACGCAACAACAATTACTACCTGCACACACTCACTAACAATTTTACAAACTGTTACTTAAGATCTCCTTTACTCAGATCACAGCAAATTGAAAAGTATTCTATAGGGATCTAGCAATTAACATTATTTACAAGTGTTGCGGAAACCCACAACACGCACTATGCTATTGCTTAAAATTACACATTAAAATCACACATTAAAATAACCTTAAAATTAACAAAGTCCACTTACAGTTTCATGCCACTCCCGCCGTCCTGAACGGGATCCATATGATCCGATGGGGCCCGAATCCGGCTCCGGGTCTTTTAGGGTTCCTAAACACACCCAAACTACCCCAAAGTGCACCTTCCCCCGAGGAAATACCTGATACTTCAACAGCGGTGACGCCGATATCCAGGCTAATTGTTTTCCCGAAACAATTAGTTTACGACGCACACACAATTTGCACTATCCACTTAAGTAGAATAATACGGCTCCAAATGCCCTTATTACTACATAAAACTATTTAATTATTCACACACGATAACTATGATCCAGCCATATTTGCTTTCCAGAGACAAGTGAATAAAAAAAGAACAACTAGTGATGGGGCCATTATGCCACCAAACAAAATTGAATCTCGATAATCGATTCGTCCATAATATAAATCAAAGTTTTATTTCTAACAAAAATAAATGCCTGTTTATTTGCAACATCCCGCCACCCAAAGCGGACGTACCGCTTTCTAGCCTGAAATCTTAAACTAGTCAACCGGTAATCGAGCTAAGGTCGCGACTGCGCGATTTAGCACCGATCCATCAACCAACACTTGCGCCACACGCGGAGTCCCGTCCGCGCCCCAGATTAACTTTAAAATGCGACCTCGTCTCCAAAATAACGATGGCAAATTAGCCTCTTTTAATAAAACCAGATCCCCCTCCGAAGGGGGCGACGTCCGGTCTGTCCACTTTACACGCTGCTGCAATAAATGCAGATACTCCAGTGACCAACGACGCCACAAGTCCTGACTCATTTGTTGTATCATTTGAAAACGAGACATCCGGTGTCTGCGTTCATCCTTCCAGGGATACTCAGGCAGGGCAGTGAGTGGCTGACCGACCAAAAAATGACCAGGGGTCAGGACTTCCATGTCATTTGCGTCAGAGGAGAGTGGACAAAGCGGACGCGAGTTGAGAACCGCCTCAACCTTACAAAACACAGTTGTAAGTTCCTCATACGTGAGGGTAGTTTCCCCGACTACCCGGCGCAAGTGGGTTTTTGCCGATTTTACCGCGGCTTCAAATATCCCGCCCCAGTGGGGACAGGCTGGCACACTAAATCGCCATGTGATTCCCCGCTGTGCGAGAGCTTGACTTATGCTATTACAATTTTTATCCAGAAAATCGTTCACATCTTTTAAGTAGTTGGCAGTGCCTCTGTAGTTGGTACCGTTGTCGGACCGAATGAGAGAAGGTAAACCCCGTCGCGAAACAAAACGATCCAGCGTGGCGACAAGGCTTCCGTAGACAGAGCCGAAACCACTTCCAGGTGGACGGCCTTAGTGGCCAGGCAGACAAAAACGCACAGGTATGCTTTCGTGACCCTAGTGTTACGATAGGCTGTGGTTTTCACCAGAAACGGTCCAGCAAAATCCGTACCGACCCCGTCGAACGGCCTAGTAGTCTGACAAACCCGGTCAGAAGGGAGATCCCCCATCTGTGGCTGCATAGTGGAGGCCTTCACCCGATAACAAGCCACACACTTAAATAACACGCTGCGAACCACTCTCCGAGAGGACAAAATCCAGAACTCCCTCTGTAATATCGCCAGTAACGCATTACACCCCGCGTGAGCGTTTTTCAGGTGTCTATCCGAGACCACCAGTTCTACCAAAGGTCCTCCTTTGGGGAGTAGCAGAGGATGACGGCTACCGAAGGGCAGGTCGGCATTTTTGAGGCGACCTCCAACGCGTAACAGTCCATCCGTCAAAAACAGTCCGTAGTTTTCCAGATGATGCCTTCAACACCGCGTGGTGAGGCAAGAAAAAATGATCTGTCGTTGTCCAGTCGACAGTCGCCCGCGACATATGCCCCAAGGCCTCGTATTCTCGCATGAACTCGATATACTTTTCCCGAAGTACCGGATCGCGAGACATACGACGCTCCATGGACAAGAGTCGTTTCTCTGCCAACGCCCTCGATTTTCCCAAGAGAGGGGGACAGTCGATAAAAGGCAGTCCCCAAACGCGTACCTGCGCGATGGGCAAAAGAACCGTCCTCGGTTCCGACGTAGCCCGACCACAGGCTAGTCACGCGTCAGAGCCAGCAGCCGACCCTGTCGAACCGTGATGACTCGGCCAGTAAGTCGGACGCGTGCAGGCCACCATCCGGGGTGGTGCGTATCCAGCTGCCCTACCATACCGGTGATAGGGTGGGTGGTATTCCAACCTCGGGTACTCGTGCAGTACCGGTGAGAACTGTTGACGGCTCTCATGTCTCTGTTGTTCCGGTAACGGCGGCGGAGGGTACGAGTATCCGGGTGTTGGGTCCGGAGGTGGGGGTCCCTGCACCCAGTGGCCCTTAGAGGCACCAACTCCTGGTGTTGGTCGCGCCGGGTGCCGGGTTGTAGCCAGAACCCGGCTCCGCTCCGGCGGTCCCCAACTCACCTGAGCCGGGGTGTACGAGGGGTTGTAGTGTGGCGGCCGTGGCGGACTCCGTCTTTCCGGAGGCGGAATTGACCCCGGCCCCAAACCGCCACCCGTGGGAGATCCCCTCTCCCGAACCGGTGCTGAGCCCTCAGCACTACGGGTGCACAGTAGGCGATGGTGCGGTCCGCCGCACACATCGCAAGGCCTCGCCTGGGGACACTCATTGTACCTATGTCCTCCCAGGCAGGCATAACACAATCCTCGTGTCCGAACGAGGTTTCGGCGCTCTTTTGTGGGCAGCCCGAGAATTGCTGGACATAGCTGCTCCAAGTGCTGCTGTCCGCAAATCCGGCATCCAGAGCCGGGGTTGATGGCGGCCGCAGCCACCAGCCTGCCGCGACCCTTCCCTGGGTTGCGTGGCGGCTGGGCGCCGTAGACTCCGGAAGTGCGGGCCGGCGCACTTGTCGGAGCCTCCTGGGAGGCTAGCTGGTTTTCCAGCAGGCCAGCCTCCTCTTCCAGGAACTCCAGAAGTTCCCCTATGGTGGGCAGAACGCTGCCGAGATCCTTGTGGACCAGTCGATTCCGCTCGAACTTGTCCCTCATCTCCTGCGACAACTTGGCCAGAACTATGTGCAGAAGAAGGAAGGACCACTGGTCGACGGGCAGTCCGAGCGTCCTTAACCCGTTTAAGGACACTGTGAGCGGGGTGATCAGCTGCGTCCTCAGCTGAGCCCTATGGTTGACCCTCGGCAATCCCAGCAGATGGGTCACGTGCGCGTCCGCCTGAAGACGCGGCTTTTCGTACCGCTTCTCCAGCAGCTGCATGGCGGTGTCGTAGCTCGCATCCTGCAGCTCCAGATGCTGTACGAGCTGTCTGGGTTCTCCGTCTAGGAAGGAACGGAGATATGCCAGCTTTTCGGCCTTGGTGAAATCCTTCCGAGTATCCACCAAGGCCAAAAACATGTTCCGGAATCCAGCCCAGTCCCGCATACATCCGGTGAAATGCGGGACCTCCAGGGCACCCAATCTTCCCATGGCGCTGGGTCCAGGGGTGTGGAGCGAAGCGGGGCGCGCAACAGGCTTCCCCTCCCGCAGTCGCTCGATGTCCTTCACCCGCTGAAGGACCTCGTCGTAGATGTCTTGGATGTGCTCCAGATCCTTGACATATTGGGCGTGGAGGGCCAGCTCCTTCTCCCCGACCGGGTCGGTTGACAATAGGGCGGTTACCGACCGCTCGGCCAACAAGAAACGAGCCTGCATTTCTTTCGAACGCGTCTCCAAGGCGTCCTCCCGGTTAGGCCGATCTACTAATGCAAGCAGCCCGGTGAACCACCGGAGCTGCTGAGCCAACTCCTGCCGTGACGCTGTCATTATAAATAATTTAAACTAAATAAACCTAAACACAAAATTAAAACGAGTCAATGAAAACACGGAATCGATTATCCGAATCGACTCGATGCTTTCAATTGAACGAAATTAAATTAAATTAACGTTCTGAGAAATGTCCCAGCCCAAATGAATGAACGAACAAAACAACGGTACTACCAACCTTACAATTTAACCGCACCTGTCCCGGAAGTGCGATTTTACACAAAATGAGCTTAACCTATTACGAACTAACAAAAAATACACAAAATTACACCGATTAACCTAGAGGTCCGGTATAAACTACGCTCTGCTACCAAAATGTTGCGGAAACCCACAACACGCACTATGCTATTGCTTAAAATTACACATTAAAATCACACATTAAAATAACCTTAAAATTAACAAAGTCCACTTACAGTTTCATGCCACTCCCGCCGTCCTGAACGGGATCCATATGATCCGATGGGGCCCGAATCCGGCTCCGGGTCTTTTAGGGTTCCTAAACACACCCAAACTACCCCAAAGTGCACCTTCCCCCGAGGAAATACCTGATACTTCAACAGCGGTGACGCCGATATCCAGGCTAATTGTTTTCCCGAAACAATTAGTTTACGACGCACACACAATTTGCACTATCCACTTAAGTAGAATAATACGGCTCCAAATGCCCTTATTACTACATAAAACTATTTAATTATTCACACACGATAACTATGATCCAGCCATATTTGCTTTCCAGAGACAAGTGAATAAAAAAAGAACAACTAGTGATGGGGCCATTATGCCACCAAACAAAATTGAATCTCGATAATCGATTCGTCCATAATATAAATCAAAGTTTTATTTCTAACAAAAATAAATGCCTGTTTATTTGCAACAACAAGCATACATTTTATTATAATTACGAGTCTTTACCTTTACTCTAAACATGAATAGCTCTCTCCAAAACATGAAGGAAATGGACAACATAGAAGTGGCGCAATCAAAAAAATGTAGCTTAAATGAATTCCTAAACGAATCATCTTTAAATAACACTGATATCACTGTGATATCACAAAATATTAGAAGTATTTATAAAAACTTTAATGACTTATGTGTAACTCTCACGCAGTTTAAATTCGAGTCTGACGTGATAGTACTTAGTGAGTGTAGGCTTGACCCAAACAAACCTATACCCCAGATAAACAATTACTCATCTTTTTATACCACCAATCACCTAAATCAATGTGATGGTGTAGTTGTATATGTGAAACAGAAACATAGGTGCAGTGTTAAAGAAATAATTATCAACCATGCTTCGTGTTTGCAAGTCACACTTTGCAATCTTGTAATACTTTGTATATATCGCTCTCCGTCTAACCGGAATGCAGATAACTTCATTTTTTCTCTGAACACCCACCTAGACTCAATAAAGAGTAATAAAAATATTGTAATAACTGGTGACATAAATATAAACATAATTAATAATTTTAATGAACAATCTTATGAACGTAGTAATAGACTATCCTACCTCAATATGCTGGCTATGCATGGTCTACTTCCGGGTCATACTTTGTCTACTAGAGAAAAAAATTGCCTTGATCACATTATATTAAAATTAAAGGAAAGGAACAATTCGGCATCTATTATAGTTTTTGACACAACTATCACTGATCATGAAATGGTATTCTTAAAAGTCTGTAATATAGGGAAAGTGAACAAATGCTGTAAAGTGAAAACCATTGTCAATTACGAACAAGCGCTACTTGATTTAAAAAACTGTAACTTCTTAAACTTATTAAACTATGATAACCCTACTATTCTAATTACCGAAATCATCAATAAAATAAAGAAATGCCTACTAGATAACACCATCACAAAATCAATTACTAGTAAAGAACGTATCATCAAACCATGGATTACTTTAGATATCCTTAGATGTATTCGCAATCAAAATAACATGCAAAGAAAAGCCCGTGCTGATCCTCATAACATAATTTTGAATATTACTTATAAAAGATATCGCAACCATTGTAACAATTTAATTAAAAATTTAAAAAGAAATTATGAAAAGAAATTATTATCTGAAACTAGCAATAGCTCTAAAAAATTATGGAATACAATAAATAATATAACCTACCGTAATAAGATTAAAACACAAAGTTTAGAATTACTAGAAACACAATCATCCCCGCAACAGTCTGTTAATTTAGTTAATGAATTCTTCGTAAATATAGGTAAAGCTATAGCTGACGAAATAAGTTTAACAACAACTTCACAAAGCAATCAGATTGATGATTCCTACACAGTACAGGCGACTTCTTTCGTGCTTCTAGAAACTGATACCGAAGAAGTCTACTCAATACTAATGAGACCCCTCTACCTTGCCGCGGTGTCATGACACCGCGGCAAGGACGCTCCGTCAAATCCCGCGCGGTGTCATGTCACCGCACCCGACCACGCGACTATAATCTCAATTTTCGGTAAGTTACAGCCTACTTTTGTATGAAGAAGTTTGGCTATAGACAAACTAGAGTAAATTTGCTACACTAAAACCCGCAACAATTGTATGCTCTGTGCGTTAAATTTTTTAAAAAGTCAATGTCAAATATGTCAAATTTTGACAATTGAGCGATCGAATTCTATGGACTCTATGTCGTCTAAATAGAGCCTACTTTTGTATGAAGAAGTTTGTTTATAAAAAATCTAGAATAAATAGTTTGATCATTTACAACTAATAAACTATTTCAGTAATTACAAAATGATAAAATATGATCTAATTGCAACTTATTCATTATTTTAGTGGACATCGACTTTAGGTATTCGCGATTTTGCAAATTACGCAATACTTCGGCGGAACTTCCGCATTCTGCGCTCTAGGGGAGAGAGGTTAAATCTGAGAGCGCCCCGGGCTGGGACACCATATCCACTCGATTCCTAAAGATGGCCCATGAATTAGTAGTTCCAGTAATTACACAATTGGCTAACCTTTGTTTCGCACAAGGTACATTCCCTTCATTCAGCTCTCAAATATGCAATAATAACACCCGTGCACAAAAACGGGGACAAACAAGACGTATCAAATTACAGACCTATATCTGTACTTACGTCTATCTCGAAAATAATTGAAAAATTATTAAATAAGAGACTTATCAATTATCTAGAGAAGTTTGACATAATTTCAGACTCACAATATGGGTTTAGACAGGGATTGTCGACAGAGGACGCAGTTATAGGACTAACATCACATGTCGTAAAAGTGGTTGATGATGGAAAAAAATGTATTGCTGTCTTACTCGACTTAAAAAAAAGCCTTCGACACGGTCTCCGTCCCTACGTTGGTACGCAGACTTGAAAGCACAGGTTTCAGAGGAACTCCACTGGCACTACTTACTGATTACTTAAGTAATCGTAGGCAAGCAGTTAAAATAGGTCAGTACATCAGTGAACCATCTGAAGTGACCTATAGAGTTCCACAGGGAAGTGTATTGGGACCCACCTTATTCCTAATATATATCAACAGCTTATGTAACATAAAAATACAAAACGGTAAAGTTTTCTCCTACGCTGACGATACGGCTGTTGTTTTTACAGGCCCAACGTGGGAATTGGTACGTCAATCTGCAGAAACAGGTCTCGCCGAGATAGCTAGCTGGTTGAAAACCAACCTCTTAACACTAAACATCAATAAAACTAATTATATAGCATTCTCAAAATACAAAAATACACAACCTAATCTTGAACTAAATCTAAAAATTCATAACTGTAATAAAATGAACCCTTTCTGCTCATGTAACAATATAAAAAAAGTTGAAAATTTAAAATACCTCGGGGTAGTAATTGACCAACGGCTGACTTGGCATGCTCACTTGGAGCTTTTGATGGCAAGAACCAGAAAAATGATGTGGGTTTTTAAGACTCTGAGACACATTGCTGACAAAAAGCTTCTTAAGCAAATTTACATCTCCCTGGCCGAATCAGTCTTGGTGTATTGCATCCCGGTTTGGGGTGGAGCCACTAAGACGAAGTTCATAGAGTTAGAGAGAGCTCAGAGATCACTACTAAAAGTAATGTACTTGAAACCATACAGATATCCAACTGCTAGCTTGTACAATCTATGTGAGCTTCTCTCGGTTAGACAGCTGTATATTCTTAACACTGTTTTAAGAACACACAAATTACAAACTTACGATCCTAGCAAACTGGCTCAAAGAAGAAAACATGCGGTGGCACCGGTGGTCACCGTGAAGTCGGCGTTTGCAATGAGACAGTTCCGATACCACACAGCCTATTTGTACAACGCGATTAACAAAATATTAAATATCTATCCTATGACTAAGCATAAATGTAAGTCTTCACTAAAATCACTACTGCTAACATGGAATTACGACAAAACTGAAGCTATATGTAAATAACTAGTAACACACATACACACACACCCCCACACACACACACACACACACACACACACACACACACACACACACACACACACACACACACACACACACACACACACACACACACACACACGAACACACACACACACACACACACATACATACACGCACACACACACACATCTTTTACTTATTTTTTATATTTTTTTCTCTATTTTTTCATGGTTATAAAAATATAACTCTAAGATTAAGTTTCTTTACCCTGGAGCATTAAAATGTTACCACATTGTTATGGAAGAGCAGGATCTCCTAAAACAGGTACTTAGTACTTAACTGGAGATCTCTACTACTGATAAAAATTTTGTAATCTCCAATACTGAATAAAGAATTTTGTATTTTTTGATTTTTTTTGTAACACAAAATTTAAGAGAGTCAAAAATAATGCCTATTACAAAATAAATTTGTGAAGTTCTATTTCTTATTTGTTTTGCTTTGAATCAATCGTTTTGTTTTTAAAAGCATAAATCAACCTTCATTATTTTTACACCCAAATATTGTCTTATAAAAAGTATTGTGTGATATAATGATATAAGTAATATAATGTACCTAAATTGACGATGTTATTGATAAGAACAATAAATGAATATGATAATTAAATGTTCATAAAATAGTTAGTGACAACCCTGAACAAAAAATCAAAAATTCATATCTCGTTACTCCATCATTTTTATTAGCTGATATTTTATATACAAACATGTTAATACATGTAGATTATTTCCATTTAAAAAGAAAATGCGACCGTTCAGTAATTGTCCCACAAAAAATTAGTTTTCGTTATTGGTAAAAATATTAATTGTCTTAATTAACGGTGTTTTATGTGTAGTTTTTGGCAAAGTTATAGCTTTGAACTTCTTTTATGAGAACATATTTTATTTATTTGCAAATAATGTATTAGAAAAAAGATATTGCGTTTCTATGGTTTCTATGGGTTTTTCTCGACAATTACAATAATTAACTTTGAAAATAAAAAAAATAAAAATGTCGTTGTCTTTGCTAAACCTCTAAAATAGTTACAGCTATCAAGTAAACATAAAACATAGGCGTGACCGCGACTGTTTATGCCTATGTGTTTATGTCCTATTATGTTTATGTCTATTCCTGTTTGTGCCATGGAATTTTTTGCTGATAATTTATAACAAAACATATATGTATGTTATATGTATCAGAAGTTTTCGGACAACACAATAAATAAGGAGAATAGACCGGGCACGCGGGCTGGCACGGGGGCTTCGTAGTAAAGTTGTGTTCTACACATTCTTTTTTATTAGATACACAACAATTATCTTCGTTGGACAGACAGAATGGCCCATCTTGGCACGTGGAAGATGTCGTCGGCGGCGTCGTCGTCGGGGGCGTCGTCGTCGGGGGCGTCGTCGTCGGGGGCGTCGTCGTCGGGGGCGTCGTCGTCGGGGGCGTCGTCGTCGGGAGCGTCGTCGACTGGGGTGTCGTCGTCGGAGGCATCTTCATCGAGGGCATCGTCATCGGAGGCGTCTTCATCGCGTTGTCGTTGCGGTGAACGTCATGAAGATGAGGGTACATCAACACTGTGATCTGTAATATAAAATTAAAAAAGATGTAGGTAGGTATACTACGAAACAGCTTGCAAAGTTAACTAGACTCGAAGAAGAAAATTTTGCCGTTTTTAAATTAATAAATACGGTTACCTTGTCTCTTCTATTATAAGAATTTTAAAAGCTACCAACTTATTTATATAAACACTAGCTGACCCGGCAAAAGTTGTTTTGCCAATTATTTCTAGGGAATTTGTAGGGTAGAAAAAAAATAACTAACTCATTGTAAGTGTGTGAGGATGTGGTATATGAGTGAACGAGGCATGGAGCGCTGTGAACGATGATGGAATATATATATATATTTTTATATTTTTACAGTCTGCAAACGAACAGGCGGGCCGCCTGATGGTGAGCGGTCACCGCCACCCATGGACATGAGCAACATCAGAGATGCTGCTTTTGTGTTGCCGACCTGAAAAAAACCTGTGGTGCTACGACGAATGGATCCTTTTTGGCGGTGAACAAGCAAACCTGTGTCTTGGAATGGTTGAACTGAACCAGATTCAATTCACCCCATCCTGAGACCCGTTCCATGGAGTTCTCAACTTTGGACACAAGTTTTTGTCGATTTTCCTGTGTGAAAGTCCGAGGCACATTGGGTTTTCCGATGTACAGGGCGTCTCCCGTACTGTTATCCGCATAGCAATGCATTTTCTCAATATTAACCATATCATTGTGTAACGTTGCAATTTTTAAACGTTATAGATTTGTAGAATAGCAGAAAAGAAATTATCAATACAAACTTATTAGTTATGTTGAGTTTAGTTCTGAAGTGCCTCAATAGATGGCGCGAGCAGTCTCGAAAATGTATTGGATTCGATATTGATCGATTTTTATCGTCTTTGGTAAAATTATTTAAAAAGTAAAAAGTCGAGTGTAACAATCATAACAAATTACTTATATCATAATTACTATTTAAATATCTTTATGTTTTCCTAAATCGATTTTTGTACAGATACATCTGATCTATAATCGATCATTCAATCGAACTGTAGTTGACAGTTCGTTCCGTCGGTTATTCGGATTCGAACACCTGTCGAGTGTGGTTTTGTTTGTGAATACTGTGTGTGAATTAAATAACTTTTGTGCAAAGTCAGTGTTTTTTTACAAATCCCTTCTGGGCGTTTCAGCTCAGAAGTGGGATTACTGCAAAAATATACCGTTTTTGCAACGCCCACAGATTCCTTGTGAACAAAGGTAAAGTAAACCGCCATTTTATTTTTCTCTTTTATTGAAAGATCCATACCTTATGCATGGAATAAAAACTGTGATGAGATAAATTCTATTTTTTCCTCCAAATATGTGTGTTAACATGTGGATGAGAATGGATTAAGTTTAGCTTATTGAAATAAAATTTCTGTAATTCGTAAAATACTGGAAACAAACCGGTTTCACGTGAACGTATTAATGAAAATAATGACAAATAAAACGAGCTAAGGAAATTCTGAGTATCCATTTCATAAATTATTTTATAGATTTGTAGATGTTGTCTTTTTATATGATTTATTTATTTATTTATTTATTTATTGATCATAATACTTACTACTATCATAACAGGTGCGTACCCAATGCGATAGCAGCGTTAGTTTTACAAAATAATAGAAATTAAAAAATACACTTACAAAAATAAAGAATCTAAAAATACTCAATAAAAATCACATTCATAACATTAATATATAACAAATACGAACAAAAAAAACAATAAAAAAATAAAAATAATAATAATAACATTATAAATTGATTACCAATGGTTACAATATAAAATTTCCATTAAAATAATATATAAATTAAATTAAATTTACAAATAACATAAGACAAACAGTGTTGCCTTTGTAAATTCGGTCAAAGTGCAACAGAATACGTCAACTGCGTTAGATATCTCGTTAAAAGTGCGCAACGTTCGGGTGAAAGGCGTCTCCTTCAAAATATTAGTTCGCGCACGCGGAATTGCGAATAAAGGCGGCCGTCGTCGCCGCCACACGTACCGATCCGGCACGCACAACCCTATCGCCTGCAACACGGCTTGGTTGAACACTCGCCCTCTCAATAACTTGAACACATAAGTAGCTAGGCTGAGTCCTCGTACAACTTCTAATCTATTGTATCCCACCATACCGAGTACAAATAGTGATGGATACATCAATGGATAGAAGGGGTAGACGCCATACAACTTAAGGTACAGAAACCTAGTAAATTTGTTTTGTATTCGCTCTACCATCAATTTGTACTTAGTTTCGTGTGGTGACCAAATACATGCATTGCATGTCAAGTGGCTTTTCACTAGCGCCTCATATAAAGCTTTTACGGCACTTAAATTCGTGAATCCTTGAGATTGGCGCAACACAAATCCCAAATTCCGGTACGCCTTTTTGTAAACTTTGACTATGTGTCCTCGAAAATTGAGATCAGAAGCGAAATTAACTCCAAGGTCTTTTATGTCCTTTACTCGTTGCATCGGAGTGCCACTGAGACAGTATTGAAATTCTGAAGGCTTTCTTGACAACGTGAACGACATTACCGAACATTTGGAAACATTAAAGTGAAGCCGGTTAGTTTGACTCCATTTCACCACTCTATCAATATCCGCTTGCAGCCTTTCAGGTACCAATTTCAGGTCATCCGCAAAAAGAAGGCAAGTTGATTCCGAAACGACGTCAGGTAAATCATTTATCATCAAATTAAATTCTAAGGGCCCCAAATTGCTTTCTTGACTGACCCCAGACCTAGTGAAGTATGGCTCAGATTGTGGCCCGCCCCAGTCCACATATTGGCGCCTGTTTCTTAAGTAACTGGCGAAGAAAGATAGTGTTTTCGGCGTAAAGCCCAATAGAGCCAGTTTGGTGAGTAATACGTCATTGTCAACGGTATCGAAAGCCCTCCGAAAATCAAAATAGCAATATCAACTGTAGCAGATTGCTTGTGGTGCTACGCGCAGGGCAGAACCCATGTTGTGCGTCCGATAATTAGCCACTCACCTGCGAGTAAACAAAGCGATAAATTGCAGATTCAAACACCTTAGCTGGTGTACATAAAATAGCAACCGGCCTATAGTCACTTGCATTCGCTCCCTCTCGACCCTTTGGCACCGGCACCACTCTGGTCAGCTTCCGTTCATTAGGAAACATTTCGTTTTTGAGACATGTATTAAAGATATGCAGGAGTGCACCCGTGCCGCGCTAGCCGGAGCCGCAGCGCTCGCCGCAGCCACATCTAACGCTGCCGCATCCGGGTTGTACACAGAACAGAAATAATCAGCAAATTCCCTCGCACATTCGATCTCAGATAGCACGTGACCGTCTTTCATTAATTTTTGTCTGTTCCCACTCCCTCTCTTTGTTTTAACAAAATGCCAAAAAGATTTCGGGTCCTTTGCTAGATTATTCTGCATTTGATCCCTATATAGATTGTGAGCTAAATCTAATGCTCTCCTAACTCGCGCTCTACACTGTGAAAACTCTTCATAGTCCGATTCCAAATTACTCTTTTTATACCTCTTGTGCATCTTGTACTTCAACTTAATATCAGCTATGATGTCCGCTGTGTACCACTCCGGATAGTTATACCTCGATTCCAAGGTCGCTGGCCTTTTACTTGGAACGCAATATTGTATAGCATTGTTAATTTTAGAATAAAAATAGCTCACAGCTTCGTAAGGATTGGGAATTAAATATAACTCACTCCAATCTATGTCATTGAAATAACTATACAAAAGGTGGAAGTTCGCTTTTCTAAAATTCCATTGGTTATTTTGCGGAGGAAGCAATTGGTCTCTTCTACCCATTTGTATGCCGGGTTCAATCGCCGACACTCTGACCGCGAGTGGCGGATGGTACTTATCTACCGGTTGCAAGCCCTCGGCTTCTCTAACCGACAATGTGCCGCAAACGCCATCCCCACATAAAACTAAATCCAACTGTCTATCATTACAATTCGATACTCCGTTGCACTGACTAAACTCATAAAATGACAACAAGTATTCATAATAGCTACAGATCTCTATATTAGCGGAATATAAGTTAAAATCTCCTAATACAATAACATTATTTCTATACTTTATACATAATTTTTCGATAAGACTAAATGTTGCGGAAACCCACAACAGACACTAAAATTACACATCAAAATTACCTTAAAATTAACAAAGTCCACTCACAGTTCCATGCCGCTCCCGCCGTCCTGAACGGGATCCATATGATCCGATGGGGCCCGAATCCGGCTCCGGGTCTTCTAGGGTCCCTAAACACACCCAAACTACCCCAAAGTGCACTTCCCCCTGAAAAATACCTTTTATTCCCGTAGCGGTGTGGCCGACCTCCCGGCTTATTGTTTTCCCGAAACAATTAGTTTACGACGCACACACAATTTGCACAATCCACTTAAGTAGAATAATACGGCTCCAAATGCCCTTATTACTACACAAAACTATTTAATTATCAACACACGATAACCTATGATCCAGCCATATTTGCTTTTCAGAGACAAGAGAATAAAAAAAGAACAACTAGTGATGGGGCCATTATGCCACCAAACAAAATTGAATCTCGATAATCGATTCGTACATAATATAAATCAAAGTTTTATTTCTAACAAAAATAAATGCCTGTTTATTTGCAACATCCCGCCACCCAAAGCGGACGTACCGCTTTCTAGCCTGAAATCTTAAACTAGTCAACCGGTAATCGAGCTAAGGTCGCGACCGCGCGATTTAGCACCGATCCATCAACCAACACTTGCGCCACACGCGGAGTCCCGTCCGCGCCCCAGATTAACTTTAAAATGCGACCTCGTCTCCAAAATAACGATGGCAAATTAGCCTCTTTTAATAAAACCAGATCCCCCTCCGAAGGGGGCGACGTCCGGTCTGTCCACTTTACACGCTGCTGCAATAAATGCAGATACTCCAGTGACCAACGACGCCACAAGTCCTGACTCATTTGTTGTATCATTTGAAAACGAGACATCCGGTGTCTGCGTTCATCCTTCCAGGGATACTCGGGCAGGGCAGTGAGTGGCTGACCGACCAAAAAATGACCAGGGGTCAGGACTTCCATGTCATTTGCGTCAGAGGAGAGTGGACAAAGCGGACGCGAGTTGAGAACCGCCTCAACCTTACAAAACACAGTTGTAAGTTCCTCATACGTGAGGGTAGTTTCCCCGACTACCCGGCGCAAGTGGGTTTTTGCCGATTTTACCGCGGCTTCAAATATCCCGCCCCAGTGGGGACAGGCTGGCACACTAAATCGCCATGTGATTCCCCGCTGTGCGAGAGCTTGACTTATGCTATTACAATTTTTATCCAGAAAATCGTTCACATCTTTTAAGTAGTTGGCAGTGCCTCTGTAGTTGGTACCGTTGTCGGACCGAATGAGAGAAGGTAAACCCCGTCGCGAAACAAAACGATCCAGCGTGGCGACAAAGGCTTCCGTAGACAGAGCCGAAACCACTTCCAGGTGGACGGCCTTAGTGGCCAGGCAGACAAAAACGCACAGGTATGCTTTCGTGACCCTAGTGTTACGATAGGCTGTGGTTTTCACCAGAAACGGTCCAGCAAAATCCGTACCGACCCCGTCGAACGGCCTAGTAGTCTGACAAACCCGGTCAGAAGGGAGATCCCCCATCTGTGGCTGCATAGTGGAGGCCTTCACCCGATAACAAGCCACACACTTAAATAACACGCTGCGAACCACTCTCCGAGAGGACAAAATCCAGAACTCCCTCTGTAATATCGCCAGTAACGCATTACACCCCGCGTGAGCGTTTTTCAGGTGTCTATCCGAGACCACCAGTTCTACCAAAGGTCCTCCTTTGGGGAGTAGCAGAGGATGACGGCTACCGAAGGGCAGGTCGGCATTTTTGAGGCGACCTCCAACGCGTAACATTCCATCCGCATCCAGAAATGGGTTGAGCCGAGAGATCGCTCCCTTGAGCTTTGCGCGACCGACGCGCAAACTCTTCAGTTCGTCCTCGAACCGGTCAGCTTGAACCAGCCGTATCAGGGCCAACAGTGAACTCCTGCGTTCCTCAGCACCCGCCACGGGTGATAACTGCCTCTTGTCTGGATGGCGGCAGTTATGTAGAAATCTCCGGATCCAGCAAGTTACACCTAGCAATTTGTCCAGTTTGCTGTATCGAGCCGTCAACCAATTCGGATCTGGCCTTGACTCGTTTGTTGTCACCAAAACCTTTATTCCAGGGAGCATCCCTAGAGAGCCATCGATCATGGTGACCGGCCATGATGACTCACCCTCCTTTAACCACTCTGGACCCCACCAGAGGGCATGCTGCACCAATTCCGGCGCGGTGCAGCCCCGAGAGGCACAATCGGCAGGATTCCAGGGGCCGGGAACGTGCCTCCAACAAATTTCGATGCCCGAGTTCTGTACCTGAGATACCCGATTGGCCACAAACGTTTCCAATACGTGGGGTGCCCCGCGTAGCCATGCCAGAGCTACCTGACTGTCAGACCAGGCGTAGACATTCCGGATGTCCACCGTAGACGTCAGTTCCTTGTGCACGTGGCACAACAGTTTGGCCAATAGATGCGCCCCGCAAAGCTCCAGCTTCGGGATTGTCAGCCTAGTTTTGAGGGGAGCCACCTTGCTTTTAGCCAGAAGCAAGGAGACGGCGACTCGACCCTTCGAGTCCACCGTTCGCAGATACACCACTGCGGCATACCCTCGTTCTGACGCATCGCAGAAGCCATGTAGGCTTGCCCTGTATTTGCCCCGCGGCAAGATCCGCCGCGGCAACGCCACCTGATTAATCGCCTCGATCGTAGAGATCAGAGCGAGCCAAGTGTCGAGTGAGAGCCCTACCAGTGGCTCATCCCACGAGACTCCGAGTGTCCACAGTGTTTGCAATAAGCACTTCGCCATAAAAATGCACGGGCTGATCCATCCATTTGGATCAAACATCCGAGCGATGGTGGAAAGGACCGTCCTTTTCGACCAAACTCTTGTAGTTTCCAGTTCTACCCGGAATGTGAAAATATCGTGAACCGGCTGATATTTAATTCCCAAAACGGCGATAGAGTTCGGATCTCCTGCGTCCTCGAATAGCTGAGGATTCTGTTGGTGATCTTCCGGAATCCCAACCAGAAGCTGTGGCTCGTTGGATAACCATTTTCTCAACTCATAACCACCAGCCGCGAGGAGTCCGATCAGTTCATTCCTGATGATGAGCGCCTCCTCCAGAGAGGCTGCCCCTGTGCAGATATCATCTACGAACACGTCACGTGTCAGTACAGCGGCTGCCCGGGGAAAGCGAGCCCGTTCCTGCTCCGCCAGTTCCAGCAGTGACCGGATGGCAATGAAGGGACTCGACTTCAGGCCGTACGTGTTGGTGTTGAGCTCGTAGACGGTGATGGGATCCTCCGAATGTTCCCTCCAGAGTATTAACTGAAACCTCCTGTCCGCAGGATGTATTACTGTTTGGCGGAACATCATCCGGATGTCCGCACCGATCACCACCTGGTGTCTTCGGAAATTTAAAATGATGTCGACAATGTCCCGATGTAACTTCAGACCAGAATGGAGACATTGGTTCAATGAAACTCCAGTCGACGACGGTGCCGATCCGTCAAAAACAGTCCGTAGTTTTCCAGATGATGCCTTCAACACCGCGTGGTGAGGCAAGAAAAAATGATCTGTCGTTGTCCAGTCGACAGTCGCCCGCGACATATGCCCCAAGGCCTCGTATTCTCGCATGAACTCGATATACTTTTCCCGAAGTACCGGATCGCGAGACATACGACGCTCCATGGACAAGAGTCGTTTCTCTGCCAACGCCCTCGATTTTCCCAAGAGAGGGGGACAGTCGATAAAGGGCAGTCGAGTTTCGATCCTACCCGACGCCATCCGGCGTGTGTGATTCTTATAAAAGGTTTCGCACTCCACATGCTCCGGATCCAGACGGGAGACCATGGGAGGCTCTTCCAGTTCCCAGAATTTCTGCATCGTCCTAGCGATGGAGGTAGTAGCGACGACAGGTGAGACATCCCGCGTCTCCTGGTCGAAAACCGGTCCCATTAAAACGTGTCCAAAGATGGTAGGTATAGCTACCAACGAAGAGCGGCCCAGACTCCGCTGAGGCCCTAAAAGGATCCAGCCTAGTACATCCGCTCCCAATATGAGGTCCACCGGAGCCGGCTCCTCGAAATGAGGGTCTGCCAGCATGAGACCTGATGTGTCAGGCATTGCGTCCCGCGGAATGTCTGTCGGTGGATGCCAACCCAGCAGATTGTCGAGTACGATCGCGGCCGCCGCAATCCGTATCGAAGCGGAATGCACAGGAGAGAAGGAAATGTGGGTCTGACCGGACAGACCCCCCACTTCTGTATCTCCGACTCCCCGAATCGGAACTGAGGGAGGCGCGCACTCCAGACGTAGGCGCCTCGCTACCCTCGTAGTAATTAAGCAGCCCTGTGCCCCAGTGTCTAGGAGGGCTCGTATCCGGACGAAGTCCCCTATAGGTCCCCAAACGCGTACCTGCGCGATGGGCAAAAGAACCGTCCTCGGTTCCGACGTAGCCCGACCACAGGCTAGTCACGCGTCAGAGCCAGCAGCCGACCCTGTCGAACCGTGATGACTCGGCCAGTAAGTCGGACGCGTGCAGGCCACCATCCGGGGTGGTGCGTATCCAGGTGCCCTACCATACCGGTGATAGGGTGGGTGGTATTCCAACCTCGGGTACTCGTGCAGTACCGGTGAGAACTGTTGACGGTTCTCACGTCGTTGTTGTTCCGGTAACGGCGGCGGAGGATACGCGTACGAGTATCCGGGTGTTGGGTCCGGAGGTGGGGCTCCCTGTACCCAGTGGCCCTTAGAGGCACCAACTCCAGGTGTTGGTCGCGCCGGGTGCCGGGTTGTAGCCAGAACCTGGCTCCGTTCCGGCGGTCCCCAACTCACCTGAGCCGGGGTGTACGAGGGGTTGTAGTGTGGCGGCCGTGGCGGACTCCGTCTTTCCGGAGGCGGAGTTGACCCCGGCCCCAAACCGCCACCCGTGGGAGATCCCCTCTCCCGAACCGGTGCTGAGCCCTCAGCACTACGGGTGCACAGTAAGCGATGGTGCGGTCCGCCGCACACATCGCAAGGCCTCGCCTGGGGACACTCATTGTACCTATGTCCTCCCAGGCAGGCATAACACAATCCTCGTGTCCGAACGAGGTTTCGGCGCTCTTTTGTGGGCAGCCCGAGAATTGCTGGACACAGCTGTTCTAAGTGCTGCTGTCCGCAAATCCGGCATCCAGAGCCGGGGTTGATGGCGGCCGCAGCCACCAGCCTGCCGCGACCCTTCCCTGGGTTGCGTGGCGGCTGGGCGCCGTAGACTCCGGAAGTGCGGGCCGGCGCACTTGTCGGAGCCTCCTGGGAGGCTAGCTGGTTTTCCAGCAGGCCAGCCTCCTCTTCCAGGAACTCCAGAAGTTCCCCTATGGTGGGCAGAACGCTGCCGAGATCCTTGTGGACCAGTCGATTCCGCTCGAACTTGTCCCTCATCTCCTGCGACAACTTGGCCAGAACTATGTGCAGAAGAAGGAAGGACCACTGGTCGACGGGCAGTCCGAGCGTCCTTAACCCGTTTAAGGACACGGTGAGCGGGGTGATCAGCTGCGCCCTCAGCTGAGCCCTATGGTTGACCCTCGGCAATCCCAGCAGATGGGTCACGTGCGCGTCCGCCTGAAGACGCGGCTTTTCGTACCGCTTCTCCAGCAGCTGCATGGCGGTGTCGTAGCTCGCATCCTGCAGCTCCAGATGCTGTACGAGCTGTCTGGGTTCTCCGTCTAGGAAGGAACGGAGATATGCCAGCTTTTCGGCCTTGGTGAAATCCTTCCGAGTATCCACCAAGGCCAAAAACATGTTCCGGAATCCAGCCCAGTCCCGCATACATCCGGTGAAATGCGGGACCTCCAGGGCACCCAATCTTCCAATGGCGCTGGGTCCAGAGGTGTGGAGCGAAGCGGGGCGCGCAACAGGCTTCCCCTCCCGCAGTCGCTCGATGTCCTTCACCCGCTGAAGGACCTCGTCGTAAATGTCTTGGATGTGCTCCAGATCCTTGACATATTGGGCGTGGAGGGCCAGCTCCTTCTCCCCGACCGGGTCGGTTGACAATAGAGCGGTTACCGACCGCTCGGCCAACAAGAAACGAGCCTGCATTTCTTTCGAACGCGTCTCCAAGGCGTCCTCCCGGTTAGGCCGATCTACTAATGCAAGCAGCCCGGTGAACCACCGGAGCTGCTGAGCCAACTCCTGCCGTGACGCTGTCATTATAAATAATTTAAACTAAATAAACCTAAACACAAAATTAAAACGAGTCAATGAAAACACGGAATCGATTATCCCGAATCGACTCGATGCTTTCAATTGAACGAAATTAAATTAAATTAACGTTCCGAGAAGTGTCCCAGCCCAAATGAATGAACGAACGAAAACAACGGTACTACCAACCTTACAATTTAACCGCACCTGTCCCGGAAGTGCGATTTTACACGAAATGAGCTTAACCTATTACGAACTAAAAAAAATACACAAAATTACACCGATTAACCTAGAGGTCCGGTATAAACCACGCTCTGCTACCAAAATGTTGCGGAAGCCCACAACAGACACTAAAATTACACATCAAAATTACCTTAAAATTAACAAAGTCCACTCACAGTTCCATGCCGCTCCCGCCGTCCTGAACGGGATCCATATGATCCGATGGGGCCCGAATCCGGCTCCGGGTCTTCTAGGGTCCCTAAACACACCCAAACTACCCCAAAGTGCACTTCCCCCTGAAAAATACCTTTTATTCCCGTAGCGGTGTGGCCGACCTCCCGGCTAATTGTTTTCCCGAAACAATTAGTTTACGACGCACACACAATTTGCACAATCCACTTAAGTAGAATAATACGGCTCCAAATGCCCTTATTACTACACAAAACTATTTAATTATCAACACACGATAACCTATGATCCAGCCATATTTGCTTTTCAGAGACAAGAGAATAAAAAAAGAACAACTAGTGATGGGGCCATTATGCCACCAAACAAAATTGAATCTCGATAATCGATTCGTACATAATATAAATCAAAGTTTTATTTCTAACAAAAATAAATGCCTGTTTATTTGCAACACTAAACATAGTCATATACTCATTGTTGTTAGCCTGCGGCGGTATGTATACAACACAAAAAGCAAACAAAAACCTATCTTTTAAAAGTACTGATGTCAAAACCATTTCAAAGGAATGAGCGTCTAAGTCGATAAAGTCTGGTGTTGGTACCTGCCGCAATTCATACTGAGGGGTGGTGATTAGACATACGCCACCTTGTTTGCGACCATCTGCTCGGTCACAGCGTAGCAAACGATATCCCGGCGGGACAAGTTCCGCGTCATTAATCGATGCATTACACCCAGTTTCCGTGATAGCAAATAGATCAGATCCCGATGCCTGAATAAATGACATAAAACTCGTTGTTTTTGTTCTCAATCCTCTAACATTCTGGTAATGTATTCCTATTATCTTTTTTGCCTTTCTTTGGCTTAGTGTTGTGTCAATGGAGGCCGCAGCCACATCGTTACCACAACGAATGTCGTGATTAAGTTTGTTTAGTTTTGTCTGCTTCTCGACTCTTCCGAAAGTTCTGTCGCCATGGCTTGATACATATGTCGGCCGCCCAGTTTCCGGGGTCTAGAACCGTCTCCACCAATCTTGACGGAGCTTCAATTTTAAAGGACGCGTAATTGCCGCGTGCTTTAAGTACTTCGACCGTACATACCGCCTCCTTGCAAACCCCCTTAAGATGGTTAATTACCTGGTCGGCCCCTGTACCCTGTTTGACGTAGAACAGATGAAGGTATTTCCATCTTTCTGACGCTTCGAGCATTGTAGCTCATGGAGCCGCTGTCCCACGCAAAACCAAAGCAGTTGAAGTTGAAGTTCGCTGACGTTTTCTTTTCCATTCACCTGTTTCTTCCGAGTTAGGAATATTACCATTCAACGAGACTCTTTGCTGTGTATCGGGTAGGTTGGACAATGAATTATTATTGGTCTTCCTATGATCAGCTCCGGCTTTAACGGACGGCAACTGGCTTGAAACGCTAATCGTAGGGTACTCAGGAGGGGTAACTACCCCACTACTTGTAAATTGGGACTCCGGTAAAGCTTGAACGTTATTTTTAGTTTGCTCACTGGTCTTCGCCTTACTATTAAGTGTCATTTTATCAACTTTTTTCTCAAGTACTTCTATTTTCTTAGATAAATTAATAACTTGGTTGCCTATCTCTGACTTAAATACCTTAAAATGCTCATTTAATAATTTATCAATTTTTGCCGTCATACGACTTTCAAATTCTGATTGCATATTTTTAAATTCCTGTACAATGGATGTGCGTAAGGTGTCAAGTATGCCATCCATTGCATCGCCGCCGCTACCGCTGGTCTGGTTAGTTGCCTGTGCATAGCGCGTTCCAGTTCGCTCTGTCACGTTATCCATACTGCACATTGATATATCGGGACAGTCACTTGCAATACTCATATCATGCGCAAGGTACATGTGACGCACTGGTGTTCCCGAGTTGTCACCCTTGGGTTTCTCACTACGACATTCGAAGCATACTCAAGAGCTTTTAAACTCCATTGACAAAGATGCGTAAACTTCATAAGTAAAACTAGCACAAATAATATCGAATAATTGCTTACATTTTACGCATCGCATAACATCGCTGTCTTTGCCTAAAACATTACGACATCCCACGCAGCTTACCGCCTTTGTAGCCATCGCTCGTAGGTAGATGGAGCTCGGCGAGCCTCGATCGTCTTCGATAGCTGTCGGCGCCGGCACTCGGTACCGCCCGCGTCTTGTCGGCGTCGCTCGTATGCAGCCGCGACGAGCGTAAGTAGGTAACCACGATGATTCACGCAAGCAAGTGCAGCGTCGCCGACGTCCAGTTCGGGGCCGTTTATTATTATTTGCAAAATGTTTTTGCTTATATCTCGGCGAATTCTTCTTCAATTAAAAAACTATTTTCACTACTAGGAAGATAATGATAATGATTTTCTTTACCATTGTCTTATACGAGGATAGTTATTTAAAACGATAAAATTAGACCACTTTTAACTGGCATCTATCAGTTTAGAGGTAAAGTAATAATTATAAATTCTTTTACCGATAATCGGATGCAAATGGATTGAACACAAATAGTTTTAGTGTGATATTTTTGGAACAATTGTTATGATAATGTTGAGTGACCTAGTGTTTGCGCCTGAACACGCCTACGATTTTCACCGCATTGTCATTCACTACTGTCTTGCATCATCCACCCATACGTACTCAACCTGTACTGTTTCAAAATTACTGGAGTAAATATTCTGTAATATCAAGAAACTACGTTTTATTTACGAAAAACCTCATCAGCACATCTTGCCTATACAATAAATTTTTTGGCGACCGTGACAGGACCTGTGAAATCGAAAAGAAGTCTGATGTGCTAACGCCATGATTGGCATCAAGAAAAAGAAGTTTCAAGTCAAGAAATACTTAAAAGATATAGTTAAAAGTCCGTCGTTTGCTTGCAAGGTCAACGAGTCATCGAAAGAATCATACCTACTCAGCAGCTACGCAGACATATATTTTCATCAAGTTATGTGCCATCCTTTGTTCCACATACACAAAAACCCTTTACAATATTCCATACCTAAAATCAAATCTAATTACCTAGTTATTGTTTCAATTTGTGCAATAAGTAGATGCAAAATAACAATTCAAAGGCCACCGACAATCGTAAGTACATAACTACATACCTACATATACTTTCGTGAATGACGTGGTAGATTTGTAATAACTATTCACGTTGTTAATGCACTTTATTTAGCTATTTTAATAAGATTTCCCATTAGTCAGTTAATTGGTATCAAACTATAACTTTGTTTGCAAAACCTATAGTTTCAATATTTTTTCAATAAATTAACGGTTTAAGTAATGAGTAATCAGTTGCTATAAATAAATGATTTTACGTGACTTGCAATTTTAAGAGTGTTAGGCATTTCAGTGGTTAAAACAAATCGGTAATATTTGTTTTTTTTAAGCATTTAGCAAACATTTTCAGGCAATCGCTCGCTCGGGTTCAATGAAGGCAACCTTGTCGCTGCATTGCGCGGTCAGGGCGTAGATGTCGTACCTGCCTGCCTATTCCACCAAACAAGGAACGTGAGATAAGCCCTAATTATTTATTATTATACGTTATTCGAAAGATTAATTCCATTTTGAGTAGTAGAGAAGTATTGAATTATGATAATTTGCCATCTGAGATTGATGAAAGGGAAAATATCGAACAATCATTTATTCAATGCATTGCTGAAGCTAAAGTTATAATAAAACAAAATGATTGTTCAACTAATAAATCTTTTCATGACTGCTCTGATTTGGACTTGGGAATTAAATTGCCACAAATACAAATTTCAAAGTTCGACGGATCCTACTTTCGCTGGTTCGAGTTTTATGATACATTTAACAATTTAATTCACAAAAGAGCATATCTGATATACATAAGTTTCATTATTTAATTTCGTATCTCGAAGGTGACGCAGCCCGAATTATTTCAAATCTGGAAGTATCATCCGTTATTTATAAAGAAGCCTGGCAGCTTCTCTGTGGGCGCTACAGTAATAAAAGACTTCTCATTAATCATCACTTAGATTCATTATTAAAGTTCCACCCTAAAACTCGGGAATCGGAAAGGTCATTACGCTTTCTCGTCGACCATGTAACTAAAAATCTTCTTGCACTCACTAGTCTTGGCCTTCCGACACAACATTGGGACGTGCTTATTATTTTTATGCTTTCATCAAAATTGGACACTGATACAAACATAAAGTGGGAAGAATTTCGTAATACCCTTGATGGTCTTCCCTCATTAGAACAATTTAAAAAAAATTTAGTTGATCGTGCAGATGTACTCGAGTCTTTGAATCGCAATAAGCTTAACAAATCCAACCCAAGCAACAATATCAAGGTGACATCACATTCAAACATAAAACATCAAAATTATTCACGTTCATTTAATCACAATAATTATTCACAAAATAATAAAATAGAAAATAATAAAGATACAAGTGTTTACACTACGAGTACATTAAAATCAAATAAGACTAGTTAAACATTTTCTTGCATTGTTTGCAATAATAACCATAGAATTTATGACTGTTCACAGTTTAAATCTAAAAGTTTACAAGAAAAATATGCACTTGTATCTAAGTATAAATTATGCCACAATTGTTTACGACAAGGACATCCCCTAAATGAATGTCGCATGGGTCCTTGTCGTCAGTGCAATCAAAAACACAACACTTTGCTACACGACCCTGATGTTGTTGCTGGTTGTACAACCTCAGTGTCAAATTATAACAACATTGTTCGTGATTCCGTAGTAACATTTTCTAATCAAAGCTTAAATCAAGTTTTTCTTTCTACGGCAATCATAGGAATTCATAACCCTGAAAATGGTAAATTGGAAAAGGTTCGTGCCCTTCTTGATTGAGGCAGTCAATCGTCATTTATAACAAAATCACTTATTCAAAAATTGTCACTAAAGACAAAGCCTTTACATGCAATTAATGTTATTGGCATAGGAAATAGTTGCACCAATAAGGTTGTCGAATGTTGTGTTGCCAAAATAAAGGCTATTAACGATACTTACCAAAATAAGTTATCCTTCTATGTGCTTGAAGAATTAACAGGAGTGTTACCAAAAACACCTGTTAATATAAAACACATAGATATTCCAAAATCCATCAAACTTGCCGATCCGCATTTTAATATACCTGCACCGGTTGAAATCTTGATAGGGTCAGATATATTTTGGGACATTCCAGGATGCGAGCAACGGACCCTTGGAGCTTCTAATGATCTAAAGTTACGAAGTTCCAAATTCGGTTGGATTGTAGCAAGCCCTACAAATTCAGCTTATTCTACTGAAGTCCATTGCAATCATGCCATGACAGGTTAACATCTAAAGTTGACGAATTTATGACAAAGTTCTGGGAGCTTGAAGAACTTCCCCAAAAGACAGTTCTCAGTTCAAGCGATATTGCTTGCGAAAAACATTTTACAATGAATACGACTCGGTCTTCTGATGGCAGGTTTTGCGTAAAGTTACCTCTAAAGGACACTCCCGACTGCTTAATTTTCTAGCTAAAAAGAGATTTCTTAATTTAGAGCAGTGGTTTCGTAAGTATCCTGAATTTAAAAAAAAAATTGTCAATTTTATTCGTGAATATCATACCATGGGTCACTTGTTCGAATCCCCAGTACAATTACCTAATCCATCCTTTGTTTTAAGTCATCACGCCGTTTTTAAGGAAGAGAGTGAGTCAACCAAAATTCGTGTAGTTTTTGATGGCTCCGCTCGCACTACCTCCGGTTACTCTGTCAATGACATTTTGATGGTAGGTCCTAACATCCAACAGTCTCTCTTCTCCATACTGATCCGAGCAAGACAACACAAGTTTCTTTTGACTGGGGACATCGCTAAAATGTACCGTCAAATCGATGTAAATGAAGAAGATAAAAACTTGCAACTGATCTTATGGAGAGAAGATGAGCATCACCCCATCAAAACGTTAAAACTCAATACTGTCACTTACGGAACCGCAAGTGCCAGCTATTTGAGTACACGATGTCTTTGGCAGGTTGGACAAAAATGCGACGATGAGTCTATCAAAACTATAATTCAACAAGATTTCATGGTTGACGATCTTTTGACAAGTTGTGATTGAATTTATTCTAAATACAGTGACAAAGACACTCATCACTGCTTGTTTTCCGTTACGCAAATTTAAAACAAATTCCAAATTGCTTTTCAAAAATTCAAATTTTAGCTCAAAAGACAATTTTACACTAATTGAATCAACAAGCACTCTAGGTCTTGGTTGGTAACAATACATTTAGTTTTTCGATCAAAATTCCACCTGAGATTGATGTCATCACCAAAAGAGTCATACTTTCTCATTCATTTCGTATTTTTGATCCCTTGGGTTTATTAAGCTCTTGTATCATTCAAGCCAAAATGCTTTTACAAAAACTTTGGCTAGAGGGTATTGGATGGGACGAAGCAGTTTCTTCCGATGTCAAGGAGAAATGGTGCGAAATATCCAATAACTTCCATTTACTTTCAAATCTGCTGATACCGCGTAGGGTTCTGTGTGACTCTCCAGCATCCATAGAAAACAAAATCACCGTAAAATTATTGTGCTCCAAATCAAGGGTTGTACCTTTAAAACCGTGTACAATACCACGCTTAGAACTTTGCGCTGCACTTTTGGCCGCTAGGCTCTGCGTGAGTGTCCTTGAGGCACTAAGATACGCTCCTACTCGCATTTACCATTGGTGCGATTCAAGTGTGGTTTTAGCATGGATTAACAATAATCCATACAAATTAAAACAATTTGTTGCCAATAGGATAAGTGAAATTTTAGAATTGACTAACCCTAGATGTTGGCGCTATGTTCCTACGGATTGTAATCCTGCTGATTTCATATCTCGCGGTGTAAACGGCAGTCAACTTCTTAAAATAGATCTGTGGTGGTCAGGTCCGCAATATCTACTCCAAAATGAATCGGATTGGCCACAGTTAAATAATAAAATTGAAATAAAAAAACTACCCGAAGTCAGGGCACTACCTGTTTTTACTGTAGAAGACGCAGTTATTGATTTTAAACTTTATTCAAATTTCACAACAGTACAAAGAGTTTTAGCTTTCACTTTGCGTTTTCTACATAATTCAAACCCTAAAAATAAAAATAACGAAGAACGAGGTAGATCGCTTGTTATTTAAAATTATACCGCTACCAGCGCAACGGATTACACAATAAGTGAGGAAGGTCACTAATTGTTAAGTTAAAGTTGTCTCAGTAACCAGTAGTAGTAGTCACTTAACGAGAACAACCACTCAATACATACACAAAATGCACAGTAGGCACCACAAAAATACAAAACACAAATCTTGATACCCACTTACTTGTAAAATAAAATAAAATAATAAAAATTGCGACAACACTGAATGAGTGACCTTGAGCAAGCCGGTCGCCACTGAAGCGCTAGGGTGTTTAGTCTACCTCAGGTTCAGGTAGAGAAATAAAAAGAGTGAAAAACTTTACAATAGTTTATTCCCAGGGGTGGGTAACGTCGGTCGCATACAATTCAGTGGTATCGCTCAGATTAGAGAAGAGGACTTAGCTTCTAGGGGCTTAAGTCTCGTGTGCGCAGTTCGGCTCCTAGGTCAGCCTAGACCCGGGCCGTAGACTGCGCCAGTAGATACCGGAACCAAAGCTGGACCGCAGTAGTAGCTGCCTCCGGAGACGCAGGCGGGTAGGCGCGTACAGAGAGCTGCCTCCGGAGACGCTGGCGGTTAGCACCAGACCAGGGTTCTGTACCCGGTAGAGGGAACCCTGTAATACACAAAAGGTAATGAACAGATGTTCAATAAGTCCGGCGCTATGGGGTCTGGAAATAAGGTACAAGCTGCTACAATTGAACCGGCCTCCTATTGACCACTAACGGTTAAGCAATTGCAACACAAAAAGAACTACATTAGGTTAAGAGAATCTAATGAAAGTCATTTAGTAGGGAGACAACATCTGTGGTTAATTCAATCTTAATTGACTAGTAAAAACTCCCAAAGAAATAACATTTACTAATAAATGTTAATTATAATATTTATGAAGGTAGGTTACCGACGCCATAGTAAACGGCTACTCGGACAAATGAAATTTAATGAAAACTAAGAACCGTTAGGGATTCCTACATAATAAAAGTAAATGTTAATTGTATTTTGTCCACGGGATCCAGTGGGAATCCCGCTTCACTTCAATACAATTATCAAATAATGAAAACTACAATTGAACGATTCAACTCATAAGAGCATGAAATCGTCATTAAACAAAAAGGAATTACGATACTAATAAACTACATTTCTCAACCATCTCCAATAATAACTTGAACAGTAAAACAGAATTATCAAAATCTAGCAAATCTAAGCGAAAACACTTTGACGAAAGAACACTTACCCGTAGGTTGGGGTCGTAAAATATGTATTTATAAATTCACAATTACAAAAACTGAAAGTCTGAGAACCGACTAGTTGAAGTGGTGGTGATCAAAAGAGGACGTTAACCTCTTTTTCACCCTCTTATATGTAATTTTCAAATTCAACCAGTAGTACGTTCTAGAACTCCCTCCCACGAATTAGAAAAAATGTCCCATAGAGCTGACGATTTACGAAAAAAGTGGAACAAACAGCCTAAGGTTTCACTCTACCACAAATACATTTTAAGTAAATGTATTTGAAAACAATACAAGAAAACAACAGTGTATTTGTATGTACTTTGCTCACAAATAATTTATTTAATTGTATAATTTGATAAATGGTTCTTTGTCACGTTTTCAATCTTTGTCTTTCTGCAGGCATCTTTCCATCCGTATTTAAGAGGGCTCTCGTACATCCTATATATAAGAGTGGGGACTGCAATAGTGTCAACAATTATAGACCGATCTCTGTACTCACCACCCTATCAAAAATATTGGAGAAGGTGATAAACAAGCGATTGATAAATTATTTAGACACTTATAGTATAATCTCCAGTAATCAATTCGGATTCCGCAGCGGTAAGTCTACTGAAGATGCGGTTCTATCTCTTACTAATAATGTTGTTGAGTGCCTGGATAAAGGCGATAAGGCTGTTGGTATTTTTCTAGATCTCTCGAAAGCTTTCGACACAGTATCTATCCCCATTCTATTAAGGAAAATGGAAGAGTACGGTATACGTGGTGTTGCATTGAGTATTTTTAGAAATTACCTAAGTCATCGTACTCAACAAGTGGTTATTGGTGACCACCTAAGTACGGAGGAGTACCTTAGTTTCGGCGTACCATAGGGTAGTGTCCTTAGGCCTACCCTATTTTTGATATACGTAAATAGTTTGTGCGATCTCTCTCTGCCTAAGTGCAAGATAACCACATATGCGGATGACACAGCCCTACTGGTTCATGGAGGGTCCTGGTCTGAAGTAAGGGCAAATGCTGAATCGGCTCTCCATAGTGTTATGGCATGGCTAGCTAAAAATCAGCTTACCCTAAATATTGGTAAGACAAAATTTATTACTTTTTCAATGCGTAATTCCTCACAACCACCTCCTTCTTTCACGATCTATGCTCATGGATGCAGATGCGATACTGGTGGTGGTTATTGTAACTGCGAACCCCTTGTTCGCACTTCTACCTTAAAATATCTAGGTGTATTGATGGACTGTACTTTGAATTGGAAACCACATATTGAACAGCTTATCTCGCGTCTTCGAAAGCTTATATATATTTTTAAAATCTTAAGATCTGTAGCAAATAAAGACACTCTAAAAATGATGTACTATGCTCTTGCTCAGTCCATAATCAAGTATTGCGTTACCATCTGGGGTGGGTCTGTGAAGACTAATATGCTTCGTGTTGAGAGGTCACAGCGCTGCATCCTGAAGGTCATGGCATCAAAGCCTAGACGTTACCCGACAACAGACTTATACTCTTTTTCGGAAGTTCTTACTGTCAGGCAGCTTTTCATTCTCAATACCATCGTGAGAAAACATGCCACTCTTCGTTACGATCCTGTAATAAGCCTGAAACGTAGGTCAGATCGTGTTTGCCATATTGAACCGTACAAATCAGTCTTTGCATTGCGCTGCTTTCGTTACTTGAGTCCGATGCTGTACAACAAAATTAATAAAATGACTCCGCCGATGTCGGTCCCAAGCCCGGATGGAAAAGGAGAAGGGTTGGAATGGAGGCGACAAGTCCTACCGTAAAACCGTCAACGCCGAGTATCGGGCGGCGGTAAACTAACCCGACCAGCTCCATGTCCAGATTACACATGGATGGCTCACAGTGACCTAGAGGGACTAAATCCCCTCTAAAAGACTGCCGTGGAAGGACGTGGGAACCCACCACGATAATTTTCCCAAGAAAACCTCATGGATATGAACATAAAGAAATATATTGGAACGCTGGACGACCCGACTAGCAATCGGCGCCACCCAGTTACCGGGCTGGTTGGTGTGAAATTGGCGACCGAAGCTTCCGATGAGGTGTTATGTCAGGCCTCTGAAGGGAGAGTTGCTACTGATGTATCGAAAAAACTATCCATTGGTACAGAACACCGTATCGGCACGTGGAATGTCCGCGGACTATTACAACCAGGAAAACTTACCATCGTCGACAAGGAAGCGGAGGAGCATCGTATCACCATCCTTGGTATTAGCGAAACTCACATGCGCGGACAAGGACACTTCACTACTCAGTCGGGGAACACTATGTACTTCTCGGGGTGCGAAGACTCTAGCAGCAGTGGCGTTGCCATTTTACTACCTGCTCAGATGAACAAATTTGTCCTAGGGTATAATCCAGTATCTGACAGAATCATTACCATGAAACTGAATACTCATCCTACCACGCTGAACATAGTGCAAGTGTATGCTCCGACTGAAAAAGCCCAGCCTGAAGTCATAGATTTATTTTACGAGACACTCGAATCGACGCTGAACTCGATACCTAACCGGGAAACCACGCTAATTCTTGGAGATTGGAACGCGAAGGTTGGAAACACTACAAACGATGACCACATCAGAGCGACAGTTGGTAAATATGGTCTTGGCTTCAGAAGCGAACGCGGAGAGAGGCTTCTGGAATTCTGCATAGAAAGGAAACTAAGCATCATGAACACATGCTTCCAACATCATCCACGGCGTCTCTACACCTGGAGGTCCCCTGGCGATCGATATAGGAACCAGATTGACTACATCCTAATAAATACACGCTGGAGGTCCTCTGTCAAGAATGTGAAAACCTTTCCCGGTGCTGAGTGCGGCTCAGACCACAATCTGCTCGTTGCTAACTTTTCTCTTCGTCTGAAAGCACCCAAAAAGATACCATCTCCTAAACCCAGAACATTGGAGCCACCGGAACAGTCATTCTTTCAAAGTATGTTGGAGGCAAAGCTCCAAGAAGATCCACCACCAGCTGAGCACAACGCTAATTCCAATTGGGAGCATCTTAAATCTCAAATTTGGGAGACTTTAGATTGAATCTCCGAAGGCAGAAAATCCAGAATGGCAGAAACGAAATTAAAAATATGGATTGCGGATCATACATGGGAGCTTATTCAACGCAGGAAAGACGTGAAAATTAAGGGATTGAGAGACCAACAAGTAAGGGAAGAGTACACAGACCTTTGCAAGAGCATAAAAAAGAGTTGTCGCCAAGATAAGCATAACTTTATAGAGCGTATGTGCTGCGAAATAGAAAATCACTCACTCAAGTTTCATACTTCTGATCTTTTTAAAAAAGTCCGCATCCTCTCAATACAATTCAAACCTAAGTCATGGGTTATTGAAAACTCAGACGGGAATGCCATTCATGAGCTTGATGCTATCGCAGATAGATGGCGCGATTACTGCATAAAGCTATATGATGACCCACGTGCATCCAACAGTAACTTGCCTGACTGGAAGGAGATAGCCCAAGAACCAGCCATACTACGTTCCGAGATAACAGCGGCCATTAACAAGCTAAAACACAAAAAGGCTCCTGGCCCGGATCACATCACATCGGAGATCCTGAAAGCTCTGGGTGCCAAGGGAATTGACACACTGCACACGATCTGCAACAGCATCTGGCGAAACGGCGAATGGCCCAAAGACTGGGCGGAATCGATCATACTACCACTGCACAAAAAAGGCTCTACTAGGAAATGCGAGAACTACCGCACTCTTGCTTTAATTTCACATGGCAGCAAGATTTTGCTCCACATTTTAACGCCCGAATTCGTCATTTCCTTGATTGGCAAATTCCGCAGGAGCAGGCGGGGTTCGTAAAGAACAAGGGTACTCGCGAACAAATCCTGAATATCAGACAACTCATCGAGAAGTCGTATGAATTCGACACGCCGATCATAATATGCTTCATTGACTACAGCAAGGCTTTTGATTGTGTCAGCTGGGACTGTTTGTGGAGGGTCTTGTCGGAGCTGGGAGTGCCACCCCACCTTACCGCACTACTGCAGGCCCTATATTATAATAACCAGGGCATTGTACGGGTGGCCAAAACAACTTCCGAACCCTTTAATTTTAAGAGAGGCGTAAGACAGGGCTGTATTCTGTCTCCGATCTTGTTCAATGTGTATGGTGAATATATAATGAGGCGAACCTGCGAAACTGGGAAGGAGGAGTCACAATTGGCGGTGTGAAAATTACCAATTTGCGTTATGCTGACGATACCACCCTACTAGCAGCTAACGAAACCGAGATGGTCACCTTACTGAACAAAATGGAGAGAATAAGTGAAGAACTTGGCCTTTTCATAAACAGAGCCAAAACTAAAGTCATGGTGGTAAACCGCACGAACAAGTTAGAACTCACCGGCGCACTTAATCTTGACATAGTTGACAACTTCACATACCTGGGTTCTAATATTAGTAACAACGGATCGTGCGAGAACGATGTGCGCAGACGAATTGGAATGGCGAAAAATGCTATGTCACAACTGCACAGAATATGGGCGGACCGAAACAACTCCATTAAAACGAAGTCCAAACTAGTGACTACTCTGGTATTCTCCATCTTTTTGTACGGCGCTGAGACTTGGACTTTGAAGAAAGCCGATCGCATACGCATTGACGCCTTCGAGATGTGGTGCTGGAGGAAAATGCTGCGGATACCCTGGACAGCACATCGGACCAACGCATCGATACTCAAAGAGCTGAAGATCACCATCTACCATCTACCATCTACCATCATCATATTATCTACCATCTGCCTTCGAAGGATCCTTGAGTTTTTCGGCCATATAGCCAGGAAAAACGGGGACGATCTCGAAAGACTGCTCATCACTGGCAAATTAAACGGCAAGAGACCAAGAGGTCGCAGCCCAATGCGTTGGTCTGATCAGATCCGCACCACCCTTGACACTAAATTTTACGATGCCCTCCACGTCGCCTCGAACAGGAAAAAATGGCGGAACATCGTGAGAGACAAACTATATCCTGGAGGTCACGACCCTCAGCATTGAGGAATACGATGCAAGGAGGGGGTGTTGACATTGAAAATGGAAAAATGTAACTTTTTCCAAGAGAAAATTGTGTTCCTAGGATTTGAGATTGACAAATTTGGATTACGTCCAGGAGATAGTAAAACTCAGGCTGTATCCAAATTTCCACGGCCTCAAAACCAGAACGAAGTTAGGAGGTTTTTAGGTCTAGCTGGATTTTTTAGAAGGTTCGTCAAAGACTTTGCATTAGTGGCTAGGTCCTTGACCAGTTTACTCAAAAGGAATGTTGCGTGGCAGTGGACAGAATCTCAACAAAGTGCATTTGAAACCTTAAAAAGGGCTCTTGTTGAGAAACCTGTACCTGCACTCTACGACCACCACGCAGAGACCCAGTTGCATACAGATGCGAGTAAGTTTGGTTTAGGAAGTATCTTACTACAAAGAATTGGGAGTAACCCATGGAAACCTGTGTCTTACTACAGTCGTCAGACTAGCCCTGACGAACAGAAGCTCCATTCGTTTGAGCTAGAGACGCTAGCTGTCATAAGTGCGTTAAAAAAATTCCGTACGTATCTGTTAGGAATAAAATTTACGATAGTGTCCGATTGCAACGCATTATGGTCGACGTTTACAAAACGGGATTTGGTGCCTCGTATTTTGCGTTGGTGGATACAGTTTTTAGAATATTGTAATATTGAATACCGTCCAGGCGAGAAAATGCACCACGTTGACGCACTGAGCAGAGGAGCTATTTTAGATGAACAAGAGCCGACACATATTATTGACTTTCTAGCAGTCAAAGTAGATGATTGGGTCTCAACTGTACAATCGGCTGATGAGGAAGTTAAGCGTATTAAGGCAGTATTAGAGGATCCAGAGACCTCTAAGATAGCAGCAATCCATAAGGAATATCAGGTCAAAAATGGAAGAGTTTTCCGCGTTATTGAAAATGGGAAACTAAGATGGTTAGTGCCAAGAGGTGTTCGTTGGCAGGTCCTCAAAACCAACCATGATGACGTTGGTCATTTTGATTTTGAGAAAACCCTACAGCGAATTAAAACCTAATTCTGGTTTCCGAAGATGCGGAAGTTTGTTAGGAAGTATGTCTTGGCGTGTTTAGAATACGCCCGCCCACCATAAAGTTCCGTCAGGGGCTAAAGAAGGGGCATTACACCCAATCCCAAAGGTAGATGTCCCACTCCACACCATCCATGCCGACCATTTGGGTCCATTTCCCCGGAGTAACACGTACATCTTGGTGATTGTAGATTCCTTCACAAAATATGTCTACCTTTCCGCGGTACGTAGCACAAAATCAAAGGCTAGCATTAAGGTATTTAAAACGTTTTTTAGTCTATTCGGTTCACCAGCGAGGCTTATCACAGATAGGGGGACGAGCTTTACCAGCAAAAGATTCAAAACTTTCATTCAATCTGTAGGCGCTAAGCACATTCTCAATTCTGTCGCAACACCGCGTGCTAACGGCCAGGTCGAGCGCCGAGCGGTATAATCGCACAATTTTGGCTTCGTTAGGTAGTATGACGCATGGGAATATTAGTGACACTTGGGATTCCTTCTTGCCAGATATACAATTAGGCATGAATACTGCGGTGCACGACGTAACAAAAAGAAAACCGACAGAACTATTATTTGGACGTAAGGTAGGGAACCCATCTCAGGGAATTTTAAACAATATTTCGGAAGAGATTGACGTAAATCAAGAAGGTAAGACTATTGAAGAGATTAGGTCGGAAGCTAGTGAACGTATAGAAAGAAATCAAGACAAAAATAAGGAAAGGTTAGGCCTTTTTGTGTTTGATAAACACCGCAAGGTTGCGATGCAATACAAAGAAGGAGATCTGGTTAGGTTAGTCAGGGCTATAGTAGGAGGATCAGGAAAGTCTAAGAAATTAGAAGCTAAATGTCAAGGTCCGTACCGAATTAAAAAGATACTCCCTAACGATAGGTTTCTTGTGGTAGATACCCCGCTCACCCGGAAAGGAAAAGCGTATGAAAACGTAGTTTCGATAGATAAAATTCATCCATGGATGACTTTTGACGCACCTGCTTGTTCTTCGAGTGATGAAAGTTCTAGTGAATGAAATACGATTAGGCACATTATTAATGATTGTTGAATTTTTGGAGCAATAAATAATTGTAATAGGATTAACGTTACTAATTTAATGATTATCATTAAATCACATTAATTGTAATAAATAAAATGTTGTAATGAGACCCATCCATGAGGTGTAAATGTAAAATTATATTATTGAGAAATATGTTTGTGAGATGTATGTGTAAGACTGATTGGTGAAATGTTAAATTCTATTCATGAAATTAAGTGAACTGTATTTGTAAGATTGATTTGTGAAATGTAAATTGTACCTATTCATAAAATTAAGTGAGATGTTGGTGAGATGCTAATAATTAAAACTAAGAATACTGTAAAGATATGATGAAATTAATGATTCCCAAGATTACTCTGAAATGATTTATGTGATATTATATTGATACTAGTATTGATACATGACATGACAATATAATAACGATATTGATGATTTAAGTGAAATAAATGATTAGTGATGAATGAAAGCGAGGGTGTCGACATACCTCAGAGCTCGAGTAGAGTTGATGCCGAACAAGAGTGTTATGTATTTGGCACGCATTCTAGACAAAATGGTAGTGAAAGAGTAAAAGGAACTCTTCTTGCCTGGCTATAGATGTAATCATGCGAAATTAAGAGATGACACCAAACGATGGGACTCGTTTGTATGACAGATGGCCGACTGTAACAATCATAACAAATTACATATATCATAATTACTATTTAAATATCCTTATGTTTTCCTAAATCGATTTTTGTACAGATACATCCGATCTATAATCGATCATTCAATCACTGTAGTTGACAGTTCGTTCCGTCGGTCATTCGGATTCGAACACCTCTCGAGTGTGGTTTTGTTTGTGAATACTGTGTGTGAATTAAATAACTTTTGTGCAAAGTTAGTAATTTTTTTACAAATCCCTTCTGGGCGTTTCACGAGTGACATGAAAACTGTCAGGGAGACAGCCAGTTCCGATTCATTGGTAGGATTGATTTTGAGATGATGGAGAAGTCCATGATGAGGCGAAGGGCCAGGGCTGAAAAGAATCTTTGAACATCGGCCCCTCATTTCAATAGAAATGAGCCGATTTAATATTAAAAAATTTGGTAAGTTCATTTCTGAGAATTTCGTTCGTTTAGTTTTTGGTTAGATTTCGTTATCATGGCCATGTGTCTTCCAGGGTCAGGTCAGAAAAGGGAATTTGCAGGATGTCTTAGGCTGAAATATCGACAATAGCATAAGTTTGAAGGATCAAAAGACGCTTGCATGTAAGTTAGCAATTTTCTAAATTACCAATTTGAAATCTGAAAGGTATTGTTGTAATTTGGTACTCATCAACATGGTTGTTGTTTCAGAATGGGATATGAATATTGGATAATTCATTATTTATATTGATATTCATATTCATTTTTATAATATTTCATCGGATCTTTTATCTTACTGATTTTGTAAAGTAAGGACACACAAACTATTATTATATTAGTATTATTAGGGTTATTTATTCGGATAACGGCAAAAATTTCGTAGGTGCCGCCAAGGAGTTATATGCTTTTCTAAGTAGTAATACAAAAACAAATTTCGGAATTAGCAGCTAATGATAGCATTCAATTTCATTTTATACCACCATATTCACCCCATTTTGGAGGCCTGTGGGAAAGTGGTATAAGGTCATGTTAACACCATCTTAGACGTATTGTAGGCAATGCAAGTTTGACATATGAGGAAATGAGCACCGTTTTAACATATATAGAAGCCGTTCTTAATTCCCGTCCGATGTTACCCTTATCCACCGATCCTAAGAATAAAGTTTATTTCGTCAAAAAGTTTCAAGTTACAATAACTAGTGGCTAGAATCTCCTTTTAGGCTTAACACCCGTACCAGGAGACTCTTCCAATAAATACAATGTTTTATGTCCACAGTCTCTATACAATATTAATTAAACTTTTCACTAAAATAAACTTAAAATACTAAACAATGTGCGTTTATAAGTGTGTTTGTGTGTGTGTGTGTGTGTGTGTGTGTGTGTGTGTGTGTGTGTGTGTGAGAGAGTGTGCGTGTGTGTGTGTATGTGTGTGTGTGTGTGTGTGAGGGTGTGTGTATGTGCGTTTGTGCATGTGTTTATGTAAGTACTAGCGATCTAATTTAATTTGGTTTTATGACGTAGTAAAAGTAAGCTATTAGGCTTACCTTTGATTAAGTGTGAAAGATAATTACGTTATTTTATAAGTAAACCAATTAAATAATGTAAGTTCTTATTTATTTATTTTTTGTTATTTCATTTGCTGTATAAAAAGTTCTGTTTTTTCATAATCATAATTTAACCAAGTATATAATATCTTTTTAGAATTGTTGTATGATTTAGAATAGATATCCAATTCTTTATTAATTTTATTATATATTCTAGCTGACAGACTAGTGTACTGTGCTGAGGCAAACATTGTTTTTGTTTTTGGAGTTTTAACAACATTTTGTTTTCTCCTGCTATCTTTAATATTTGGAACGAACGATAGGCTTTTGTGCTTTTTTAATACAATATATAATAAAAATAGCTTTCTTGCCGAAAGTAACCCACTATCTTGACAGTGGGTTACTTTCGGCAAGAAAGATGAAGATGAAGATGAAGAAGATGTATTTCAAGCCCTATGGGTATCCGACCCATCAGCTTTATCTTGATAAAGCTGATGGGTCGGATACCCATAGGGCTTGAAATACATGGTGTTGATCAAGGCACGCTGCGAGCGCTCTATATCTAAAAACTTCGTTTTATCTGCACCACCCCAAACAGGAATGGAGTAGGTCAATAATATTATGGGAATCCTGATTGTGATTTGTCTGGTAATCTCTTGGTATTACATGCCTTAATGACCGAAAGAGCCAAGTTTACTTTCTCAATCTTCCAGACAGTTGCTCAAGGTGGGGATACCAGGACAAACGCTGATCCAAGATGACTCCCAGATACTTGTATTGCGAAACTTTATCAATAAGAGGGCAGTTACAGTTGGTGTCTGCGATGTCATTGCAATCATGTATTTTTATACTGAAACTGTCAATGGGTTGATTGGAGTCGTATATGCTGAAGCAAATGTATTTAGTTTTGGTGGTGTTGAGTGAAAGTAAATTATTTTTTAGCCATGAAGAAATTTTAGCCATTTCTATTTCAGCACTCGCTTTTACTGCTTCCCAAGAAGTCCCAGTGAAGACAATGGCAGTCTCAGCATATGAGAACACTTTGGCATTTACTAATTTTAAGTCACACAACTCATTTATATAAATTAGGAACATAGTGGGACCCAATACGCTACCTTGAGGCACACCGTATGATATCTTTACGTCTTCACTGAAATGGCCTTCCAGTTTTACCCTCTGCTTTCTCTCAGAAAGATAATTTTCAAAAAGAGTCAAGGGCATGCCCCGGATTCCAATTCTTTGAAACTTGTTCACAAGGATAGGAATGGAAACAGTATCAAAAGCTTTTTTGATGTCGAGGAATACTGTTAAACACTTATTTTTTTTATCAACTTCTTCGAATACTAATGAGTTTAAAGAAATTACAGCATCCTTCGTGGATTTGCCTTTCCTATAATTATTAAGATATTTAATTAGACGACTTTTGATAAATTTTTCCAGAATTTTAGATATACAAGGCAGAATTGATATGGGTCTGAAATTATTAACGTCGTTTCCATCCCCACCCTTGTGAACAGGAGTAATAACAGATTTTTTCAATGGGGCAGGAAATATACCCTTGGCAAAGCAGAGGTTGGCTAAATGTGTTATTATAGGAACGATATCGTTTCGCACATATTTTAGGTATTTAATTGGGATGTCATCCCACCCAGCTGCACTATTAGATTTAAGGCTCATCAAGACAGAATCCACTTCATCACAATCAGTGTCTAGCAGCACGAAAGAATTTAATTGTCCTGGAACTGTTTTGTTTTGATTATTGTATACTGGAGTGTGCTGAATTTGTAGGGCAAGTTTCTTGCCTATATTCGCAAGGAACTCATTTACATACTTTGCTGATTCTGTGGGTGAAGCCTTAGCATTAATTAGATCTGTGTTCTTGGATTTGGATTGATTAGTATATAAAAAAAAAAAAATATAAAGCGTTTATTTCGATCAACATCAGACTTAACATGGATCATATTGGGTTAGAAAAATCAACGAAACAAAAAAAAACTTACAGACTAGTGTTATTAAAATCATTGGACTATATTAAAAACTATCACGCATCACAATCACCCTGCGCACCATACACCTCTACATGGGCGAGTTGTACCGGTCAGCCACCGTCCGCAGAATGCTGTTGCCACTGCCACGCAATCTGTTTATCAGGAATACTGTCTTTTTTCGAATGATGGCATGAAAGCCATCAGTTTTACATTCCGTAAACATCACTGATGCGCTACAGAAGCGCGGCAGCCCCAACAACATTCTGAAGATATTGTTATATTGGACGCGCAGGACAGCAAGCGATCTTTTGGTATGACAAACCCACAGACTTCCCGTGTAGAAACTTTGACAATATGCTTTAAAAAGTGTAAGTTTTACCTCTGTACTACATCGGGAGAATCTGCGAACCAGCATGTTACCTCGCACTGCCAGTGCCCTACGCTCCCTTTCAATATCTACATCGTCCTTAAGGTCGTCGGTAAGGAAATGCCCTAGATATTTGAACTTATCAACTCGCTTTACTTGCACACCATTAAGGTTTATGGGATAGTAATTATCGGGACATCTACCGGCGGCCTTAAAGACCATGTATTCAGTCTTCTTTACATTATATGCGAAACCGTGCGTTGCCGTATACTTCTCGCATACTCTCAACATCTTCCCAATTGCATTCGCAGTTGGGCTGAGCAGCACCATGTCATCAGCGTAACTGATATTGTTTACGCTTACACTATCAACTTGGCATCCGACGCGCATGCTACTCAGCTCAACTATGAGGTCATTGACATACAGACTGAACAGCTTGGAAAAAGTCAAGCCCCCCTGTCTCACCCCACACTCCAACCTGTACATATCGGAAAAGGCATTAGACCACTTGACAAAATTGATTTGGTTAGCATACCAAAACTGAAAAATACCCAAGATTCCTTCCAGCACACCCCTGTCCCTCAACTTTCTCCAAAGAATCTCGTATGATACCAGGTCGAATGCCTTGGAAAGGTCAAGGAAACAGGCATACACCGGCGTCCTACGATCAGTGTAATACTGTACAGTATGCTTGAGACCCACGATTGCACTCTCGGTGGATAGTCCGGGGCGAAATCCGAACTGAGCATCATGCAGATCTAAGTAGTCATTAAACCGCGAGTCAAGCACACTGTCCAGCACCTTAGCGAGCCTGGGAGATAGAGCGATAGTTCACCTTGTCAGAGATGTCACCTGTCCTGTTCTTCACTATGGGCACCACCATTGTTTTCATTAAATCATGTGGTAGGTATGCGTGACTAATGCACATAGTAAAGAACATGGACAGCACCCTAGGCAAGTGAACCCCCGCGTATCTGAAATGCTCGATGCTGAGCCCGTCGTGCCCCGGAGATTTGCTACCCACCATCCTCCCCGCCGCCGATCTTATCTTAGCGGCGGTGAAGTAAATGAGTGGTGACTCCTCCCCCCGGCACCCGGTCACAGCATCGACCACTGCAGCAGCAGGGCCTAAAGGAGACTGTACCCTAAAGTGTTCCCTAAACATGTTTGCTATCTCCACTGCCTCCTGCTCACCGGGAGGCCAGGCCTGACATCATGTTTACCCGTTTCCTTCCAAAACTTTTTAAAATTATTTGCTGACCTATGTTTTGCTAGTATGTTCATTTTAATCTGCTCTTGGTTATTTTGGCACCATTTTAATCGACTTTTAAATATTCTTCTTGACACACTCGTTTGTTCAAAAATGCTATCCGTGGAGGGTCGACTGTTTAAAATCCAGATTTTGAATCTAAGCCTGGCCTCCTGATGAGCGCCTCTAACATGATCATTCCAGCCACACAAATTTCTGGTCTTCCGATGAGACTGACTATACTTATTTTTAGTTTTCATAGATGAATCACACAACACGTGTATAATCTTATAATACATGTTATCCAGCACAAGTCTATGGTCAGCCTCCCCACATGGCCGATGACTACACTTCATAAACTCAGGGGTAAAGTCAATGTCTCGTAGACCATGATTACAAAAACTTTGATATGCGTTTATTTGAGCCTGATCTCTCTCACCCCATATAATTGAACTACGAGGTGCTTCATGCGGCAATATCTTGGGCCTAACCACATTTAAGTCACATCTTATATGTAAAGGCAAGTGGTCAGACATGTAAATGTCCTCAGTTACACCTCTATCTACAATTGTTTGACAAGCAGATAATGACACAACACAATGGTCTAGCCATCGTCTACTGCGTATGTGCGTCACTCACAAAGGTGTAGGTATTAGATTGTAATCCCAACTTATCTATGTCTGCACATATCTAAGACTGTTCTGAACAAAAGTTAGCAAGCTCTCTGTAAAACAATTCATGAGGATGGGCATTAAAGTCACCCATTGCAAACATAACTTATTTGACTGCCGCTGTCCAATAATCCTCAAGCAGTATTATATGACTTTCCGTCTTGGCTGAGAACTTTAACTTTGATGGTAGGCAGTAGTATTGTGCTGTTGCTGATGTTGCCAAACAAAGATGCTTTGGTTTCAGTTGAGCTACAGTGCAATAGAGTGTCATGTTCTTTGTTATTGCACATAGAACACTTAACCCCCCCCCCCCCCTCTACCTACACCGAACGACGCTGCTGTGTTTCGGCTTGTGCTCCATATTTTACCTCATAAAAAATAGAATAACTGTACTTACCCCATTAAATCTGCAATCAGTTTACACGGAAACTTGTGAACTATATAGTGACACAAACAGTTTTTAAATAATTTTTCATATCGCGGAAATACAAGTGAAAACATCCCACAAGGAAGCTAATTACCGATCGCAACCCTGACCTACCCCACATAAGGTCGCAGGAATCGTGCATCGAACCGTGCGCCCGAGTTGATCCGGAATTAGCCGAACGTTTGCGAAAGCGCAGGCGCACAGGTGATACAATGAGCTTGCCGCGAACACCGCCTCACACGACACTGACAAGAGGAAGCGGGAGCGGCAGCGGGTCAGTACCAAATTTACTTACTTATGAAGACGATTCTAACCATGTTAACACGAGAAAACGAAAGGAGCGTTCAGAACAGGAGGAATACAAAAATGATTTAACAATTTTTCGCACAGAAATAATGGCGTTTTTCAAAGAATTTGCTGAAACCCAAAATTTAAATCTATCGCCCATTAAGGCTGAAATGAGTGAAATTAAAGATGAAATCAAAGGAATAAAAACAATTACAGAAAATTTTGCACAACAATTAAAACAAGTAAATAATGATATTAAAAATATAAAATCAGACAACACAATAACACAACAACAGATTAAAAAGTTAGAAAATGAAATATCACAATTAAAAGCATGCGATGCCACTGATCTTGACTCGACTTCTAAATCGCCTATTCTTAGCCACGAAAACCTTATCCTCGAGCTAAAGGAACGTTCCGAACGCAAGAACAACATTGTGATCGTGGGAATACCCGAAAAAAATGACAAAAATTTTAATGCTCGGCGTACTTATGATATCGAAGAAGTCTCGAAACTAACTATTCCAATACTGAATGATTGTCCAAATCCGACAAAAGCAATACGACTCGGGAAATACGTTCCCGGCAAAGACCGCCCATTAAAAATGTGTTACCCTAATAGCGAAACAGCCAAACTCATACTACAAAACAGGACAAAATTCCCAGCAAATGTAAAGATTTACTCTGATCAAACCCCAGCACAAAAACAGTACCTACAGTCTGTAAAAAATGTGTTAAGCAAACGCTTGGAAAATGGCGAAGAGGATCTGACTCTTAAATATACTAAAGGAATACCCCGGATTGTCAAAAGCAAAACTATTAAAAAAAACTGAGTCCTGCCCCACTACTAGACGAAAAATGTACAGAAAGATAGGCCATCACCTTGTTAATAAATATGAGGACATTCCGCTCGCACCATCTTCCCTACGATTTTTTTACACTAACCTACGTAGCATTCGTACTGAGGGAAAATTTGATGAAATAAAGTGCATACTAAGAACTATACCCAAAACTACACACCTATTGATATTTACAGAAACATGGATAGTATCTGAAAAGGATGCTAGATTTATCTAATCCCTGATTACACACACATTTATAACTATCGGAGTAACAGTAGGGGTGGTGGCGTTTCTATCTATATCCACGATACAATAAAGTTCAATATAACAGAAGATTTGATTGAAAACGGTAATCATTATTTATGGATATACATGAAAAAATTGTCACTAAATATCGGAGTTATATATAAGCCAGATGGGGATTATAATATAGACAGTTTTCTAGACATCTACTCATCCCAATTGGAGCAGCGGAATCGGACTATCGTCTTTGGCGATTTCAACATAGATTTGCTTAACAAAGACTCATACGTCAAGAAATATATTAACGAGATGGAGGAATGTGGATATGAAATTCTGAATAATATCAACCCTATTTTTTGCACGCGAGAAACAAGCACCTCAAAGACTATAATAGACCATGTTAGCACGAACATTAATAACCATTCCTTCAATCTATCAATCAAAGAATCATCTCTCTCAGACCATAAGCAGTTGTACCTTGAAGTTGGGAAACTAATACAAAGAAAAAATGTAAAAATTAACTATTCAGCGCTGGATTACGATAAACTGTATAAGAGCTTATCAGAAACATTAGATAGTGTAGAAGACAACTACTATGCTTTAGAACTATGTATATTACAAAATATAGAGACAAGCAAGGTTGAAAAAACAAAAATACAAAACCCACCACAGAAGGACTGGATAAATAAAAACATTATTAATATGATAAATTCAAGAAATCACTTGTGGAAGGAAACTATAAGGAACCCAATAGACGAAGAACTGCAGAAATGTTTTTTAAACGAACGTGACAAAGTTCAAAAAATGATCAAGACCGATAAGGAAAATTACTATCATAGCTTATTTCATGAAAAACTCAGCCTAAAAAAATGTGGGAAGTCATAAATAGCCTTGCAGCAAACAAAACAAAAAGTAGCCCTGCTCCCCCAAATCTGATATCTGTTTACAATTTACAACAACAATTTTATTTTAATTTAATAATCCGCTTCGTGAAGTCATAGTAAAATAAAAATAAAGCGATAATTTATTGTTAATCAATCCGATATAAGGGGATGGACCCAATATTTTCATTTAAAATTTCTTCTCTTTTTCTTAAACTTCATGTAAATTGCAACACAACGTAACCTCTGAATATTTGCTTCCATAGCGTGCACTTCTTTACATTTCCAGGCAACAAATGATCGCACACCGTGTGCATTGAGTTCGCGGTAAATCCGCGGCGGACTTTTTATTCGCGGAGCGTACTTTTTTCTCCGCCGCGGAGAAAAGTCCGTCGTCTGCGCAGGCCTTAAGTGTTATTAAGCTGTCTTGAATAGATTATACATTTTTTTAAATTAATTTTATTGTTATCTTTTGAAAGAATATTTAATATTTTTTTTATTAAAATTATTTTTATCTTTTAAAATGAGACTGAATATATTTGCAATCCAATTGTTTATTTAAACTGGTACTTAGCTCTATCCTATTTCTTTTATTTAAATCTTCATTCATTAATTTGTATCATTTTATTAGAATAAAATAGTTGATAAATTGTTACAGAGCGGGTATTGTTTTGGCCATTTTTGTATGTATTTATTGTTACTGCTCTTTATAGTTTTTCGTTTTTTGCACAACATACCTAGTCACGGATATTATTTGGATATCCAAACACAAGGTTAATAATTTAACCCTTTGACTGGTACAGCATAATAGATTTTTTATTGGTTTTCGTTGCTATTGCAACCACATAAGGTTCAAATTGTGGTGGCAACTATATTGCCACTACCACGCAGCATAATATAGACATAGAATTGTACGAACAATCATTCAACAGTATAAATATAATTTATTAATACCTATGCTACCATCACAACATAACTCATTGCATGGAGTTAAGAAAATAAAGTTTAGCAGTAGAGACAAAATGAGATGGTGATAAAGAAATTATTAAACTAAAGATTACCTACCTTTTCACATGGACCTTTTCACTTGTGTTTATGTTTGGTTTGTCGTTAAAATTTGACAACAGTAATATGACATTCATACATAACGTAGATCAGCTCGCCGCCGCCAGCTCGCCGCGCTTGATTCGGTGGAATGCAGAGCCAGGAAAATTAAAGGTGACGATAAGCTTGTTAAAACTAAGCTTCACAGTCTCGCTCACCGCCGCACAGTTGCCTGCTTATCGGGTTTTTACAGGCTATACTTCGGAGAATGTGCTGTTGAGCTGCATGAGCTCATTCCACCTTCCCCATTTTACCATCGAGAATCCAGACGTACGGCTGGCTACCACCCTTACCTGGTTGATATTCCACTTTTGCGCACCAAGCGTTTTGCTTCTACATTTATAGTGTGTACAGCCAAAGAGTGGAACTCCCTACCGGCGCGCGTCTGTGTTCCCGAGTGCATATAACCCTAAAGTTTTTAAAGCCCGAGTAAATAAGCTATTTCTGGGCAAGCTTGTTCCATCGTCGGCCTCTTCTTAGCCCTAGGGATTAGAATGAGGCCAAGAGCAAGCCCATCTCACAATAAAAAAATAAAAAAAAGATTCCTTTTCTTCTTTTTCTAATTAATAGAACAATTTGACATATAATTTGTAATTTATATAATACCTAATAACACAAACAATTTGTTAAAAATAACTCAAAATAAGTTACAAACTGTAATGTCAAAGTGACGGAACACAATCATACAACACAACACAATCATAGATGAATTTTCGTTTTTTTATAACTTAGTCAATGAATTGCGACGTTGCCGCTCTGTTTCTATGACATATCGTAGGAATACTTATGTCGACCTTATTCTAAGTTTATTTGTAAGAAATTATTCTCTCCTTATTATTACCTTACACTGATCATAACTATTCTCAGTAAAACAATGGAATAAGCTCGGTGTATTGAGTTTTTATTTGTAAGGCGGCAACAAAATTATTACGAAAATCATCTCGGCAAGTTTTAGGTTCGTTGCGGTTTATCTATGAAACCTCATAGATAAACCCTTCTATTATAAAAAAAAACTAAAGGAAATTGTTGAGACCAAATAAAATTAAATAATACGTACCAGTGCTCCCAAACTAACTCCAGATATGAAGGATACCGCGGTGATGCCAGCAACAATGCCTGCACTACTGCTTAAGATTCCTGTTCCAGCCTTAGGCGTTTCAGGCACGCCTAGAATTAACAAAAACAAATCTTGTCAGCATAACAGCAAGAGTGAATTTTGAACTGCAACACAAATTGTTGTAAATTCCAAAATCTTATAACGTAGGGAAGTTTTTGAAAACTAAATGTTTTTACCAACTGTAGTATAATTTACATAATAATAAGTGTAATATAAATTAACATATATATCGAAATTGGCCGGCAAACTCAGTTCTGCTGCTTATGCCATTAGAAAAATAAGGCAGTTAACAGACGTTGAAACTGCTAGAACAGTTTACTTTAGTTATTGTCATAGTGTCATGTCGTATGGCCTCTTACTGTGGGGAATAGCAGCTGATATTTAAACTATATTCATTTTACAGATACGAGCAATAAGAACAATCTATAGACTAGGTTCACGAACTTCTTTAAGAAATCTTTTTAAAGAAATTGGTGTCTTGACAGTCAGTGGCGTCTCAATTTATTTATAATTGTATAGTTCTTGCACGTTGCAATATCAACTCATTTACTAAACATGGTGACGTACACAATTTTAATACTAGAAGTAAGTCAAAACTTGTATTGCCACTGTTCAGGTTACGAAGGTGCTTGGTTCTTTCTTGGGGCAAGGTTTACACTATTACAATAAAATACCAAATACTGTACTAGATTTACCATTAGATAATTTTAAAAAACATGTAAAGTCTTCTTTACTTAATATACAGTCAAAGAATATGTAGATGATAAAACAGCCTGGCTATAATAAAATACTTAACTTAATACTTTACTACTTTTTATAATAAAAAAATATACTGATAACAAATAGCGTTGCGTTGACCATTACAATTAGTTTTGATTTAAGAGTAGCTTGGGTGTGTCATGCTCTCTTTATTGTCACTGCGGTGGTGGCGTGTGCGTCGGCTCGTTACATTCCCTAAAATATGGTTGAGTGAAGCGATGGCTGATTCACATGTCATACTCGTGAACGGGTGCCGCCTGTGGAGGCTGGTCTGCTCTTGCGTACTTGTCTTATTTTTATTAACTATAGTTTAACTTTGTTTTTTCTTAGACAGGTTTTGACTTTTACTAGTACTGTATGACATTGTAAAAAATTAAACTGGTAAAGGATGTTTTTATAAACTTAAATATGTATTTTTTTTGTTTTTCACGTGTTGTGATTATCCTTTATATTTTGTGTTTTATTTGTGATGGAAAGTGTCCTTTAATGATAGGGCATTTCTCCAATATTTATGACGCTGTAATGGAGAAAAGAGTTTCTTTTTTTTCTTGAGTTTTTTCTTGCTGAGTTTCTTGACGGTTCTTCTCAGTACAAGATCTCCCACCTAGAGTAGATACTTAGATACTTAGTGGTTTTTCAAGGTTAACTATTTCACAGCATCTTTTGAAATTATATTTAGAACATAAATACCAATACACTTGTAAAAAGTACATCCAAAAAGTTTGTTTAAGCCCCTTCTCTCATTACCTGACCCAAAAGATACGATACTCGAATCGAAAACTAGTTGGATACTAGTTGGCGATCCGTGTATCGCACATTTAGCCCCTTCTCTCATTACGAGACCCAAAAAATACGATACTCGAGTCGAAAACTAATTGGATACCAGTTGGCGATCCGTGTATCGCACATTAAGCTACTGAAAATGAACAAATTTTGAAATGAAACAACTTTTACGGATCTACTCGCGTTTATTTTACACATTACTTATTTAATGTTTATCCTGACGTTTCGAACCCTTTGCAGGGTCCGTGGTCACAGGGAGACCGAGGTGTTGGTGGTCTCATAATTAGTTGTTAGCTTGTATACCCTCATTTAAATTTAATCAGGTGCGTTCCATTTTACGCAGAAAGAGCTTACAGTATCTTTTGGTCTGGCAGTATGGTGTCGGGGCTGGGATTTAATATTTTGTATGATGGGATCCCAGGCTGGTGGTAGATTCCAACCATCTTCTCTATTAAAAATAGGATGTTTTTTAATTTCAATAGCCTCGCGTATCATCCTAGGGATGAATCGTTGTTCTCTAACGAGTATTTGTGGTTTATCAAATCTGATGTAATGGTTGGGCCCCTCTAGGGAATGTTCGCATACTGCAGACTTATTTTCGCGCCTATGCTTGACGTCGGCTATATGTTCTTTAACGCGGGTTCCTACACTTCTCTTTGTTTGCCCGATGTAAGAGAGCCCACAGTCGCAGTCCAGTTTGTACACGCCTGCATCTTGAAGGGGTATGTCGCACTTGACAGGTCGTAAGAAATTGGTTGATCTTCTTCGGCGGCTTGAAGTAAGTGTTGATTGAAGCTCGCTTTAAGATATGTCCAATCTTGTCAGTGACACCTTTCATATATGGAAGTAAAGCAGGTTGGCGCTCGACTGTGGTTGGTTTATTGCGTTTTCTGTGACAAAGCCGTGGTACTTTCAGTTTATTATCCTTGACATGCTGAAGCTCAGCAGCCAGGTGTTGGGTGTCACAGATGCCGCGTGCTCTCTGAAACAAAATTTCCCTACAGTAGCCAAATGTCTAGGATGGTGGTGAGAATCACCATTGAGGTACATATCTGTATGGGTTACTTTACGATACACAGTGTGACTCAAACTATGGTCCGGATTCCTGATGGTTAAAATATCCAAGAAAGCTAGCTTACTATCTGCCTCTAACTCCATTGTGAATTTATTTTTGGATGTATGGAGTTAAGATGATCAAGAAAAGCAGATACTTTATCAGTTGGTAGGATAGTGAAAGTGTCATCTACGTACCGCTTGTAGAACCTAGGGGTTACCGGTGCTGTGCTCAGGGCCCTCTCCTCGAAGTCTTCCATAAAGATATCGGTGACGACAGGCAAAACAGGGGAACCCATGGCAATATCCTCTACTTGCAGATAGTAAATGTCATTCTACAAAAGGTAGCCAGATGTTAGACAATGTTCTAATAGTACTGCATATTCATCAGGCATATCTTGTTCCGCTAGACGTTTTTTGGTAATTTCAATGCAATCCTGTACTGGTAGGCATGTAAATAAGGACTGCACATCAAAACTAACCATAGTTTCATTGTCAGCGAGATGTAGGTCTTTGATATTGTTGGAATTGGTAGGAATCCTTCACATAAGCTGTTGTGTTACCACTAAGTGGTGAAAGAATCTTAGCTACATGCCGGGCCAGTTGGTAAGTTGGTGAATCGATCTGGCTGGCAATTTAGCCTCTTTTTTAGTACCTCAACGGTGGGCTTGTCCAGTGTTTGTTTTGATAAATTAACAATTGTGCGATCATCTTTTTGATTTTAACGTTTGTGGCTGTCTATGTTTGATAGTCTAATTTACTAATTTTATCATTTATTGCCTACGCTTGTGATTAAAAGGACGTCAAAATGTCGAGTGATTCCAGTCACGAAGAAGCACTTGCAGTTTTGTTCTTTTATAGAAACAGAAAACTGCTGCGCAAGAAAAAAAAAATGGATTTATCCCTACCTTGAATGAAACATAAATTGTAGAGCTTTTGTGGCAGCAAAAGAACTACAACAAGACGATAAAAAATTCTTAGCGTTAGCGTCTAAAGGGTCTTATATTTATCTTGTTATCTTGTCTTATCTAGGTAATTAATAATATGATTTCAATTTTATTTGTTTTTACTTTATTTATTTTCCTGTTTTTTGAAGTCGGTTTTTTTGGTTAAAAATGGTTTTATTTTACTATTTCGTCGATACTCGAAGAAGACGCGATTCGCAGGCGACCGACATGGTGGGTATCGCGAGACTAGTCGTAGACGCGTAGGATACCGGTATCAAAGTGTGCGAGTCCCCATTCAAATGTATGTGAGATACTCCGCAGCAACTAGTCTCCGAGACTCGAGTAGGATACTGGTCGCCTGTGCGTATCTTAGGGTGGATTCGACCAAACTTTAATTTAAACGAGATTAACTAAACCAAGAATATAGCTATTCCACGATTTTAATCTCGAGTAAAGGAATGGTCATTTATCCACGCAATCCACAGATTAGTTAATCTTGGAATTGTTATTCTTCATTATTGAGTGAATAGCAAGTGAATGGTGAATGAACGTATTATTCGGCCAATGGTCATTGTTTTACAAACGAACTATTTAAAAGGCAAAGTCCTGACAACTTAATTTTGTCGTCTAGAGCCTAACTGTAGCTGTCAAAGTCGAATGTCAATGTTTTTGTTTGTAGTATTTTCGCGTGTTCTTTTTCCCAAATAATTAACTTTATCAATATTTTAATAATATATAATGAGTGAGGACAAACGTAAACGCAGTCCCAATTGGCTGCCAGCTGAAAAAGAACTGTTGTTAAGTCTTGTGGAGTGTCACTTTAATATAATAGAAAACAAAAAAACGGACGCAGTAACAGTGAAAACCAAATTGGCTCAATGGCAAATAATTGCCGATAAATATAATAGCCGTACTAGTCACTGTTCCCGTACTGGAGATAATTTGAAAGCTCAGTGGGAAAGTATGAAAAAAGTAGCTAGAAAAGATGCAGCAAATACAAGAAAGCATATGATACAAACAGGTTAGTATTATTTTTATTTATACAGATAAACTCATAACAGTGCTGGTTGTTTCTGTAAGGTTATTTATTTTTATTTTAAATAATTTGTTTTAGGTGGTGGATCTGCGTTGCCTCCTAATAAGGAGGATCCTTTTCTTCAGCGGATTTTAAGCATGATAACTACAAGTGCTGTTGGTCTTTACAATCATTATGACAGTGAATCTGTTATTCCTGTGGACTCTTCCATCGAAAACCAGGCACCAATTTCTATCACTCAAACAGAGGATTTTCCTGAACTACCTCTACCGCAAGATATAGGTTGGTTTTCTTTGACAAGTTGTATTGTATTAGTTATTTTGATTGTACTAGTTTATTATTTTTCTATTGTAATATTTTATAATTTTGCAGATTTCTCAAAGATAGCGCCTTCAAAATCAAAGGCAATAATAATTAATCTGGAGGACCCATTAAGCGACTCCGATATCATACATGATACACAAGATTTAGTGACCAAGGTAATTTTTCTATTAATAATTTATTATTATTATTAATAGCTTTGTCGTAGAGTGGCTTGTACACCGCTTTCAAGGTGTTGCATACTTTGAGATCCCGGGTTCATATCCCGGTAGTGTGCAAAGGTTTGTGTGATGAACACGAATGAATAAATATCCTTAACTATGTATTATTTTATATAATTATATTCTATAAAGTTAATGCTGCTCTGTGCTGCTATCTGACTTCAATCTCTCACTAACCTTACACTATACATGTCACAATTTTTGTATAAGAATAATATTAAAAGAATATTGTTATTATTATTAATATTAGATGGATTAGATAGATGGATTTTATTCGATGGCGCAGTGGTAAACGCGCCCGGTCTGCGAGTGCTGAGGTTAAGCAACTTTCGCAAAGGCCGGTCATCGGATGGGTGACCAAAAAATTTATCTTCTCGAGCTCCTCCGTGCTTCGGAAGGCACGTAAAGCCGTTGGTCCCGGCTACATTAGCAGTCGTTAACAACCACCAACCCGCACTGGGCCCGTGTGGTGGTTTATGGCGCGTTCTCCTTATCCATCCATAGGGAAGGCTCGTGTCCCAACAGTGGCAACAAAAATAAGCTGATGATGATTAATATTAGAAGAATATTATCTTTATAACACATATTATAATAAACTAATCATATATTTTTTGTTTTAGGATTGGGGTGATTATACACCACAGTTGTTGCGGACACCTGTGTCGCTGCCTTTAAAGGTGGATAATAGTAATAAAGAAAACTTCTCCCACCAAGTGTTTGAAAAAACTCCTGTCAGAAACCAGACAAGGGTTTCCAGGAGAAGACCAACCTATTCCACTGCGTCTTCATCCTTGGAATTGCTTCATAAGAGCAAAATAGAAGCAATTGATTTTAATAAAAAGCTTGCTGAGGAGGAAATGGAGCGAACAAATATATTACAAGAAATAAATATTAAAATTGCGAAACAAAAGTTGTTGCAAGAAAGAATTAAAAGTAACATATTAATTATAAAAAGAAGAAAGCTGTTAGCTTCTACAAAAAAATAATCATAATTAATACCTTATAGATACTTTCAATGATTATATTAAAAGTATCAATAAGATATTAATTATGATTATTTTTTGCCAGATGAAGGCATTAGTCGCATAGATAGGTTAGTAGGCATTGAATAATAATAAAAGAAATTAAAAGTGTTTGTATTTTATTTAATTATGCCAAACTTTGAAAATAAGTTGCAATAAGGGCATCACGTCCCCCGTGGCGACGTCCAGGCGTTTCTATATTCTGAGGTATTTGGCCATCGTTTAAAATACTCTCCCATGGAGCTGGCAAACTAAGTTCTGGGTCGTCTGGTGGTAGGTTCTCTCCTTTGCGCCGCAAAATGTTATGAAGAACTGCTGTGGCTATAATAATTGTCAGAGCTTTTTCTAACTTTACTCGTAACCCAAGTGCCAGCACGGGAAACCTTCTTTTCCAAACACCATAACATCTTTCAATAGGATTTCTAGTTCTTATTTGTGATTCATTATATAACTGTTCTGCCTGTGATCTCGGGTTTTCCAATGGGGGCATCATGTAAGATGTCGAGCCATATCCACCGTCTACTACCAGAATTGCATCACCATAGCAACCGTCTTCAAACTTTGCTCTGACAACACTATTATTAAATATCGTGCTATCATGACATGACCCCGGCCATCTCGCAACTATATCAGTGATTTCCAAATTAGCATTGCATATGGTCTGCACGTTGATTGAAAAATATCCTTTTCTGTTTCTATATAATTCGGCTTGTTCAACTCCTACCTGATTTCGGAGGGGTACAAATCTCAGCTTAATATGTGTGCAATCCATGGCACCAATCACACTAGGAAATCGAGCTATTTGAAAGAAAAGCTCTTGTTCTTTTCTTATCTCTTGCTGAGTAGTCGGGAATTTTATATAATTTTTGTGCAGGGCAGCAATAGCCGCACTGACTCTGTGAATTATTTTATTAGCAGTAGGAGGAGCAGTACTCCAACCATAGCTGTCACCAATACCCATTTGAGTTGAGTTTGTTGCATAAAATCTCAGTGTCCCCAGCAACTGATTTATCGGTGAAATAGAAAAGTTCCTGAAAATAACAAAAATATATATAATAAAAATGAAGGAATCCACATTTGCTTTAATTTTAGTTTATTCTAATTGTGTAGTTTAAGTTATTTTAATTTTACAATCTTCGATGAAATTAATATACAGTGAAATTAATAGAAAGTTTATTTACAATAGTTAAATTTCATTTAGTTACGGAGTGGTTTGAAATGAGCATTTTTTATTTACGTAGACGTGGTAACTATTTATTGTGCAAGTAGGTACATGCACTGATAGGTAAACTTACCGGTCGGAAATGTACTCCAAGTTATGCTCGATTTGTGTTAATAGAGACAATGTCGATTCTTTGGCCAGACGAAACCTCATGGCAAAATCATGATCATCGTAGTGGTCAAATAGGTCCATTCTTTCTTTTATCCACCTTGGACGTCTAGGTATCACTTCCTCATCACTATCACTATCTTCAATCAAATTTCTAAAACGCCTCATAATAACTTTGGAGAGACTGGGGGTCCCGCTACTGTAGTAGATTGAGGAGACGAGGATTATATCTCAGAGTGTTTATTACTGCTCTTGGCGAAGGTACAATGTTGACTGGCTGTTCTGCCAAGTCAGAACTATTTATATTATAAACAACTGACACGCGTCTTACGGTGCAAAATCTACAGTTAACCAAAAAAGTATTGTTGACAAATAAGTTGTACAAAAATATAAACAATAGTAGAGCTAAATGGATAGTTTACAATGGGAAAGCTTGGAATACAAAGGACGACAATTGGCAATACCTTTTACGAGGTGTTTGACTATTTTGAGTTTTGAAATTTGCGTTGACTTGTCTATTTGAAATGACAATACATACAGAAAACAACATGTGGTACGCACACGCCATTAAAATACTCTCGGATTATCTCTGTTACTCCACGCTGAACGGCGGTATAGTGACTATTCCCGAATAGGCAAGCTACTCCGAGAATAGTGCGTGGTAAAACGAAATTTCGATTTACTCTCGAGTAAATGACGATTTAATCTAAGAATAAAATTTACTCTCGCTTGGTCGAATCCACCCTTAATGAGAGAAGGGGAGAATAAGTCTCGTTATGTCATTTGCATTAGTATTTAGCATACTTGGAATAAATATTATTAACGGGATTATTACCATGTTTATTGTCGTGTTTGAGTATCCGATATTTCGGCACAGTTGCATGCGCCATGATCACGGATGTACTGAAAAATATCGGATATTCAAACACGACAATAAACATGGTAATAATCCCGTTAATAATATTTATTCTAATGTAAGTGACCATGAGAGTTTAAAAAGTTTAGCATACTTAGTGCAATGTTAGTAGTGGCATTCATAATACATGCACCCAGTTCAATGCGAATCTGTGAGTCTTCCTAAAAAGGTGTTGGTTACTTAATTTTAAAATTCATTTCAGTTGCAAGGGAATCAATAATTGGACTAATATTGTAAAAAGATGGTGAGCGATATATTGCTAGAAGAGTAACGTTATTATTTATTTTAATTTGTAGACAATTAGCTACGGAAAACTCTGGTTCGGTCACTTGTGGCATTAGCGAGTTCTTTACAAAGACTGTTATTCCCCCAGCTCTATTGATAAATCTGTGCGTCCTAAAAGATTTGTACCCGTAATTTGTGGTAGTAGCATATAGTCGTGAATCCAACACTCAGTAATAACTATCACGTCTAGCAATATGCTCAATCTCTCAAAGATTACAAGAACCTGATTTTTTTTTTGTACACTTCTAATGCAGCTTAGGGTGAGTACTTTGATATTATAAATTTTATATGTTCTGCATGTTTTTGGAAAATCTACAATGTGGCCAGGTATTTCACTCAATTCCAGCTCCCGTAAAATGTCTAGGTCAGCCATTTTCATACAAAAAGTCAAATAAAAATTAAACGGTCTTTATAGTGGAGCTGATTTCCTGCCGCATTTTGTGGATAGCCCATACCATGGTATAGCACAAGCAAACACCTCACTCAAAAAAAAATCACACTAAATTAAAGTAAACAAATTAAAGTTGACCACCATTATCCCATACAACCTGCAACCTGTCAGACAGTCGCTGATTGTAACTCACTTTTCCCGTTTTGGATAAACTGTTATCTCCTGATCGTAAAAATGTTCTCTCCTCTCCCCTCACGTTTTTTAGCAAGATAGTTCCGTCTTTGGTCCAGCAGTATTTAAGTCCTGCTTGTCTAAACTCTCTTTTACAGACGTGAAATAACTTTCTAATAGCGTGGGTTATCTTTCATTTATACAGAATGTTCGGCAGATCGTTGAACATACGAAAATGGAGGGTAGGTGGGGTCATCTTCCAACCATTCGGGCATTAAAATAAACATCTCTAAAGTGTAGGCTTTCTAATGGTACGTTATTTGTTTCGATATCATTTTCGTAACCGGAGTTATTAATTTTTTTAAAGTAATTGGACAAAAACATTAATTATTTTTATTAACATTTAATTTAAATTTTGCTCATATTGCCGTCTCTCATTTTGTGATGCAAGCTCTGCATCGATTGAAAAGAAAAGTGAAAGAGAGAAAAGATGCGATATGAGCGTGCTAGAACGAAACACTATAGCCTTATTTTTACTTGCTTAAGCGTTCCACAGAGAGTAAGCGAGTACTATACTGAGTAGCATAAAGACCATAATGTTGTACACTTAATATGCAAATACATAAATATGAAATATAAAAGTTAAAAATCGGAAAGTAGGTCAAAATTAATTTACATGATTTGAACCGGAAAGACATACAGACATACGAACGAAACTAGTTAATTAATAAAAGCTTGTATTAGGCAATCCATACTTTCATATTGCATAAAAGCAAAAGTAACTATGTCTTTCTGTTTGTCTGTCTGTCTTCATGAAATTTGAAATGAAACAACTTTTACGGATCTACTCGCGTATATTTTACACATTACTTTAGTTAATGTTTATCCTGACGTTTCAAACCCTAAAATAAACGTGAGTAGATCCGTAAAAGTTGTTTTATTTCAATGTGTAGTGTTCACGTAAACTTTAGAAAACATATCGTGAAATTTGTTTAATTTGTTTTGTGTAAACCTGTTTTAAAAGATAGCGACATGATAAATAAAATAAAAAAAACAACGAATCATACGAGCCCACCCTCGATGGGGTTGTGTCGTTTAATTACCGAGTTCCTATGGCCATCTTCTAGCTCCATCATCAGACCCTGGTTACCACCTAGCACCAAAGTACTCGTCAAGGCGGATCAAACGAGGCTTAACTCGATGGGGTTGTGTTGTTTAACTACCGAGTTTCTATGGCTACCTTCCGGTTCCATCATTAGACCCTGGTTACCATCTAACACCAAAGTACTCGTCAAGACGAATCATACGAGCACAAATTGAATGCTGTTGTGTCGTTTAATTACCGAGTTCCTATGGACATCTTCCAGCTCCATCATCAGACCCTGGTTAATATCTAGCACCAAAGGACTCGTCAAGACGGATCAAACAAGTCCAAACTCGATGGGGTTGTGTCGTTTAACTACCGAGTTCCTATGGCCACCTTCCGGTTCTATCATCAGACCCTGGTTACCATCTAGCACCAAAGTACTCATCAAGACGAATCATACGAGCCCAAACTCGATGGGGTTGTGTCGTTTAATTACCGAGTTCCTATGGCCATCTTCCAGCTCCATCATCAGACCCTGGTTACCACCTAGCACCAAAGTACTCGTCAAGGCGGATCAAACGAGGCCAAACTCGATGGGGTTGTGTTGTTTAACTACCGAGTTTCTATGGCTACCTTCCGGTTCCATCATTAGACCCTGGTTACCATCTAACACCAAAGTACTCGTCAAGACGAATCATACGAGCACAAATTGAATGCTGTTGTGTCGTTTAATTACCGAGTTCCTATGGACATCTTCCAGCTCCATCATCAGACCCTGGTTACTATCTAGCACCAAAGGACTCGTCAAGACGGATCAAACAAGTCCAAACTCGATGGGGTTGTGTCGTTTAACTACCGAGTTCCTATGGCCACCTTCCGGTTCTATCATCAGATTCTGGTTACCATCTAGCACCAAAGTATTCATCAAGACGAATCATACGAGCCCAAACTCGATGGGGTTGTGTCGTTTAATTACCGAGTTCCTATGGCCATCTTCCAGCTCCATCATCAGACCCTGGTTACTATCTAGCACCAAAGGACTCGTCAAAACGGATCAAACAAGTCCAAACTCGATGGGGTTGTGTCGTTTAACTACCGAGTTCCTATGGCCACCTTCCGGTTCTATCATCAGACCCTGGTTACCATCTAGCACCAAAGTACTCATCAAGACGAATCATACGAGCCCAAACTCGATGGGGTTGTGTCGTATAACTACCAAGTTCCTATGGCCACCTTCCGGTTCCATCATCAGATCAGCTCCATGTCATAATAATTTTGCATTGTCGACCGATTAACACATGCATGCAAAATTACAGCTCAATCGTTAACCGGAAAGTGGAACAAATTTAACTTGCTAGATTTAATTACAGACAAACAAACAACGGGGCAGGTGAAACTAAATAAAAGCTTGTAATGTAAAATAACACAAATTCACTCTATATTCTACTGGGTTCTCTCTCTGTCACACGCAGAACGCGACGTTGCCGCTTTATGTTCGAGTACCTCGTCAAAATTCGTCCATTTTGGCTCCGGATCAACTTAGTCTAGGTAAATGTCGCATATAAGTAAAATAAAAAAATATAATAAAATAAATAAATAATAATAATAATAATAATTTTTTTATATATAATTAAATATATTCTGGATCTAAGAAATCATATTCAGTATGATTTTTTCGAACGTTGCTGGATCAACAAATGTTGGTCAATTCGCTGACGAGTATGTTGAAAACCTGTAAGTGCAGCTCCACCGACGTCACATGCGCATCAAGGACGGATCAAAGTATATCAGTTTGCGCTACGGGGAGCCGAGTAAACACGTAAAATAGGTGGATCAACAATTATTCTAACTTCACACTGGATCAACATTTACCGTGAAAGGTTGATTATATATTATATATTATGTTGATTATATATTATGTTATATAACAAAACTATTATTAAAAGTATTATAATATAATAATAAATAATAATAAACAAGTATTTCCAACCTTTACAATTATATTATTTATCCGTCATTAGTAAGACCTATCACATAATAATGCCTCTGTGTCTTTATAGTGTAGAGTTAGTAACCATTCTGTTAACAGATCCTAACAACCTTTAAACATTAACATTTATTTTATTATAAACATGTGTCGAGAGAGCAAAGTATTGCCGTTGCGCAAATACTGTTCTTATACGTGGGTTAGTTGCAATTTTCCTTCTTCTCCTTTTTATATTTTTATCTGATCAACACAGTGCTGCATAGTTTTTTGAAGTTTTAGTGTAGTCATTAGGATATACAATTTTCTGACTCAGAGTAATTTGCACAAATCATAACGTTCCTCCGTTGGATATCGATATGGCTTAAAGAACATTACCTACTTTAATCAAGCAACGCTGGCCTCTTGCAATTTCCAAAAAAAATGTTTTCGATGCTCCACCCCAGACAGAAAAGCAATAAGTTTTAACAGATTGTGCTAACGAAATATATATTTGAAATATAGATTTGAAAATCCAAACAAGTTTTCTAATTCTGCTATTTACGTATTCAATATGTGGATGCCAAGATAACCACTGATCCACTATTACTCCGAGGTATTTAGCAGAAACAACCCTTTCGAGTGCTGTACAAGTATAGCTTAGCATATCAATTCCATCACATAGGTTAATTTTTAGTTTCAAATCATTAACTGGTTGTGTTTTCTTATTAATGGAAAAACATATGTAATCGGTTTTTTCAATATTCAGCGTCAAAAATCAGTTTTCAACCAGTTAGAAACCATATTTAAACCACGTTCAGCAGCATAGAACACAGATTCCCAACTCAAGCCTACAAAAATAAGCGCCGTATCATCAGCATACGAGAAAATTTTACCCCCGTAAATATTGAGATTAGTCAAATTGTTAATATAAATGAGAAAGAGAGTCGGACCCAAAACACTCCCCTGGGGGACACCGTAGGAGATATCTAAGTTATCACTCATATACTCGCCAATACGGAATATCTGCTTACGACCGACTAAATAGTTTTTAAACAAATCCAAGGCAACACCTCTAATTCCAATGCATTCCAGTTTCAGCAAAAGAATGGAAAGAGAGACGCGGTTTTAAACAGTTTTTAGGTTTTTTAATTGAGAGAGAAGTTATGCAGCACAGTTTTCACTTCAAAAATTTAAGTTAAAAAGTTATAAATGAACTTACTGTCTTCGACGAACTTGTCCGGTAATAACCCGCGCCTACGCCTGCCCCTACGGCAGGCGTAGGCGCAGCAGCCGTTGGGGCAGAGGTGGGAGCAATGGCCGTTGACAGCGGCGCTGGCGCAGTGGTTCACGCTGCCCGTCATTACTATCGGGTTTTTTTGACGCTGTTGAAGGCGAAATGTTTCAGTGCTTTGCGGTGAGAGCTTTTACACACTTCGATATCCCATAAAAATATTTGGAAGTTCCAATTTTTTCCAAACCAATTTCAACCAACCAAGAATTCTTACACATACACTGCTTTACAAAACGACGGCTAAAGTTAGACACTGCTTAAAACAGATGCTATCACTTTTTAGCTAATACATACTTTTAAACAGAGACACAATATCTACTTTAAACGCGTATTTAGCCATTGTCTAAACTTTCAACACTGTTTGGTAGTAAGAAGGAAAAAAATGCATTTTTTGGTTTTGGTATAAAAAACTAACATACTGAAGTTTTTATGAAATATCGAAATATAAAGCATTTATCTCTGATTTTTCTTGGTTCCTATTCAAATCATATATAAGGATCTAGAGATCCTGTGTGTAGCTTCCGGGTGTAGCTTCACTTAAGCGAGTAAAATACATATAAAGCTACGTTGTCGGTATCGTAGCTTAAATTCTTTATCTAAGCACACACTTCCTTTTAGTTGTTGCTGGGCGGCAACATAATTGAGGAGTGACTTTTCAAAACGGCTTATTTCAGTATGATCATGTTTTTCAGTAACAACCAAAATAGGAATACTTATCATCATCATTATCATTTCAGCTAAAAGACGTCCACTGCTGGACAAAGGCCTCCCCCAAAGATCTCCACAACGACCGGTTTTGTGCTGCTCGCATCCAGCGGCTTCATGCGACCTTCATCATATATAATAGAATAGAATAACTTTATTTGCGTTTGATTAGAGTACACTGGAGGTCTTTTAATATTAAAAGTTCTGCCTATTCAACCATTAACTATAGCATGCAAATATTATCTTAAATTAAAATCAACAAGTACTTACTACTTTGTTTTTTTCTTTTAAAATGTTCATTGCAGATGTCAAATACTGTTTACAATTTACAATTCATAATAGCGGTCAAATTATTATCAATGTGTCAAAACAATTGAATTAAATACAAATGAGATAAATATCAGAATAATAATATGTTGGCATTTGTCTAGTTTATTATTGCAAAAATTAATTTATTTTATTTTGTTTCTCTTGCTGGTATTATTATTAACATGGCAACACCAAATGCTAAGTATAAAAGCCATGACCGGTCATTATTTTTCCTGTTTTCTTACTCGACTTTCTCTGTGCTAGGAGGCAGACATTATACCTTCCTCGTACCTACTTTATAAAATATACGTTCTACCGCTTTTCAAATTTAAATCTGTACTTTTCTTTTCGCTTATATTCCTATTATTCAATAGGTTATGGGCCCAGCCATACTGTCTAAAGTATTGTGCTGTTGCTTTTAACACGTGTTCCCTGTATAAAACCTGTGCTGTTTTAAGTTTTGTCATAGATAACTAAGAGAAACATTCAACCTTTCAATGGAGAAAAATATAGTGTCTGGAAGTTTCGGATTCGCGCGCTTTTAACTGAATTAGATGTCATCAAGGTAATCGACGAAGAACCCGTATTACGGCTCGAGGCGTGGGAAAAGAAAAATCGAACTGCGAAAAGTCTAATCTTCGAGTACTTGGAAGATTCCTTTCTTAATTTTGCTAAAGAAGAGCTGACCGCTAGAGAAATCTTCAAGAACCTAGACGCTTTGTACGAGAGAAAAAGCCTAGCGACGCAGCTGGCAATACGTAAGAAGTTGTTGAGCCTAAAGCTACAAGGTGATACTCCACTAGTGAAACATTTTAATGTTTTTGACGACTTAATGACGGAGTTGTTGGCTGCTGGAGCGAAGCTCGAAGAAACCGATAAGGTATCTCATTTACTTCTTACCCTCCCAACTTCATATGATGGCGTCATCACGGCAATTGAAACATTATCAGAAGATAATTTGACGCTGGGTTTTGTAAAGACAAGATTGCTAAATCAAGAAGTAAAATTAAAAAATGAAGGTAGTGACACTTCACGTCCGCGTCGAGCCCAACGGAAAACGATTTGATTGGAGATCCAACCAGCAGAGTTTTAAGGTAATCAAGAAGCTTGCTAAGTGCTACCATTGTGGGCGGAAAGGCCACGTCAAACGGGACTGCTATTACTTCAAGCGCCGTAACTACCAACAAAAATTTGACCGGCCAAGTCAACCTAACCAACAACGGAAGCTGGCGGACCGGCCCCGAACTGTTCAAACAGTGGAGCTGACTGAGGGGGCGACCATTTCCAGTGAAGCCACCGGATTTGCATTCATAGCGGGTAATCACGAAACTGACGAAAACAGGGAACAATTAAAGTTCCTGTTGGACTCCGGAGCATCCGACCACATCGTTAACAGGGAAGACCTTTTCAGTAACTATACAATTTTAAATACACCGTTTAAAATTTCAATTGCTAAACACGGTGAATATATTTCAGCTACCTAAAGTGGAACATTGCAAGTGATCAGCGACACCGGCATCCCTGGTACTCTGGAGGACTTGCTGTTCTGTCCTGAGGCGCCGTACAATCTGCTGTCGGTATCGAGGATGCCACCTTCGATCAACACGGAACGTATATCAGTAAGGACGGTACGATACTGATGCGAGGTAAGGCAATTAATAACTTAATTTCGGTAGATTTTGTAGTCAAAACTAATAATCGATCTGTTTCTCAATAGTGCAATACTTTGTGTTGTTTGTCGATCAATTTACTCACTATTGCGTTGTATACCCGATAACCTATAAATAGGATGTGTTTTCTGCGTTTAAAGATTTTGTGGCAAAAAGTGAGGCAAAATTCAATTTAAAATTGGTAAACTTGTACTGTGATAACGGCCGGGAGTATTTGTCTAGTGAAATGAAAGAGTACTGTGTTTCTCGCGGAATTTAGCCTACCCGTGCTTTGCAACAAAATAAAACTCCCTTTGAAATGTGGCATGATAAAAAGCCTACAGTTAAACATTTAAAAGTGTTTGGTGCTACTGTATTTGTACATAATAAAATTCAAAAAACTAAGTTTGACGTAAAATCGTGGAAGGGTGTACTGGTAGGCTATATACCGAATGGCTATAAGGTATGGAACGCAGAACATGACAAATATGAAACGGTGAGGGATGTCATAGTAGATGAAATATTTTTTTTGCAATCTAGGCCTAAGTTAAGATTTGAAGGGAATAAAATGGAACATTCTCAAAATACTAAACTGGCATCAAAGTCAGGGTCAATGACACCTCAAGACTGTGATAGCTCGAAATCTGATGTTTTAAAATCAGGTAGTATAAAATCAGATAGTTAAAAGTCTGATGAGTCTGTTTCTAGCTGTAAAATTCGTAAGCTAAACGATTTGAATAACCTGCCGGAGTCGAATGAAAGCAATAAAGCAAGTTCAAGTAAAACTTGTAGTTCCGATGTAGATGCCGATGATTCTTGTAATATTCTTGTAGTATATTACAATGAAATTGACGAAGTTTTATTATGTGCTCAGTCAATTAATTATAAAATACCTACTTCTTTTAATGAGATTAAAAATAGAAACGAAAGAACTCACTGGGAAGGTGCAATAAAAGACGAATTAGATTCACTTTTACGACCATATGTACCGAGCATATTTAGAAAACAAATATTCAGTACATTACATGACGTCACGCACCCAGGCATTAGAGCTACGAGAAAGTTACTGTAAAAACATTATTTTTGGCCTGGGATAAATCAAGATGCGAATAGATGGGCTAAGCAGTGTGTAGCGTGTCAAAAATCAAAAATTTCACGTCATAACAACACCCCACTTATGGAGTTCCCGGAATCCGTACGATTTGAACATTTACACATAGATGCTGCCTATATTAAATAACAATAGGTATGTGACAACAATTATAGATCGGTTTACGCGATGGCCTGAAGGAATTCCAGTGTCTGAGGTCACGGCTGAGATAGTGGCAAAATCGTTTTATAATAACTGGATTTCAAGATTTGGGTGTCCTGCAAGGATAACGACAGATCAAGGTCGTCAGTTTGAATCTAATTTATTCTCATCATTAGCGAAATTAATGGGCATTAAGAAAATTCGAACCACAAGTTACCATCCACAGGCTAACGGAATGGTAGAGCGGTGGCATAGAACTATGAAGGCCGCCATAATAGCACGTGGTAATTCAAGAGATTGGTCGCATGAGTTACCTACAGTATTGTTAGGATTGCGAACAACTGCCCGCCAGGACTCTGATGTAACGCCCGCCCAAATGGTATATGGAAGCAATTTAAGGATGCCAGAAATATTTTTTGAAGCTGACAAGGAACAAAGGACGATTTGTCCCGATTCATTTGTCGTTGAACTCCAACGAGTAATTCAGAATATCAAGCCTGTTCCCAGTAACCGCAAATCATCAAAGAATACTTTCGTGTTCAAGGACATGGACACATGCGAATTTGTGTTTGTCCGGACGGATGCGGTTAGAAAACCGTTAATAGCGCCATATGAAGGCCCTTTCAAAGTGTTGGAAAAACATACAAAGTATTTTAAAATACAATTACGAAATCGAACATCAGTGGTTTCAGTTGACCGCTTAAAACCAGCGTTCATAGTTCACGAAGAGGCTAATGAACCGAGAAACACTGAGTCCGCAGAAAACCAACACTACACAAACACGCATAACGCTGATGCAAAGAAAACGGCGGAATTTGTTACCAAGTCTGGGCGAATTAGTAAACCTGTTGTTAGATTTCGTAATTAAGTTAGTTTTTTTTATTTTTACAAAGTAGTCTTTATACATTTTTTATAAGTTAATTGATTTTTATTGTGTCTCACTTTACATTTTGTTTATTATATGTCTCATCTATAAGTAAAAGTAGCGTAACTATTTTATGTATATCCTGTTTAGTTGTCCTTTGCCTTGTCTTTGTAGATAAATGTTTGTAGAAAATGTTATTTTCTTTTTAAGGGGGAGAGTAATGTAGCGATAGGTTGAACGACCTGACCCCAATTATGGTTACTTACACTGATGATGCACATTATTTATTATGTTATATTAAAACAGTATGAAATCAATATTCGTTGTGATCACCCGTGTTCTCTCATACTCAAGTACACCAGCACTTTACAAGAATTACAAGGTGGCAATGGATATTGTGACTCGGCGATATCAAAATGTGAGAAGGCTCGCCGACGCCCATGTCGCGACGATCTTGACCCTTCCACAAGTCACCAATGTGATGCGCTTGCGGATCGAATTATTAAACCCGCTCTTGGTGGCCTTTAACGCTCTTCGCAGCTTTAACCTCCCAGTGCAGGAGTGGTCGTTCTTGTTGGTGCACATCGTGCTTGCGAAGTTGCCCGACAACTTGAAGGTGCGCTTCGAGCAAAGATATGGTGGAGACAGCTCCACATATTTGCCGCCCTTCAAAGACTTATTGAAGTTTATGGAGGATGAAAGTAGGTTAGCGGATAACTCCGAAGTGGTAAGCCCCTCTTGGGTGAGAGTCCGGGATCCACAGACATCGACGGGTGGTAGACCCCTCAGGTCTGGACGGCAGGAACCCCGACTATTTAAGCAGTATTCCGCGGTCCAGGAGACCTCGCGTTGCGACTATTGCAAGGACCCTGGTTAGGCATCTTGCACTCCGTCATACCTACCGCGATAAGCACCTACAGCGCGCGACAACTTGAAGTTGTAAAAAAGTCAGGGCCCCAGTGCGCTTTCGAGCACACGCACAGGCATAGTTTAAAGTGGTTTCGAATCGCAATTTCGATTTGTTGTGTGGAAGGCTGTCGAAAATAAACAGAAAGATTTGAAGTTATCTTTTTTTACGTAATCGAAAGATTCTGGAAGGTAAGATTATATTTATTTTATGCACCTAACCTACCTGCGTAACTTACTAATTTTATAGTGAGTTCGTAAGAATTAAAATCGCCAGTAGGTACTTATCATGATGTAGGTATTAGGTATATTACGAAATAAAATGTGGTTTACGTGTGTGTTTTAGAAGAAGAAGAATAATGTAATAGAAATAAGACATATTGTAAAAAAGAAAAGAAAAGAAAGACAAAAGAAAGTATATTAAAAAAAAAGAAAAAAAAAAGTAAAAAGAAAAGAAAATAAACATAAAAGAGTAGAGCTCTTCAAGCTCCGAATTATTAACCCCATAGAAAAGAAAAAAAAGAAAAATATAAAGTAAACAAAGGCCTGCCAAGAAGCGGGGAGCAAATGCAAAAAAAAAAAAATAATAAAAAAAAAAATCCCTCGGCCTCGGCAACTCCTCACCACCAGTTGTTTGGAGCGTAGACGCTATACGCCGAAGTGGGACCCGTTGAATCGTGTGGAGCGAACCCCCCTCTCGGGAGAAACAGTTCGCTTTCTCACCTATTAGCAATTAACGTCCGTCCAATCACCAGCAGTAACCCCTCCAGAGACCGTTCTACTCCCTACGGCCTCTGTGAATGTTAGGGGACTGAAAGGGAATCTGGTGAAAGTTCGAGCCCTGTTGGATTCTGGTGCTCAGGGATGTGTACTTTCCTCTTGGTTAGTTGGGAAATTAGGCCTCCCGATTAGGCCTCACAAAGAAGGTGTTCTAGGGATTGGTGATGTGAAAGTGCCCAAACTGGTAGGGGAGGTAATGTTCACTTTCACCCCCACTACCAAGTCCAACCCGAGTATTACGACTTCGGCGATTGTTTTGGACACGGTTGTTGGTAGGCAACCTTCAATAGAACTAGATCCTTATATTGTCATTGACAGCTGATCTTGTTCTGGCGGGCACTAATTTCTACGCCCCAGGATCGGTTAACGTACTCTTAGGAGCAGACGTACTCGGGCGATTGTTACTGAACGACAAACGTATCTTACAGCCAGGCGGTCTGGTCGCTGTTCAAACGATGTTGGGTTGGGTTGGGTTGGGTATGTTGTAATGGAACCAGTGTACCGCGTTTCACCCCCCATCTGTTGATGATAACGTCTTTGTTGTAGGGACTGCCCTCTCTGATGTCGTTCAGAAGTTTTGGGAAGTTGAAGAATCTTCATCCACTCCACGAGTTGACCCAGAGCAAGAAGAGTGCAAAATGTTTTACCAGAATAACACTGGTCGACTCCGCTCTGGACGCTTGCTCACTCGGTTACCCTTTCGTACCGGTCGACCTCCTCCGGGTGAGTCCAGAATGCTAGCGGATAAGAGGCTAGCATCAATGGAACGCCGCATGAGCAAAGACGCGGTCTTCCGTGCGAAGTACATAGACTTCATGCGGCAGTATAGGGACTTGGGGCACATGACGGCATCTCGTTTGGACTGGAGTTCGGTGGAGCATTATTTCCTTCCATAACACGCTGTTTTTAAATCACGAACCGGAAAGATTCGCGTGGTGTTTGATGGCTTGGCGCTCACGTCTTCTGGCGTCTCGCTTAACCAATGTCTGCATGTGGGTCCAAAGCCACATAAGGAGATCTCAGACATCCTTACCAACTTCCGTAAACATCAAATAGTGTTGATGACTGATATCCGTATGATGTTTAGGCAGACTGTGATACATCCAGATGACCGTCGGTATCAGCTCATCTTATGGCGAGAGAGCCCGAGAGACCCTATTGTGGCTTACGAACTCAACACGAACACTTACAGGTTGGCTTCCAGTCCGTATGTTGCCATTCGTTCGTTGTTGGAGTTAGCGGAAAAGGAGCTTAAATTATCCTCGCGCTTCCGTCATTCTGACTAACGACATATACAGGGTCTAACAAAATCAATAAGCGAACGTTTAAGGGCGGTATCTATACATAATTCTGAATACAATGACGAAATGGATCACGAAAGGTTTAAAAGTGTCATCTATGATCAAACGTAACTTAGTGTAAGGATTCCCCTTACTTACCCTATAGTATTATTATTAATGTATAAATATTAATAAATTAGCACAATAAAACTCACATTCTTTTAAAAGGTGTATTTCTTCCAACAACCAGTACAACTCAAAATCAACCGTCCACCACCAATGCTCCAGCCAAAGTGACCGTCATCTAGTGCCTCGATTCGCCATGCGGTTTTACCGCTATTTTTTCCCCGCCAACACTCAGTGTTGCCAGTGAAATAAAAACATGGAGTTCGTTCGGATACGAGTATCAATTGAAATATAAATTACTAAATTATTAATCAACCTAACACTCGTCCATCCTGACAAGGTGCATGTCCCCATGCACTAGTTAACCTAACACTTGAGGTGGCGCTACTGTGCGCTCGTGTACGTCGATCTATCGCTATTTGTTAAATTTAAATTATAAATTAGTATATAAACGTGGAATCAGTAGTGTTCCCTGTAACTGGTGCTGCAAGTGTACAGTTCAATTAAAGTCAGTGCAAAAAATTCTTTATCAATCATAGAATTCTGCTGTCTCATTGTGTAAACACAAACCTTAAAGTAAACACATTTGCAATAGTGTTGAAGAAGTGCAGTGGTCTTTCGGATTATTAAACCTTCAGTGACAGTTATATAGTACGTTGTGAAAACTTACAGTGTTGTTTTTTGGGATTGGACTATAAATGTAACCTAAAATTTACAAATTATACAAAGTCATTGAAGCTGTTGGAAGTGTCGCCATCTGCCTGAGCACGGTTGAGATTGCTTATAATTTGGCCTGCTTTGCTTGCTACTCGCTTGAGATCAAGAATCAAGATCGATAGTCGATGCGATAAAATAGTTCAGATATCTGCTCAAGAGGGCGTTGGTTGTTGCATTGGATCTTTGCAGCTTTGTTTGTTTACATTACTCGAGAATGTCTAATGTCTCAGCCGCTTCGTCGAGTAATTGTGCCGCTTGTAATAAGCCGTTACCTAAGAGTGAGTTCATGCGTTGTGCAAATTGCAAAGCTACATATGACCTTGAGTGCATTAATTTGAGTACGCAGCGTTTTTATTCATTCTACAAGCTTGACAGAAAGCGGCGTGACAACTGGAAGTGCCCCGAGTGTTTAAGTAGAAAACCAAAGGTAGACAATCAGAACACTCCAATCCGCCCTATTGTATCACCTGAGCAGCACAGTAATGTAACATGCCGGGTAAAATCAATGCCTCAGGGGAGCTCTGACTGTAGTGAGGACAACTTGGAAGAATTTGGTGATTTGGCTGATGAGGTACCAATGGAGCCTGCGACAGAGCTGAAACAATTCTGGACTGAAATGAGGGCGGTGCGCAAGGAAATGAGTTTGTTCCGCTCAGCTATTACGGACCTCACGGCCGCTGTGAAGGCGCAGACCTCCCGTCTGGACACACTCGAGACAAGGGTTGAGAGTTTGGAGGCCAAGTTTGGTGAACCGGATCATCGTCACACGTCTGATTTAGAGGAAACTATAGCCCAACTTAGGCTCGAGATTGAAGACAGTCACCAAGAAGTGTTGGCAAACGATATCGAGATAGCGAGTTTCCCGGAGAGTGGCAGTGAGAATACTATCCATGTAATCCTTGCAGTTGCTCAGAAGTTGGATGTGGTGTTGGACGAGCGCGATATTGTGAGTGCGCATCGTGTAGGTAAGCTGCGGGCCCCGGCGCCGGATGGCGGTGCGGGGGACGCACGGCCGCGGCCCATTGCTGTGCGGCTGGTGCGCCGCGCGCACCGTGATGAGTTGAGGGCCGCGCGCGTTCGCCGCCGTCTTACCGCTGATGATATGCATGTAGCCGGTGCCGCCCCCGCGTCCCGCCCTTTCTACCTTAACGAGTGTCTAACTCGGCACAACAGACAGCTATTTCAGAAGGCGCGCGAGATTGCCAAACGACTAAACTGGAAATTTGTGTGGACTCGCGACGGCAAAATATTTGCCCGGCAAGAGAACGGCAAGGCACGTTATCGAATCCATTCAGAGGGTGACCTCGCAGGGGTTTTTGGAAGTAATGCGGTTTGTGGGACCGAAAGAAAGATTTAATAATTCTTTTGTATATTTTGTTTTGGCTGCTAGCTTGTACTTTATAATGTCGACATATCCTTTTTTATTATTTTTTATTGTATGTTTGATAGAAAGTGTGCTGATGCGGGCTTATATTCATGTTTTGTTAAAAACACGTTGTAAACCTAAGCAGTGCCCTGTTTATTTTAAATATTTTATGAGGCGTTTATTAAAAGTGTTTACTGAGTTTCATTGCAACGGTTCTATGGCTTATCGCATGTTATGTTTCCAAACTGTTAATTTGACAATGGATTTAAGTTGTAATTTGTATAATGTTGTTTTTCTGTTACTTACCATTAGAGTTTATTTGTCAGACAATTTACGTTGTTTTCTAAATGATAAATATTATGATATAAAGTTGGTATTGGTTGTGGGTGCATATTGTTTTGTATGTTTAAGTATAAATGTCTTTTATGACAGTACTGGGTCGGCGCCAAAAATCACATCGGAACTAGCCTTGCTCATTTGCCTATGCGTATATCTATCGCAGGTATGTTATAATAATTACTATGCTCATTTAGTCTTTTCATCAATTATTTATAGTATTTTTACTAATTATCTCACACAAATGATCTCATATTCTGTTATATCAAATATGTTGACAATTGAAGTACTTGTTGTTAATTATTACGAAATCTGTGTGTTATCCAACTTGTATTTCGGAAAAAGTATAATTAACCTGACACAACGTCACTTGACAGTATTGAGAAAGTTTATAAATAATTTTAAATACATTGCTTTTTCATTTTCATATGTGTTACAATTTATGAAGAGTAAGTATTTGTCGTTGGGCTTTCTGAATCCTGGATCTCTTGGCACGCACCATGAAGAATTTCTTGTGGCTTTGGAGCGTCACGCAGTTGATATAATGGCCATTAACGAAACTTGGTTGAGGGAGGGTGAGGAAAAACGTGCGCCTGAGCCTGCTGGCTATAAGCTGTGACATATCCCGAGACCTACCGGTGTGCGTACGCGTGGCGGGGGCGTTGGTTTCTATGTGCGGCGTGGGCTACGTACAAGGCAGATTCACCCACCAAATGCATCTACTATTGAACAAATGTGGCTGAGCACCACAGTGAATGGTCTTAGGATTGCTATAGGTACTGCGTATCGCCCGCCTTGGCTTAATGTTGACACGTTCATCGATGCTTTGACTGAGACGGTGGGCTCTTTTTCTGCATGTGACCAAATAGTGTTGATGGGTGACTTCAACATAGACTTGCTTTGTGAGAACGCAACTAACACAAAGAAACTACTAGCCTTCCTTCATTGCATGAACCTTAAGCAGTATGTGACTTCGGCAACTCACTTTACTGATCACTCTGAGACGCTTTTAGATGTGATATGCAGTAGTACTAAAATTGTTAATGTGTCCGTGGATCATGTCTCTGATCTGAGCAGTCATGCCTTTCTCTCGTGTAATTTACGCATTCAGAAACCAAAATTATCTCCCCAATGGCTTTCTTATAGGCCGCTCAAATCCATGGATATCGTAGAGTTTAATAGTCATGTTGAAGCTCTTCCCTGGGAAGGGGTAATTGGTGACAGCGTAGATGATTCCGTGAACGCTATTAATATTTGTATTAAAAGTCTTTTTGACTTACACGCTCCTGTAAAAAAGCGTTATATCAGACTTCATCAGTTTCCTTGGATTACACCGACTATTAAGGATATGATGCGGCTGCGTGATCAAGCCCTCAGGAAGAGTCGTAAAACAAAAATTCAAGCTCACATTGACTCTTATAAGCAACTTAAAAACATAGTTAATCAGGCCCTGTATTCTGAAAAGTCGGTTTTCTTTAATCATACCATCAATAAAAATATAAATAACTCTCGTGACCTCTGGAAAGGTATTAAGCGGAATGTTGTTGATTTCAATACCAAAGACTCGCAACTGCCATCCGACATTAGCGATCCGACGTTACTTAATAAACATTTTTTGAACGTTCCGGGTGACGGTGTGGTTTCTATCTCGCAACTTACGTACTTTGAGTATCATCGCTTCAGTTCTGCTTCATTCAGTCTCCAAGCAACGGATGAGAAAACAGTCTCAAAAATTATTATGAACATCACAACTAACGCACAGGGTACGGATGGTATTTCTAAAGATATGATTCTCCTGACGCTGCCACGCACACTAAGAGTTATTACCTCGATCGTTAACCAGTCTATTGCTACGGGCATGTTTCCTGAAAGGTGGAAGGAAGCTTTAATTTTACCCATTCCGAAAACTAACAATCCAGTTGAACTTAAAGATCTCAGGCCCATTAGCATTTTACCTTTCATGTCCAAAATAATAGAAAAAGTGGTATGCGTGCAATTAACTAACTTTTTAAAAGACAACAACGTTTTGCCTACAAAGCAGTCTGGATTTCGTGAAGGCCATAGCACTGCAACTGCTCTGCTGGATGTTGTGGACGACATTTTAAATGGAGTCAATAAACGAGAAGGAACCATACTAGCGCTACTAGATTTTTCACGGGCTTTCGAAACCATCAACCATGATTTGCTCCTGTCCAAACTTGCTTTTTATGGTGTACATGGTACCTCTTTAAGATGGTTCTCTAGCTACCTTAGTGGGCGATCCCAGCGGGTTGAGACCCGCAGTGGCGACGGTATGGTTAATCGGTCTGATCCTGCCTTTATCGGTCGCGGAGTTCCACAAGGGTCCATACTGGGACCAGTTCTGTTTATGCTGTACTGTGCAGACATTGTTGGCTGCATACGTAACTGTAACTTTCATATTTATGCAGATGATCTCCAAATTTACACGTCTTGTCAGCCGAAAAATACTCCTGAAGCTGTTTGTAAACTAAATGAAGATTTGAAGCGCGTATCTAAATGGTCATATGTTAATAATCTGGTTCTCAATCCGTTAAAGTCAAAGTATTTAATTCTAGGTTCTAAATGTCAAATAGATGGAATAAATAGTTTTTGTCCTAATATAAAAATTGAAGATAAATTTATTAATAAAGTAGATGAAGCTCGAAATTTGGGTGTCCTGATGGATGGTAGGCTTAGGTTTCACAGTCATGTTGTTGAAGTTGTTAGGGGTTGTTTTTACAGGCTGAAAGTCTTGTACAGGATTCGTGAATTTTTGAATGTTGATGTTAGAGTTTATTTGTGCGAGTCATTGATTCTTTCTAGGCTAAATTATGCTGACACTGTAATAGGTAAGTGCTTGCTGGGTAATACTAAGCGACTTATCCAGCGAGTTCAGAATGCTTGCGTTCGTTACTGCTTTCCTATACCGCGTAGGGCTCACGTCACTCCATACCTAAATCAAAATGATTTGATGAAAATGGAAACAAGACGCTCACTTCACTTTGCATGTCTTTTGTTTGGCGTTATAAAACATAAGTCCCCGTCATATCTCTACAAAAAACTTAAGTTTTCATGTCGACCATTTAGAAAAGCTACTCGTCTAGTGTGTCGCAAAACTGGCACAGCCGCATTTCGTGGCAGCTTTCGCTACGCGGCCACGAAATGTTGGAATAACATTCCTCCACCGATTAGAAGTTCGTGTAGCGTTCCAGTTTTCAAACGTAAATTTAAGGAATATCTTTTACATATCCAAAAGTTAACCCCATAGGTAGTATTGATTCCTTCTAATGATAAGTAAAATATTTTCAAGGTTTCGCATTTCCGATTTTATTTAAACTAGAGCTTTAACAATGTATCTGATTTGATGTGATTGATGGCGCTGGCGTGCAGTGATGTCACCTTCCTTTTATTTATTTATTTATTTATCTTATTGTTTTTCTGGTTTCCACGGAAGATCAGCGTTGGGGTGCCAACCAGGTATCTCGACACTATGCTGAGTGGAGACCGTTTCAACACCACTAGTCCTAAGTATTTTGTCTATGTATTTACATTATTTTAAGTGGTTTTGAATAAAAATTCTATACTTGGCCAATCGAGTCACTTTACAATATCATAATTATCTTATACTCGTATTACAGTCAAATTATTAAAACTTGACTATTAATAATCTCTCCACTCGTAATATTGACAAATATCACAATACATCGCATCTCGTACTTAGTTTAAGTTAAACTATAGTTTTATTTATTAATATTACACAAAACTTAAATTTGTTTTTACTTAAAACGCAAAATAACTCTAGTCAACACTCTCATTGTAGGTATTTAAAAATAGTTAATTATTAGTTAACAAAACTTAATTAAAACATACTACGTTTCTGATAAATCAATATTATAATAATATAACAATACTCAATCATTGTGGTTTGATTAAATATTTTATAAAAGAGTGCATCAACTGGAAATAATATCCAAATCTTACAATCTTAGAAAGAAAACTGTCACAGTTCTCAAATTTACCCATTAAAATAAGTAATGTTTTTCTAATAAACCGAACTAGTTCTAAAATAGTACTATAACAACAAAACAAAACAACCACTTGCAAACCCTCCTTCTTGCAAGTGATTATCACAAAACTTCCTTCATAGCCAACACAACCACCCGCAACCCCTTTCTTCTTGAAAGTGATCGCATTGGGTAACGATCTATGAACCCTTCCTTCCCATAGATCGTCTCAAATTTCTATTCCTGACATTGTGCATGTCCTCATGCACCACAAATGAACAAACGTTTCATCATATTAGTTACAAATTAGTATCAATTATCTTTTAACATTTATTTGCGAACTCATAAATTCTCGCAAAATAATTTAAATAAATATAAATATCCGTGTGTAAGCCCATCAATTCTTACACAACTAGTTAGCGTGTGTAAACCCATCAATTCTTACACAACTAGTTAGCGTGTGTAAACCCATCCATTCTTACACCGCTACACTAGAACCTATTCTAATGTGAGTTCAATTTGTAAACCCATCCATTCTTACAAATCGAACACACCTCATACCAGCCTCTCGCTAGCATACCTATATCCCGCTAGCATACCTATATCCCGCTAGCATACCTATATCCCGCTAGCATACTAAAATCCCGCCAGCAAGGTTACGAACCCATCCATTCTCGTAACCAAGATAGCTATAGGATATCGGATACGCTACGCTAGAACCTATTTTAATGCGAGTTCAATTTGTAAACCCATCCATTCTTACAAATCGAACACACTTCATACCAACATCTCGCTAGCATACCTATATCCCGCTAGCATACCTATATCCCGCTAGCATACCTATATCCCGCAAGCAAACCAAAATCCCGCCAGCAAGGTTACGAACCCATCCATTCTCGTAACCAAGATAGCTATAGGATATCAGATACGCTACGCTAGAACCTATTCTAATGCGAGTTCAATTTGTAAACTCATCTATTATTACAAATTGAACATACGTCATACCAACATCCCGCTAGCATGCCTATATCCCGCTAGCATACCTATATCCCGCTAGCATACCTATATCCCGCTAGCAAACCAAAATCCCGCCAGCAAGGTTACGAACCCATTCATTCTCGTAACCAAGATAGCTATAGGATATCAGATACGCTACGCTAGAACCTATTCTAATGCGAGTTCAATTTGTAAACCCATCTATTATTACAAATTGAACATACGTCATACCAACATCCCGCTAGCATGCCTATATCCCGCTAGCATACCTATATCCCGCTAGCATACCTATATCCCGCTAGCAAACCAAAACAATAAAATAAAAATAACAATAAAAAGGAGGTTACTAAGAATAGCAAAAGACTCCACTAATAATTGCTTTCTGTGTCGCTTAAATTGAAATCATTATCAACATTCTCCCTTACCTCGACTAAATTAACCCAGGGCAACAACCTATTTAAGAATTGCAAAAGCTGATCGGGATGCGAACAACGAACGCAGTGACAGAGCCTCAGACCTCAAGGTCCTATCATTAATACCGTGGATTTTGCAATCCACTGCACGTTTTCCAACTATAATTATATCACATTGATTGAGGAGAACTAATTTTTCGTAATAATTTTTTTTTTTATAGGCTCGATAAATTTAGTTTTCCTTATAAGCATATCCTCTAATGCCTGATCATAATTTTGTGGAGGAAAAGGAAATGAGTTAGTAAACTCAAATTAGTATTTTTTTTTTGCCATTCTTGCATAGTAAAAAAAAGGATTGAATTTACCCCTTTGTACCACGTCTTAGGTAGGTAGTCCCTTTTTTCTCCGAATATCGATCGTCCGAAAATCAAAATCCCCAACGCGCTTGCTAAATAATCTGTCAAATATCTCAAACATCAAATATTTAATGCTTTTGTGTCATAGTATCGGGTGCTATCATAATTAGATATCCAAATTTCGACTCCGGGCACTTGCTATTATATCACATGTCCTAAGTGTTATATTTATTGTATAATGTATGTTAGTCCGAATGGTGGTTTATAATAATATTGTTACAAAATTACAAATTTATTTATTTTTATTTATTAAACAACAGAAATCTAGCTTCATAATTTCGATTTTAGGGCATGTTATATTATGAGACATTAAGTTAGGGCTACTTACCATTCGGACACATGATGATTATGTCACAAAACGTGACAAGTTAGATTTTATGGATAAAAAAATGTATGAGACAAAACAGAGAACTCTTAGCAAAGCCTTGGAGCTTCTGCATACCGCAATTAGTTGTAGTCCTGTCATCCCAACCATACACCGAGGTACACTCATTAACCTTCTCTAACCAAACATCAATGCGCTGATTTTTCATAGAGGGATCAAAATTAGGGAGTATATTTTCATGATCTAGCTATTGATACGACTATGCACCTGACGTGGAAGGGCGAGACGCAAAACTATCTCTATCACACTTTAACATATTCATTAAATCTCTCTTAGAAGAGGAAGGGCTATGTAACCTTTCAGACTGTCTCGCGTGGTCAAGTTGCTCAGCACGACGCTCTGCATTGCTCCGCTGCTCGTTCAGCGGTGAGCCACGATGACCACAGTCGTCCTCGCTCCGCACGCTGGGTAGCCGCTTCGATGTGCAGTGTCGTCGTTCCGCTGCCCGAACCCGCTCGCGTTCCCGTTGCAGCTCGCTCCCCAACATGTTGATCCTCTCACGATCCTGCTTCTGTTCTCCTTGGATATGGCTAGGGCTTCGGGTCCGGCTCCGACGCCGACTCTGAGACCGCCTTTGGCGACTTCAAGTTCGAGAGGCTGCACAAGATCTCCTGCAGCCAGGTGTCTCAAGTCTACGACGGACTATGTCTCGACTGCGAAGTTCCATCAAGTCTCCCATGAAAACAGAAAATAGAACAGTTACTTTAAAATAATCAAATATTTTGTTTTGCTTAAAGTGCAAATATCTCCTAAACGGTTAATCGTAGCGCAAAAATAAGCAAATTTTTGTCCCCCTTTATTGAATCCTATTATCACATCTACCTTTAAGAATCTGGTATCATTGAAGCTAAAAACCTTAAAGCTACACACCTCACCGAGTAACATAGCTAGCGTTTGGGCTGTACTCGACACACTTACGAATAAATTTATTAGCTATTTATTAACCTCAATTACAGATAATTAAAACGTATTAAACAGAATATCAGTAAAAAGGTGGACTTTACCGGTTATTAGGTGAAAAATGTATGGACTATTCAAAAGCACTTTTCGTAAGTTTATTTGAATATTTTTTTTTTGACTTTGACTTCGACTCTGAAGAGAAATCTAGAAACTTATCGTTAACTACCAGACATGAAACCCTCGCACACACACCTTCAATCTTATTCATTTAAACACCACCCATAGACTGGATTACATAATAACCAAATCCCTTGATGGGTATAGGACGATTATGACACAATAAACCTGAAGAGGTTGCGGCAGATCGAGAAAGTAAAGTCACCTCACAACAAAAATCCATTAAAATTTCAATTCCAAAATCAAACTTAACTTCCCTAATAATCTCAAAAGTTAGGACTCTTATGTCGAATTACGCAATGTTCTATGTGTAGGATTAGTACTATTGTTAACGCCTATAGTTTCGGATCGAACCATGTAACTATTAGCTTTGTGCCCAAATCTAGTTCAGAGTGTCCTACGACCTGCCTTCTTTGCTTACTGAATCAAATACTTTATTATTGTTACCTGACATGAACGAGCGAGAAATAGAATTATTTACAGAATCTTTAGATGTAATCTTAAAATTACTTCTATCAAATGGTACCGGAACCTCATTAATAGTCTTAGGGAACTGTAACAACCGTTCAGGTTGGTTGGTTGTACAGGGTAACGCGTTAGCGCTAGATCGCATAGTTTCATCGTTCAACCCCTGAATACATGACACACCGCACGCTTGCCATGAACGTCACACTGGTTCAATAACAGTTGTAAACAAATTGTAAACAAATACAACGCACTATTTAATACCACTGATATAGATATTTTCTCGGAAACACGTAAAAGTTTTAAGAACAAAATTTTGTTACAACCTATTATTTAATTTATTTAACTTATTTTTCATTGTAGTAAATTTTTATATTATTTCGTCTCTAAGGGATGTCTGTTACTTGAGATTGAACTAATATTAATTATGTTATTTGCATGTAGTGGTACCTATAAGTAAAGCATTACTCATTTTTTGTAAGATGCAATGTATGTCATAGTAAATTTTTGTGTAATTGCTTTGTTGGTAACCCAAATAAATAAATAAAATAAATAAATAAATAAAGCAACTTTTCTCATAGTAGTACGTTTCTACAGGTTCGTTATACCTGCTCCTCCTTTTAGCATATCCTCCAAGGAAGGGATTGACCATAATTTTGCTCGAAAGGAAAAACGTTTAACAGTTTTTGTTGCCATTCGAACAAAAGTGAACAATATCAAATTCAAACTTTCATATCAAGTAATAAAGTCAATACTGTCTTCTCATCCCAGCCATACACAGCGGCACACTCGTTCACTTTTTTAAGCCACACGTCTATACGTTGACTCTTTGAGGACGAATCAAAATCTGGCAAAGATTTTTTTTTTTTTAATTCATGCTATTGCTACTTTGTGACCGAGTGGCCGACACATATGCCCGGGACTGAGCCTTAGCCTTAGCACTTAATGAATTTATCATATTATGAACGTCCTTAGCGGTAACAGTTAGGCTATCTGACCGTTTAGATTGTTGTGCTGGGGCGTTATCCTCGATGTCCCGGTCCACACGTGCTTGTCGAACTGCCACGCCCTTGATGTCGCTCTGCACTCCGCAGTCTGCTACCCGCTTTGTGTCCATCGGGTGTCGTCAAACGGCGTTGCGGAGTGATTCATTCTCATGAGGCATGATTCTGAAACTCAAAACATAAGCTGTGTACTTTGTCCGAAAATTTCGCCATCTTAGGAGTAAAATAGTAGCAACTACATATTAAGTTAAACTCAAATATCACAAAAACGGTGCGACGTTGCGCAAAAATAATGAAATTTTGGCCACCCGGACACCTCCAGTCCATCACCGACACTACCAATTGACACCCTTTAAGGAACCTTTAAACAACCTTCAACCTGAGGGTGGAGAAAAACGCCAAGCAGAAAATATAACAATATCAAAACGGGACTTCGTTGCTTAAAATTATCGTTATTTTCACCACTGGTATCACTTTAACTAACACCAGACGTCCACAACAGTCACATTTAAAATATACAACGGGGTAGTTGTATATTTTCCAATTGAAAATAAAGAAAAACCTTTAAATCACTTTGAAGCTAACACTTTCACGTTATTTTTACTATAATTTGTTTAGTTTACTTATTGCTTTTAAAATTAAGTAGCAATCAAAGCTAGTAGGCTGGCATTATCCCACTTCTGAAATGTAAGGATTCCCCTTACTTACCCTATAGTATTATTATTAATGTATAATATATTAATAAATTAGCACAATAAAACTCACATTCTTTTAAAAGGTGTATTTCTTCCAACAACCAGTACAACTCAAAATCAACCGTCCACCACCAATGCTCCAGCCAAAGTGACCGTCATCTAGTGCCTCGATTCGCCATGCGGTTTTACCGCTATTTTTTCCCCGCCAACACTCAGTGTTGCCAGTGAAATAAAAACATGGAGTTCGTTCGGATACGAGTATCAATTGAAATATAAATTACTAAATTATTAATCAACCTAACATTAGATTGTCCTTCTACAAAACTCGCACCGAAAAAAGTAAAGCTGATTTTAAAAATAACAGTAAGCTTCTTCGCAAATGTATTATAAAATCACAAAAAATGCATAATGCCAATATAATGGAAAAAGCGCAAAATAAATGTAAAGCAGCGTGGAACATTATTAAGAACAGGTTAGATTGTGTAAATAGTGTTGCCTTGGAGCTGAATTCAATAAATGTGAATGGAAAAACGATCACAGATCCATATGAAATGGCAGCAAAATTTAACAATCATTTCATAACTATGCCACCGAGTTCGCCTGTTCAATTTAATGCATTATTGGATAATATAGATAATCTATGTTCGAGTATTTTTTTGAAACCGTTTACCGAAACAGAAATAGTGAAAATTATAAAAAACCTAAATAACACTAAATCTGTAGGTGTCGATAATCTTCCAACTAATCTATTTAAATCATGCGCTGAATATTTAACGCCAGTGATTTGCAATTTGATTAATTTATCACTCAACCAGGGCCTTTTCCCTGAACGGCTTAAAAAATCTATAGTTAAACCTCTGCATAAAAAAAAACTGTAAGCAAAATGTCAATAACTATAAACCTATAACCCTTGTACCCGTGCTCTCAAAAATAATTGAGAAGGTTTTTAAAGATAGGTGGATTTTTTAGAAAAATATAAAAAATTAGCAGTAGAACAAAACGGCTTTCGAAGAGGCAAATCTACTAATCTTGCTGGTTATAAATTGATTTGCAAATTTACACAAAATATAGATAATAGGTCTCCAGTAACAGTCGTATTCTTTGACATGAGTAGAGCCTTTGATCTCGTTAATCACATCATCTTGCTCGCCAAATGTGAAAAGTACGGCATCAGAGGAACAGCACTTCAATGGATTAGATGTTATCTCACAAATCGAACACAATGCGTCCAAATTACAAAATATTATAAAGACAATGAGTGTATTGATTATAGGTCCCCATTTCTGCATAATAACTGTGGAGTTCCCCTGGGAAGTGTCCTTGGCCCACTATTATTTCTATTATACATCAATGATATGCCTAGGGTCACTAACTTCCAAACCATTATTTTTGCAGACGATATTTCGTTGATAATACGTCGATAGACAAATCCTTTATGAAAAGTGGGTCTTAAAATGAACATGGAGAAGACGAAAGTAATGTCGAACTCATGTGTCGTACCCACTCCTCTGAAGGTTGGGGACTCTTATGTTTACCTAGGACAAACGGTCCAGCTAGGTAGGTCCAACTTCAGCAAAGAGGTCAATTGTCGAATCCAATTAGGCTGGGCAGCGTTCGGTAAGCTACGAAATATCTTCTCGTCCGATATACCGCAGTGTCTGAAGACGAAAGTCTTTGACCAGGTGTGTTGCCAGTGATGATATACGGGACTGAAACGTGGTCGCTCACTATGGGCCTCATAAAAAGGCTCAAGGTCATTTAAAGAGCAATGGAGAGGGCTATGCTCGGGGTTTCTCTGCGTGATCGAATCAGAAATGAGGAGATCTGCCGAAGAACAAAGGTAACCGACATGGCCGGAAGAGTTGCTAAGCTCAAGTGGCAGTGGGTAGGGCACATTGCTCGCAGGACTGATGGCCGCTGGAGCGGGATAGTCCTGGAGTGGCGACCGCGTACCGGAAAGCGCAATGTGGACAGGCCTCCAACAAGATGGACCGACGATCTGGTGAAGGTCGCGGGAAGCCGCTGGATGCGAGCAGCACAAAACCGGTCGTTGTGGAGATACTTGGGGGAGGCCTTTGTCCAGCAGTGGACGTCTTTTGGCTGAGATGATGATGATGATGAGTTGTTGCATTATCTCCACTGTTTTATTGTAAAAGCCCCACCCGACATTAGCAGACATTTTTTAAAACTGACATGCGTATCTAGTAATTATAATAATATGATTTCAATGTTATTTCTTACTTTTTAAAGCTGTTTTTACTTTTTTAAGTTTCCTGTTTTTTAAAGTCAGTTTTTTTTGTTTAAAATTATTTTATTTTACTATTTATAGTGATGGGTAGACGTAGACCTAACAAGGATGCTTCTTGGATGAAGAAACGACGGCCTAGTAGGTAGTGGTATTCTTTTGTAAAACATCAATCTTAATTAGGTATTATTTTTGTACGAACTAAACATTTTGGAATATTGAACCGTATAAAGTAAGCCTAAGAAAAGTTAGTTGCTGTCAATCGTCAAGGAATTCCCTCGACTGTCTATAGTCTCCATCATCAGACCTGTAATGGCACTTATATTATTATTACTATTATTATTATTATTATCATTATTACGAGTTATCATCATAAGATTTAAAGAAATAAGCCATTTTGTTGCAAACTTTAAGAAACAAGACGTTTTGTTTCGGCACTCCTAGAAATAAGCCTTTTCGAAAAGGATGGTTATGAATGTTTCAGCCACGGACGCGTTCCAGCAACAAACATATTGTGTACTAAAAACTTTTTTTGAAATCTGAAAATAGCCGAGTAACATCAACCAAAAGGCTAAACTGTACATTAGCGTAACCAAAGTTGAATGTTCGTAATTTTTTTTTGAAAAGATCTATATTAAAAAGTAAGTGCGAAGTTTCACACCAGTAACATTTTTAGTTTCTTTGAAAAAAAATTATGAAAATCTTTATTTTTTTGCCTTATTGGGGCTTTTGGTGACTTTGGGGGTTAAAGTTAAGGTGGAAACATACTACTAAAACGCGACGCGACACCACGTGTCGACACCCGATGTGCACCGTGCACATTACCAACACGCTACGTGATGCTACAACACGCTTCGCTAGTGTCATAGTATCGTGAAGGACGCAAGTGACAAAAATATCTTAATACCAGGAATGTTCTCGAATGACTGACGCGTGGCGTCGGGTGTTAACTAGAAACACACTGCGTGCCAAGCGTCGGGTGGCGTGTGTGCCCCCTCTCCCGGCAACACGCCGATCTAGATCGACTGGATGTTTCCGCGTGGGAGTGCGTGTCATCACATGGTGTGTTTTCTATGTGCAACTGACCATATTGATTAGTACTGACACTCGTCGGATGGCGTGACGTGGCGTCACGTTTTAATAGTAGGTATGTTTCCACCTTTACTCGCGTCCGTTGGTTTACCCTTGAGACCTAGGGTCCCCCCTAAATCAGTGACAATGTCAGAGTGGTAGAGCCACGCTGCGTTGCAGCACGAAATGGGCCGGCTCGCCCGGTGTAATACCACCCTCTCACAGAATATCGGCGTGCAACAATGGCACTCGTTGCTGTTGTGTTTCGTCCGGTGAGTGAAAGTACCTGATGCCCATCTCTCACCCCTCCCCCCTCCCAATTCCTACTCCCTCCTCAAGATCCAACTCCTTCCTCGAGGCCGGCATCGTATCTGCGATTACTTTGGTTTTGCGGGTGTCCATGGGCGGCGGTGATTACTTTCCATCAGGTGACCCGCCTGCTCGATTGACGCTTTTAAACATAAAAAACAAATTGACTCCATTTTGACAGGTTTGATTTTTATTGTTCAAGCAAAAGTTATGAGTGTTGGAATATAGGTTTGATAGAATTTTATGTCTATGGTTGTTTACTGGCTGGAAGTTATTCGAGTTAAAAATAAATATATGCATGGAACATTTTGAAATAGTTTGAAGTTGTTGTCATGTGAAAAAACATTAGTTGCTATTATCTTTTGGTTGTAATCGGTTTGTTCACATATAATTTACATAATGTTTTATATATTGCCTTGGTGTGTTATTTACTAGAAATGTTATATCAAAAAGTTTTATTAGAAGGATCCCAGATAGAAGTTTAATTATATATACCACACACAAGGGTAAGGATATTTTTATATATCAACAACAGGTTATGGGCCCAGCCTTGTGTGATGGTGTGAGAAGAGCCAAAGGAAAAATGCTGTGGAGTATGAGTTGAGAATAACATTGTTTTATTTTTGAAAAATATTTTTAAAAAATGACTGAAGAAAATAGATTGTCAAAATTGAAAAATGATTCGGAATATTTATTATGGAAACAGAAATTAAAATTATTATTGACAGCAAAAGAACTTGATTCTGTTCTGGAGGAAGGTGCAAAAGAAGGTGCAACGAAGAAAGATTTCATTAAAAAAGATGCAAAAGCAAAATTTATTATAATCAGTTCTATCAGTGACAAATATATTGTTTACGCTATTAATTGCGAAACAACAAAGAAAATTATTAAAAAATTTGATACACTATTTCTTGGCCATAAGGAGACTCAAATTTCACAACTTTTAGAAGAATGTTACAAATTTAAATTTATTCAAAATGACATTATGTTAGATATAGCTGAAGTAGAAAACAAAGCTACGAGAATAAGATATGATTTTGATGACAAACAAATTATGATTAAAATTCTCTCAAGTCTACCAGATAGACTCGTGTATTTTAGGACTGCATGGGAATCAACATCATTAGCAGACAAGACTCTGATTAATTTAATATCAAGAATTAATCTTGAACTCAAGATGAGGCAGGAAGGATCTGAAACACAAATGGATTCAAGACCAACAACATCCGTTGAGCCAGAGAGACAACTGGAAAATACTTTTTATGTAAAAAGCTGTTTTAAATGTGGCAAGAAACATATATGGGCATATTGCGAGAAACTGCAGAACACCTAATAATCAGACATTCAAGCAAAACAATAATACATTTAATAACATACCTCAATGTTACAAATGCTTGAAGGTTGGACATAGACATACAGACTGTTATCAAAAAATAAACTGTATGAACTGCAAGGAAAACACGCATTTTACAAAGTTCTGCCTTAAAGAAAAAGTAAGTAAATTATACAAATCAGAATCCGAAGTTGAGTTCATCATAGATTCAGGTACTAGCAGTCATATTGTTGCATCCGAGAGCTATCTTAAGACAAGAAAAATATAAATTATAAAATCATGACTGCGGATGGTAACACACATTCTGTCAACATAATGGAAAATATTTATGTGTTCCCCAGCTTAAAAAGAATTTAATTTCAGTATCTAGATTAGCCGATGTTATTATTTTTTAATTTTTTTCAGAATGAACTGTCAAATCGTAAATAAGAATTCTGAATGCGTTGAGGTTGGTGACCGCAAGGAAGATGGTCTCTATTATTTAAATTTTTCATTGGATACGACAAAGCCAGTCGTTGTTTCAAGGTCAGTTAATGCTATTCACTTAGATACAAATTTTTGGCATCGTGCATTAGGTCATGTACCTATTAACAAGACGAAAGATCTTGTTCGAGGTATAGACAGAAACCTGGTGAAGGAAATTGATATCTGTGAAGTCTGCACACAATCAAAATTGTGTAGAAAACCTTTTAAATCAAATAGACAGGGCTTCTAAGCCTTTAGAAATTATTCATAGTGATATTTGTTGTCCTATAGAAATGGCAAAATGGGATGGTTACAAATATTTTATAACTTTTTTGGATGATTATACACATTTTGTTAAAGTATATCTAATTAGAAATAAAAACGAGGCGTTTTCTAAAATTATAAATTATATTAATTTGGCGGAAAATCATTTTAACACATTCAAAACATTCAGATGTGATAATGGGGGTGAATACACTAGCAGACAATTTAAAACGTATTGTAATAAAAAAGGTATTAATATTAATTACACTATTCCCTATTCTCCACAATTGAATGGTAAAGCTGAACGACTAAACAGGTCAATAATGGAACGAACAAGAGCGTTGCTTTTTGATATACAGCTACAACGTGAATTATGGGGTTAAGCTATTTTAACTTCTGCTTATATAAATAAGCAGAAGTTAAAATAGTTTAATAATAAACAGGAGTGCAAATACAATTAATGTTAAAACACCAGCTGAAATATGGTTTAATAGAATTTAAAACATTTAAACATTTTTGGATCTTTAACATATTATAAAAATAATTATCAGTTACATAAATTTGACTCCAGGAGTAGCAAAGGGCTTTTAGTAGGGTTTACTAATTACAGTTATAAGATTTGGGATCCATTGAGTTTAAGGATTGTTTATTCAAGAGATGTTGTTAACATTGAATGGGTGCCTTTGGCTTTCAAAGTAAAAGTAAATAGTGTTGAATAATTTCGGCGGGCTGGTTAGAACCACGATAGCTCAATTGGAAGAGCTCCTGACCCGGGATGTCAGAAGGGTGCAGGTTCAAACCCTGCTCGTGGAAATTTTTTCAACATTTGTTGTTTTGTAATTTGTTCGCAACAAAATTTGCGTTAAAAATTATATAAACATTTATTAATAGCTTGCCTACTTCTTAACTGATCTTTAGTATTTGTAAAAATATTATGATCGGATGTTAATGACGGTAGTTGTTAACATTGAATGGGCGCCTTTGGCTTTCAAAGTAAAAAGTAAATAGTGTTGAATAATTTCGGCGGGCTGGTTAGAACCACGATAGCTCAATTGGAAGAGCACCTGACCCGGTATGTCAGAAGGGTGCAGGTTCAAATCCTGCTCGTGGAAATTTTTTCAACATTTGTGTTTTTGTAATTTGTTCGCAACAAAATTTGCGTTAAAAATTATATAAACATTTATTAATAGCTTGCCTACTTCTTAACTGATCTTTAGTATTTGTAAAAATATTATGATCGGATGTTAATGACGGTAGTTGTTAACATTGAATGGGCGCCTTTGGCTTTCAAAGTAAAAAGTAAATAGTGTTGAATAATTTCGGCGGGCTGGTTAGAACCACGTTAGCTCAATTGGAAGAGCACCTGACCCGGTATGTCAGAAGGGTGCAGGTTCAAATCCTGCTCGTGGAAATTTTTTCAACATTTGTGTTTTTGTAATTTGTTCGCAACAAAATTTGCGTTAAAAATTATATAAACATTTATTAATAGCTTGCCTACTTCTTAACTGATCTTTAGTATTTGTAAAAATATTATGATCGGATGTTAATGACGGTAGTTGTTAACATTGAATGGGCGCCTTTGGCTTTCAAAGTAAAAAGTAAATAGTGTTGAATAATTTCGGCGGGCTGGTTAGAACCACGTTAGCTCAATTGGAAGAGCACCTGACCCGGTATGTCAGAAGGGTGCAGGTTCAAACCCTGCTCGTGAAAATTTTTTCAACATTTGTGTTTTTGTAATTTGTTCGCAACAAAATTTGCGTTAAAAATTATATAAACATTTAATAAGAGTGATGTTAGTGATTTTTTAAAGTTGTGTAATAGGAGTGTAAGACTGTTGATATTAGTGGTGAAGTTAATAATGATATAGTTAATGATGATGTAGTTGGTGCTGATGTTTTTGGTGGTGAAGCTGGTGATGGAGCTGTTGTTGATGGAGATATTTTTAAAAATGGTGTTGAAAATGCTGAGATTTTTGAAGACAGCATTGAAGGAGTTGGAGTTGGTGCTGAAGACACTGAAAATTTTGAAGACTGTATTGAGGATATTGGAGTTGGTGATGAAAACAATGAGAATTTTGATGATACAATTGAAGAGAATAATAATACTTTGAGAGGGGAAGTTAGAGAAAATACAGTAGTTGAAGATAATGAGGAATTTTTTGATGAAATTGATCCAGTTATTAATGATGGATTGAGGATTTTACCGAATAGAGAAAGGAAATTGCCATCTAGGCTAAAATATTATGACTTAGAGAGTTCGTTTTTAACTTATACAGATGTTTTTAATATTTTTGATAAAGATTAATGGAAAAGAGCAATGAATGAGGGAAAAGACTCCTTAGAGAGAAACAAAACTTGGGAAATTGTTAATAAGTGTGAAGCAAGAATTAGGAAAATAATTTCAAGTAAATGGATATTCACTATAAAGCCTGGTGGAAGATATAAGGCTAGATTAGTGGCGAGAGGTTTTCTACAAAAATATAACATTGATTTTAAGGAGACATATAGTCAAGTGGTAAACACTACTAGTGTTAGATTGTTGTTGGCGATGGCAGCTCAAAAAGGTTTAAAAATTAAACAATTTGATGTAAAGACAGCATTTTTATATGGAGAATTAAATGAGGAAATTTTTATGAAAATACCTTTAGGATATAATATAAAAAACAAAGTGAATAAAGTTTGTAAATTAAAGAAAAGTTTGTATGGATTGAAACAAGCACCGCTTATGTGGAACAAGAGGTTAACGGAGTTTTTAAAGAAAATGGGGTTTTTACAATTAAAATCAGATCCATGTATGTTTGTTAATAAAGACAAAGAAATATACTTGGCTATTTATGTAGATGATGGTATTTTAATTGGGGAAAATGAGATAGATATGAATAAAATTATAAATAAATTAGAAACAGAATTTGAAATGCGGAAATTTGATAAAACTGAAAAGTTAATAGGGTTTGATGTTAAAGTAGAGGAAAATTTATAAAAATTTATCAGGAAAGTTATATAAATTAAATTTTGGAAAAGTTTAAATGTGAAAACTTAAAAGATAGTGGTCATCCAGATATTTTAGTCGATACACATCAAGAGGGGAAAGTAAGAGTTGATGATGTGCATCGATATAGACAATTGATTGGCTCATTGTTGTATTTGGTTAATAAAACTAGATTAGATTTAGCTTTTCATGTTGGTTATTGTAGTAGGCATCAAGAGCATCCTAACTTGAATGATTTTGCAAATATAAAGAATCTTTTTAGATATATTAAAAATACAGCTAGCAGTGGTATACAATATGTTCGTGGTAACGACTAAATTTTAAAAGCGTATTGTGATGCAGACTTTGCAGGTGATCCTGATACTAGGAAAAGTACGACTGGCTTTGTAATATTTTATGGTGGTGGTCCAATATATTGGTGTTCACGCAAACAGTCAGTTACTGCTCTTTCCAGTACTGAGGCTGAATTATATTTCTGCAGCTGAATGCATTAAAGATCTATTATACATTCAGAGTCTGATTTACGAGTTGACAGATAAGTTACCGAAAACACAATTGTTTGTTGATAACCAATCAGCTATAGTTTTGATTAAAAATGGAATTTTGAATAGAAGGAGTATACATATTGATGTATAGTATAATTTCATTAAAGAAAATATAGATAAAAATTTATTAGAAATTTACTATTGTTCAACTAAAAATAATTTAGCAGATATTTTGACTAAACCACTGGACAGAACAAAGTTTTTGAGACTTAAACAGTGTATAGGGAGGGAGTGATACATAAAGGACACTCGTTGATGTGATGAGTTATGTAGGTTTATTAAGATATAAGGTTGTTTGAGAATTAATTTGAAATTTAATTTTTAAGTTAGTTATGTAAGGTATTTAGATTAATTAATTAAAAAGTTTGTTTGTTGTTTTTAGTATTATGTGAGTTAGTTAAGTTGGGTTTTAAAGGAGTTGATGGGAGTTATAAGAGTTATTATTTTAGTTGTATTAAACATAAAATTCAGAGGGGATGTTGGAATATAGGTTTGATAGAATTTTATGTCTATGGTTGTTTACTGGCTGGAAGTTATTCGAGTTAAAAATAAATATATGCATGGAACATTTTGAAATAGTTTGAAGTTGTTGTCATGTGAAAAAACATTAGTTGCTATTGTCTTTTGGTTGTAATCGGTTTGTTTACATATAATTTACATAATGTTTTATATATTGCCTTGGTGTGTTATTTAATAGAAATGTTATTAAATGAAAGTGTGAAATAAATTATGGTACTATAATCAAAAAGGTTTATTAGAAGGATCCCAGATAGAAGTTTAATTATATATACCACACACAAGGGTAAGGATATTTTTATATATCAACAACAATGAGTTTATAGAGCCACGAATATTACGCTGTACCACTGTGTGTGTACGAATATTATATCCACGAATATACGATATAGCCACGAATATTATAGCTGCAAAAGAAAAAGGCAACTTCGATATGGATACTATAAAAATAAAACAGTTCTAAATAAAAATAAGTATTTACAATATTCTCATACACTAAGAAAGAGCATTTTTTATTCAAAAAGGATTTTTAATAACAAAATCATAATTAAAAGTAAAAACAAATGTAAAGCAACATGGTCAATAATAAAAAATGAAATTTGTAATTCTAAATCTAATGATAATATAACAGAAATTAAAATAAAAAATAATATCCTGACCGACCCTAATGATAAAGCATCTGCTTTTAATAATTATTTTATTGAAGTGACCAATGCCAATACTTTGACCCCGATTAGCGCAAAACAAAAGATTGTAAAGAATACACTTATTTCTAATCTATCTCACTCAATGTTCCTTTGTGCTATGTCAGAGGAAGAAGTAAAAAAGGAAATTATGACCTTAAACAACACTTCCTCCGAAGGTTACGACGGTATTGCCACAAAAATTGTTATAGCGTGCGTTATTGAACTGGTACCTCGTTTGACACATCTTATAAATTTATCATTTTCATCAGGAACTTTCCCCGAATTATTAAAACTATCGGTCGTCAAACCGCTTCATAAGAAGGGCGAAAAAGAGGATCTTAATAATTATCGTCCTATTACTCTTGTACCTATCTTGTCGAAAGTATTTGAAAAGTGTATGTACAACAGAGTAATAAGTTACTGCAACAAATTTAATATTATCAAATGTGAACAGTTTGGTTTTCAAAAAAGAAAATCGACTACAATGGCTATATTCACACTTATTAAAACAATTCTGACTAATGTTAAAACAATAATTTAACTACTGGTTTATTCTTTGATCTATCAAAAGCTTACGACTTTGTGGCCCATAACCTGTTAGTGCAAAAGCTGGAGTCCATAGGAAAAAGGGGTGTGTGTGTTCGAATTTATAATAAAATTCCCGTGGAAATTAAAGAATTAAACACGTACCTATTCAAAAAGAAACTATATAGTTGGTTAAATGAAAATAATTTCTATGATATAAAGGACTTTTTCTTTTTTGATGGCAATAACAAATAATGGATTGTGATTATTACAATGATTTTATTTAATTAATTAGTTTTATATAAATGTTTAAAATTTGCATGCAAAATTAATTTGCAATTCATGTTTAGCAAATTAAATCTTGTAACATCTTTTAAAACCATGTTCTATGCAAATAAAGATTTATTATTATTATACTCTTTATTCATTTTTTTCCTTAAAACTAGATTTTTACAATATTTTTTTTTTTTATTATTATTATTATTATATTATTATTATTACGTTTTTATTTTTATTTTTTTAATAAAATTACTTAAAACTTATTAATACTTACAAACAATATCTCATTATTCAAATGTATACTTTAAAAGTATGCGTACTTATGTTAAATTATTAAATTAACAATATTTGAGAAATTTTGTGATAGTAAAAGAATGATGAGTCAAAATGGGCGTAAGTCCAACAGGGTTAGCTTTGCTTTCAAAAGAAAGCTTATTATTAACACATAAAATAATATTATAAACATAAGTGTCAAAGCCACCGGAGAATTGAGATATTGGTAATCGAAAAATCTGTAATATTTCGACGATTATTCAACGTTTTTTAAGTAAAAAAATGTAATATTGTTAATACATGCAGATAAAATGTATGCTTTTGTTTCTCGACTAATTCACGTCACGAACCATTAGCCGGGTAGTCACAAAATACGTTTAGGTGGGGGGTAGGTGTATTTTTCTCGAAACTGCACTCAGCGCCCCGGTACGCTTCCCTCCTTTGTTCGTTGCTCACTTGTTGTTTCGCGTACGAAATCTTCATTTTTCGCTATCATCAGTTCTTTTTGACCCCTGCTAACGTTTATGGACTACCATGTGCATGTCATTGGATTGGATAGCTTGTTGATATTAATAATTGTGATGGAAGAACGTCGTTGTGTTATCTGTCCACGATCTGTCGACACGTATCGGAGGAAAACATTCCTGAGCATCGACCTGAATTAGCAGCATATATATATACGGGAACATGCTTTGCTTTTTTTTTGCTTTAAGTCACACTTACTGTACGTGCCTGACAGGAAGAAGGACTGTTGGAACCTGTGCTCATGTCCTTTCCGTGATATGGTACCTCGGTTTAGGACGACATGAGCCTTTTATTGCCCACGCACATCATTTATTAGAGTGATAATAGGCGAAGAGGTCCGTTAACAATAAAACGATTTGAATTGTATTTTTTGGGATTTATTCCACTACACTTGAAAAAAACATGCCAACCCAGGGGACATTGATAGTATTATTATTGAAAATATAATAACTATATCATGTCCTAACTACTGGCCCTAGTTACATTACTGTTGGTCTTGCGCCCAGGTTTCATAGATATTTACCCGTCATCCTTTGTGTTTGTTGGTTTGCGGTATAACAAAACGCAAATACGACGCCGTTTTGATGCCAACTGTCAGCCTTTGTTTATTCGCCTTACAGTTCAGATCGAACTTAATACAGAAATCCTTACTGTTGGTTAGTTTAAGTAATTTTTTTTTTCCCGAGCGAACCGCAGCGTCCCGATGGTCAGGCACGGAAGGGGGGATCGCTGTCACTGAAGGGGAGAGCAAATTCTTCCCTTAAACGTCTAATAATGTATCTTTTATAGATTCATAACCTCAATTTTTTTTTATTGCATATTTCTGATACGATGCGTCTGCGGGGTGGGGGGGGATAGTAAGGGGGGCTAGTGGGTCCCACCCCTTCCCCCCTCTCTCCCAAACCACCCAATGTTGGTTACGCTAATGTACAGTTTTAAAAACCAAATACTTACTATTTAATTACTTGATTTTTTTTAAAATAAAACTTAATATATTAACGTACTTAGAATAATTACGGATAGAAAGATAGTATTTATACAAGCGCTGTCAACAGTGAAGCACTAAACCGATTCACACTTTCATGACGATTGATTGGCAACACGCACGCACACGTACCAAGTGTACGTGTAAGTGTAGCTCCGTAGTGTACATTGAAAATTCGGCTTCAAAGTGAGCGCGCGGACTTACTTTCTATACGTAATTATTCTAAGTTAACGTAGTTAAAACCTATTTCTCCTACATCCTTAATAATCACACACGGACTTCTCCTACATCCTCTTCGTTACAGTCACAATTTTCATACTGCTCAGCTGCTTCATCTGTCACATATAAGTCCTGCACCGTTTTATCCATAAAGCTAATGTACCTTAACTTTATGGTTTTATCTGCCATTCCAAATTTCGAATTATTTCATCCAGCGAGAAAAATTTATAAACTAACGACACCACAAAAAAGTATTATTGACTGACAATTTTGAATTGACCGGATCCTGACATAACAGGTGACGTTTAATATTTTTTTCATTGACCATAGACCTTCAGAATAATAACTAAAGCTATATAGAAAACTCAGAATAAAAAGTTATTGTTCTGAGATAGAAACTGGACTAAAATAGCAACACAAATTCATCAGTTCGCTCTATTTTAACTAATGAACCTAGGTGATGTATTGAAAAGAGATCGATTGTCCCTTTTCTTTCGTTATTTCGAAGGTGTCACAAGATTTGTGGCGTCATATTTGTGGTAATGTGGTGAGTTTATCGACTTTATTATCGATCTAAATAATTGAAAACAACAACATGGTATTTTTTTTGTCACTATATTTATTAAACTTATACATATTATTATGTTAATTTGACAATAAATACACAATAATACAATCCAAATTATTGCACTATCAAACAGCAAACTCATTGAAAAGAAACAATTTAAATAATGAAAGAAACAATACTCGCATACTAGTCTTTACATTTAACTTAAGATTAATTAAATTAAACTTTAATAAAATCTTAATTATATTTATTTGAAGATGGGATAGGGCCAGTATGTATACAGAAAAAGGTTAAATCGTCACTGAAAAAACAAACTATATCAATTTTAGAAATTACACAGACTTTGTTATCAGAAAAATAATGATTTCGTGTAGAGTAACATTAATTTCAAAATTAGATTTTTTATAATCAAGTTCTGAATATGACTGAGTACATTTTCATCTGTGCCAAGCGTTTCTGCAAAAAATAATTTCACATTATAATAAATGTTTTTATTCTGATTCTGCGGTGTCTTACTTAACTAGGCATCGTCATAAACAAATAATTGTGACCCTGATTACAAGAATCAGCGTTAATTTACGAAGATTTAAAACGAAAATTATCGCACTGCTACAGTGTAATCTTTGTGCGTATAAAGGACGCATGCAAAATGACGATCAACACAAAAAAACTTAAAGCATTAAACCAACCGAAGAGGCCATGCGCACTAATTTCTATGAAAAAAAGCCTGTCATTTTCTGCGGGGGACGAGGTAAACGCACACAAATACAGTTCACACTGATGCATTTTTCAATGACGTCGCTACGCACGCAAACTACAAAATTATTAATTACTAGCATAAACTAGACGCACACTAATACAGTGAAAGCCTGTCAGTGCACGAGTCTGACGTCAACTTTATATAAACGTCCATAGTGCTTGACACTATCGATTAAATTTGTCGATGCCAAAAATAATGACATAGCCCGAAAATTTTAATAGTTAAAATCAATCACATCAAGTTATTTATCTTACTTGTTTATCTACACAAAAATGTATTGGCATGTCAAACAAAAACTTCATCATGAAATTACAGCTCAATCGGTTGAAGATATCTGCTTCCGAGACTCTCAAACAGGAGGAACCGAAAAACTGAACAACATGTATTTTAATGGTTCCATAACGCAGATCAATCTTTTATGTGGGTAACGTAGGATCTTAAAGGAATACTATGAAAATATAGATGAAAAAGGAGCTTTCCACATTTGGCTGGTCTGAATCTTGACAATTTTAAAAATCTCCTGCCTCGATTTAGGCAGGAGATTTTCCAAGTATTTGGATAAAGGTTTTTCATGTCTGAAAAATCATTTCTTCAACCAAGATTTCGATCAACCGATACCAGCAGCTGGAGCGCATGAGACAGCACTTCTGGGCGCAGTGGTCGCGAGTTTTCCTTTGTGTACTTCAACAACTCGTGAAATGGCAAAAAGATTGTAAGCGAAACATACCTAAAGGTTGGAGACATGGTTGTTATACTAGCCCAAGAACTTTCCGATATTTTTTAAAAAAACTCAATAACAGGCCAAATTTTTGTAAACGGCCATTAAATATAATTATAAGAGACTTTATTTTAGAATCCAACAAAATCTAGCATTAGAAGGTATCAAAAAAAAGTTATACCCCGTAAATGGTGCAATTTTACAGCAAATATGCTATCACCGGTTTTATCGTGAAAAAGTGTTTATCTTCACCTTATCTAAGCACCAAAGTTGAAATCCATAAAGATATACAACGGGAAACTAATACTTTAGGAAGAAGTCGGTTGTTTCACTAACTGCACAATGTACTCTAAGAAAATCATAATAGCAGATTTTTTATTATCATTATATCGATACCTCCCACGTAAGTTGTTGTATCTGCTAAGCTGCAGCAACTTTACAGTAGAGCGTTTCAAAGATATAAACTGGAATATTAATATTTTGATGATTGATTTTAATATTTTGATAAAACTGCAATCAGAAACAAATTGCAGGATAATAATTAGCGCTTTTCCCTATTGTACCAATTTGACCTGGGAACAAAATAAGCGCATTTATGAATTAAATTTATTATTGTTTAATTTGATTTGTCGTCATAGTGACACTATTTTATATTTTGATATAAATAAATTTATTAATAGCTTTAGTTTGACGTCAGATACTATGTATCTTTCTACGAAATGTAGGACCCAAATAGCTAAATTGTTAGCTTATAATATACAGGATACAGTTATAAATGGTATAACTAAGTCTTTACGTCATAACAACGTAACCATTAGTAGTTCTACTAATGCAACATCTACAACTAGTAATAAGGTAACAACAACCTCATGTTTAAACTGAGGTCTAAGACAAAAGCCAAGTCCTCATTAATTACTATTATACATCAAAATATTCAAGGTTTGGCTGGCAAAGACTTAGAGTTAGAATTATTTGCAAAAAGTCAGGCAATTCATATATTTTGTTTAACTGAGCATTGGCTAAGAAGTCATGACACATCATTCTATGTAAATAATTTCCAATTAGCAAGCGCGTACGTGCGAAGCTCAGCTATTCACGGTGGTTCTTTAATACTAGTAAGAAGTAATATAAAATATAAAGATCGCAACGATATTGTAGGCTTATCAGTGGAGCGTAATATTGAGCTATCATGTGTGGAGTTTAATAGCTTTGTAATAGTGTGTGTATACCGACCCCCATCGGGCAATTTCGGTATTTTCGAATCTGTAATGGAAGACGTACTAAGAAAATTAAAATTAAAAAATAAATTTGTTTTTGTATGTGGCGATTTTAATATAAATATTCTAGAAAGCACTTCAATGAGTGTTCGTCTTGTTGCCTTGTTTAAATGTTTTAATCTCATTAATCTATTTCTCGAACCCACTAGAATAACTTCACATTCAGCCACTTGTCTTGATAATGTTTTTACAGACTATGACCCTGTTTCTAAGTCAGTCATTAGTAAGCTTACGTCTGACCATTGCGGTTTAAAGGTGACCTATGATTTTAATGTTAAGGATGAGCCAAAAATAGTGAACTGTAAACCAGTTACAAAGGAGCGAGTAGAGCGTTTTAAAAATAATATATCGAGTAAAATTAATACATTGCCATTTGGACAAGATGATCCAGATGTATTATATACTAATCTTTTTAACTTCATAAAGACTGAATATGACCAAGTGTTTACACAAAGAACAATCAAAATAACTCATAAACTTAAGTTCTGTGACTGGGCCACGACTGGTATATATAAAAGTAGAAATAAATTGTATGATTTATATAGTCTAAAACAATATAACCAAAATTCTAATTTTACGGAATATGTACAGAATTATTCGAAAATATTTAAGAAAATATGTATAGTAGCAAAATCTAATTATATTAAAGAAAAAATTAAAAAGTCCAACAATAAAATTAAAGCCACTTGGGACATTATAAACCGTGAAACAGGTAAATTTAAACCACGGGATAATACTTTCACTTTAAAAGTAAACGACAACTTAGTCAATTCAGATTCACATATTGCTAATATTTTTGATGATTTTTTTGTAAATATACCTGTGCTGACAACCTCAAATTTGGATTCATCACCAGAAGCTGCATAAGCATTACTCCAAAAATATGTACCAAAATGTAATGTTTCTTTTCAATTTAAATATATTGATTCAATGGATATTATAAAAACATTTGAATCACTGAAAATGAAAAACACAAGTGATTTGTGGGGCATCTCTATAAAAGTAATTAAGAATATTATACATTCTATTGCACCATATCTTGCTGAAATTTTTAATAACTGTGTGAATAAAGGTATCTTTCCCGATCTTATGAAGTTTAGTAAGGTCATACCTTTGTTCAAATCGGGAAACAAAGAAGACCCCAGTAACTATCGACCCATTTCAATACTACCAACTCTAAGCAAAATTTATGAAAAAGTTATTTTGGAACAGTTGATGTCGTATTTTAACATAAACAACCTTTTACATAATAAACAATATGGATTTACAAAGGGTCGTTCTACTACTGATGCAGGTGTTGCTCTATTAAAACATATATTTGATGCCTGGGAGAAGTCTCAAAACGCCCTTGGAGTGTTTTGCGACTTGTCCAAGGCTTTCGATTGCGTTGAGCACAAAACTCTGGTGATGAAGCTAAATTACTACGGTCTCAAAGATTTCGCACTAAATTTAATTCAGTCGTATCTTAGCTCTCGAACACAAACTGTCGATATTAATGGAACTAAATCATCTGGTTCTCATGTAAAAATGGGAGTTCCACAAGGGTCCATTCTTGGTCCTTTTCTGTTTTTGATTTATATTAATGACTTGCCATTCTTTGTAGAGAACTTCTGTGAAATCGTATTATTTGCAGATGATACTTCACTCATTTTTAATGTAAGTAGGTGTAAGAATAATTACGACGATGTAAACAAAGCACTCTCTGATGTACTCAGTTGGTTTACTATTAATAATTTGCAGCTTAATGCTAAAAAAACAAAATGTATTAATTTTAAATTACCAAATGTCAAAAATGAACCAACTGATATAAGAATAAACGGTGATCGATTAGATTTGGTAGACTCAACAGTTTTCTTAGGTATAACCCTTGATTCAAAACTTCAATGGAATCCTCACATTTCGAAATTGGCAGGCAAACTCAGTTCTGCTGCTTATGCCATTAGAAAAATAAGGCAGTTAACAGACGTAGAAACTGCTAGAACAGTTTACTTTAGTTATTTTCATAGTGTCATGTCGTATGGCCTCTTACTGTGGGGAACAGCGGCTGATATTGAAACTATATTCATTTTACAGAAACGAGCAGTAAGAACAATCTATAGACTAGGTTCACGAACTTCTTTAAGAATACTTTTTAAAGAAATTGATGTCTTGACAGTGGCGTCTTAATTTATTTATAATTGTATAGTTCTTGTACGTTGTAATATCAATTCATTTGCTAAACACAGTGATGTACACAATTTTAATACTAGAAATAAGTCAAAACTTGCAATGCCACTGTTCAGGTTACAGAAGGTGCTTGGTTCTTTCTTGGGGCAAGGTATACACTATTACAATAAAATACCAAATACTGTACTAGATTTACCTTTAGATAAGTTTAAAAAACATGTAAAGTCTTCTTTATTAAAAAAAGGTTATTATACAGTCAAAGAATATTTAGAAGATAAAACAGCCTGGCTATAATAAAAAACATATACATAATACTACTTATAAATAGTGTCCTGCAGATAACAAAATAGCGTTGCATTGAACATTACAATTAGTTTTATTTTTATTATTATTAACTATAGTTTTTTTGACTTTTACTAGTACTGTATGATATTGTAAAAAATTAAACTGGTAAATTATGTTTTTGCTGACTTAAATATTTTATTTAGTTATTTTTTATTTTTTGTGTTATTTTACATGTTGTGATTGTCCTTTACATTTTGTGTTTTTATTTGTGATGGAAAGTGTCCTTTATGATAGGGCTTTTTCCAATATTTATGACGCTGTAAGGGAGAAAAGAGCTGGACACTTGCTGAGTTTCTTGCCGGTTCTTCTCAATACAAGATCTCCCGCCCAGAGTAGATAGACTTACGAACCGATGGCTTAAAATGACGTTCATAAGAGCTGTTTGTAGCCTAAACTGAATAAATGATTTTGAATTTTGAATTTTGAATTTTGAATAAAAATTGCACCTGTTATCGTATTTTTGTGAAACTTGGTTTAAAAATATTATTAATATTACTTTCAACTCTAGTAATAGAATCATTTTGATAATATGTGTAATTTCTGAGATTTTGTTCTTACAATATTTTACGTGGGTTATTTGTATTGAAATTTGTTGTATATGATACTTACAACAAATTACACTGGAAAATAAGATTTATATTTTATTGCATGTACTACTTACAACCGTTTACGATGATTATGGTTCAAAAATAAAGTGGTATGTGTGGCGTGACTGAGTCTAAAAAATAAAAATAGCGCTGTTGCGGAAACCCACAACACACACTATGCTATTGCTTAAAATTACACATTAAAATCGAAAAATCCACTCACAGTTCCATGCCGCTCCCGCCGTCCAGAACGGGATCCATATGGTCCGATGGGGCCCGAATCCGAGTCCGGGTCTTCGAAGGTTCCCTAATCACACCCAAATTACCCCAAGTGCACTCTTCCCCCGAGGAATACCTGTTCACTCCAGCAGCGGTGTGGCCGACATCCAAACACAGATGGCGAATTGTACTCCCGATGCGATTCGCTTACGACGCACACACTCACAAAACACAGGTTGCACAATATACTTAATTAAAATAATACGGCTCCAAATGCCCTTATTACTACATAAAATACATTTAATTATCAACACACGATAACCTATCAACCAGCCATATTTGCTTTCCAGAGACAAGAGTATAAAAAAAGAACAATTAGTGATGGGGCCATTATGCCACCAAACAAAATTGAATCTCGATAATCGATTCGTCCATAATACAAATCAAAGTTTTATTTCCAACAAAAGTAAATGCCTGTTTATTTGCAACAAGCGCTTTAAAGGACAAATTACTTTTATTTCTCATACGAACAAAATATGCCAATACTTTGGTAACATGATTCTTACAATTTTTATACGTTTTTCTATCGAAATAATAATAAAAGTGAGGTTAAACGTAATGTAGATCTTATAAAATATTATAAAAAGAAAAACAATATCTTTTATTACAAAAATAATCTAAGAATATAATAAAATCACAGTAAATTCTCAATTCTTAATTATTTTAATAAAAGTTATGTAATCATCATTAATTACTACTAGCAAAAAGAAAATGTTGCTCTTATTATATTGTAATTAAGTATTTTTTGTATTGTAATTAAGTGAACCCCGAACGTTTAAGGCAAAAAAGTTTTGAGACACTCAAGTGTGTCTGGACGTTTGAGTGGTTAACAGATTGGGTATTTTTTATGGGATGTTTTGAATGCCTTCCTCTTTTATCTGGGACTAATACTCCTGTTGCCGTATCCATCTTTTCTAGGGCCGTATTATTAACTTGGTCGCTGACAGACATGGTACTTAAAAAAGGTTGTTTGCAAACACCTACATAATTAATATTTTCCCCATCAGCAAACAGGCAATGAGTATCTTTATATATAGGTATAAATCTTCTGAGCGTGTGTTTGTAATTGAACTCCTTCTAAACGACTGGACTGATTTGGATTAAATTTTTCGTGTGTGTTCAAGTGGATTCGAGAATGGTTTAGATTTACATTTAGACCCGGTAGGTAGCGCTGCAATAGGAGTCCATCATGGGGTACGGGCTTTTTTAAGCGGACGAAGTCGCGAGCGGGCCACTAGTTTTAAAGTATACTTACGTCTCGCAATGGTATTTATTTATTTATAATTGGATTACCAACATAAGTAACAGTAATTACAATAATATATAGAAAGTACAACAGATAATAATGTAACTGTTCTTACAATTACAGGTAATCACATCATGCATAGAGTAATCATAATATATAGATAATATGTTATTATAAACAATATTGGAAACAAAAACGAACTTTAAAAAAAAAAAACATAGAAAAGAAATGTAAACAAAGAGAAATGGCCACTCAAGCTAAGGTACTTCAACAATGGACTTTAAACATGATAAAAATTTGTAGAGACTTTGAAAATTTATGTCGAGTTCGGGTAAGCCTTTGGTCAATTCATTATACAGACGAGATACGCGATTAACAGGCGAGTCACGACCCATCCTAGTTCTGCAGAACTTATTCCTGAACAGTCCACAGGGGTGACGTGGTACTCTTTGGGGAATATTTAAATTAAATTTACCTAACAACACGGGACTATCTATTCTATTGTTAATAAGCTTATGCAGACAAGACATATCCAAACAGGTTCGTCGAGTAGCAAAAGTATCTAGTTGGAAATGCTTTAATTTATCATTATACGTAGCTATTGTTCTAGGAGGTCTAAAACGGTAACTCAAGTTGCGAATAAGTTTCTTTTGCGCCTTCTCAATTCTGGCTTTGTGTATGCTATAACTTGGGGACTAAACTGTGCTACAATATTCTAGCTTACTCCGTACATAACTATTATAGAGTAGGATGACGGATGACTGATTTCTAAAGTCTTTTGCAGTTCTTAAAATAAATCCTAGTGATTTATTTGCCTCGCATACAATATTGTCAATGTGGTCCGAAAATCGTAGTTGATTGTCCATCAAGATACCAAGGTCCTTAATAGTTGTTACTTCTTTAAGTTTTTCACCATTAATTGAGTATTCCGATGAAAATTTATTGCGCTTTCTGGTAAATTTAATATGGTGGCACTTTCCTGCATTCAAAAACATTTTATTATCAATGTACCATTTATATAAATTATCTATATCTATTTGTAAGTTCCTAGAATCAGCTAAACCGGATACCTCTTTGACTAGCTTGAGGTCATCAGCAAATAGATAAATTTTACTGAATTTAAAGACTTTAGCTATATCATTGATAAAAACGTTAAAAACTAACGGTCCCAAAACAGATCCTTGGGGAACCCCTGAAAGCGCAACAAAAGGATCTGACTGTTCACCCTCAACAACCACTCTGGATGGACGATCGATGAGATAAGACCTGCACCAGTCAAGCAAATTGCGTCACGAATAATATCATAGAAGCAAACAAGCATTTCATTGACGTTAACGCATGAGTTAAACTTCTCCGTCCATTGAATTGTATCTAGATACTCATTTATCAACTGATATTCACCTTTGTAAAAATTACTGCGTAATATTTTCAAAATTTTTTTGGGAGGTTCAATTTGTACTTTTATTCTAATTTCAAGAGGCGGATGCAATTTGTCAATTTGTCTAATGGGATTTTGGCATTCTGTTATAGTGAAGAGTACTTGCGCACAAAGAACCAAGTCAAGTATTTTATTACTTGCGTTCGTAACATCATTAAATTGTTTTAAATCATTAAGTGTTAAAAAATCGATAAAGTCACACAGCAATTCACAACCACTATAACCCACCGGCATCAAGTTAACCTCGCCGTGATTTTTTTCCCAGGTTATACCACTCATATTAAAATCTCCGACTACCAAAGTACGACCATGATGATTACCCGTTTGGAGAAATGAATTAACGTTATCTGTAAAAAGCTTTAAAGTTGTTTTATTTACAGGGGGAGGCAAATAGACAGCGCAAATGTAAAATTCATAATTTAATCCTGATTTGGATGATACTAAGACCCGAAGATCCTCACAACCAGTTTCATGCTCTGCGACACGTACCGACATTAACCTATTCGACACAGCTATCAGAACTCCACCACCTCTCTTTTTAGTTGAAAATGTTGTTTCACGATCTCGTCTGTATATATTATAACTTCTGTATATATTATTGCTTCTTCTTCTAGATCTTTGAGCGTGTAGACGTGCCGCTGTTGTTTTTGAAGCTATTTTAATTTAATTATATTTTACGTGGAGGCCCCGGGCTTCGCCCTTACCGGCACTGTAACTTTGTCGATCCGTCCACGGAGTCGCCGGCGGTGACGGTGAGTGTTGCGGAAACCCACAACACACACTATGCTACTGTTTAAAATTAGGTTACACATTAAAATCTAAAAATCCACTCACAGTTCCATGCCGCTCCCGCCGTCCAGAACGGGATCCATATGGTCTGATGGGGCCCGAATCCGAGTCCGGGTCTTCTAGGGTTCCCTAATCACACCCAAACTACCCCAAGTGCACTTTTCCCCCGAGGAACTACCTGTTTACTCCAGCAGCGGTGACGCCGACATCCAGACGAATTGTACTCCCGATGCAATTCGCTTACGACGTACACACTCACAAAACACAGGTTGCACAATACACTTAATTAAAGTAATACGGCTCCAAATGCCCTTATTACTACATAAAATCTATTTAATTATCAACACACGATAACCTATCAACCAGCCATTGTTGCCTTCCCGAGACAAGTGTACCAACAAAAAAAAAGAACAATTAGTGATGGGGCCATTATGCCACCAAACAAATTGAATCTCGATAATCGATTCGTCCATAATACAAATCAAAGTTTTATTTCCAACAAAAATAAATGCCTGTTTATTTGCAACATCCCGCCACCCAAAGCGGACGTACCGCTTTCTAGCCTGAAATCTTAAACTAGTCAACCGGTAATCGAGCTAAGGTCGCGACTGCGCGATTTAGCACCGATCCATCAACCAACACTTGCGCCACACGCGGAGTCCCGTCCGCGCCCCAGATTAACTTTAAAATGCGACCTCGTCTCCAAAATAACGATGGCAAATTAGCCTCTTTTAATAAAACCAGATCCCCCTCCGAAGGGGGCGACGTCCGGTCTGTCCACTTACACGCTGCTGCAATAAATGCAGATACTCCAGTGACCAACGACGCCACAAGTCCTGACTCATTTGTTGTATCATTTGAAAACGAGACATCCGGTGTCTGCGTTCATCCTTCCAGGGATACTCAGGCAGGGCAGTGAGTGGCTGACCGACCAAAAAATGACCAGGGGTCAGGACTTCCATGTCATTTGCGTCAGAGGAGAGTGGACAAAGCGGACGCGAGTTGAGAACCGCCTCAACCTTACAAAACACAGTTGTAAGTTCCTCATACGTGAGGGTAGTTTCCCCGACTACCCGGCGCAAGTGAGTTTTTGCCGATTTTACCGCGGCTTCAAATATCCCGCCCCAGTGGGGACAGGCTGGCACACTAAATCGCCATGTGATTCCCCGCTGTGCGAGAGCTTGACTTATGCTATTGCAATTTTTATCCAGAAAATCGTTCACATCTTTTAAGTAGTTGGCAGTGCCTCGGTAGTTGGTACCGTTGTCGGACCGAATGAGAGAAGGTAAACCCCGTCGCGAAACAAAACGATCCAGCGTGGCGACAAAGGCTTCCGTAGACAGAGCCGAAACCACTTCCAGGTGGACGGCCTTAGTGGCCAGGCAGACAAAAACGCACAGGTATGCTTTCGTGACCCTAGTGTTACGATAGGCTGTGGTTTTCACCAGAAACGGTCCAGCAAAATCCGTACCGACCCCGTCGAACGGCCTAGTAGTCTGACAAACCCGGTCAGAAGGGAGATCCCCCATCTGTGGCTGCATAGTGGAGGCCTTCACCCGATAACAAGCCACACACTTAAATAACACGCTGCGAACCACTCTCCGAGAGGACAAAATCCAGAACTCCCTCTGTAATATCGCCAGTAACGCATTACACCCCGCGTGAGCGTTTTTCAGGTGTCTATCCGAGACCACCAGTTCTACCAAAGGTCCTCCTTTGGGGAGTAGCAGAGGATGACGGCTACCGAAGGGCAGGTCGGCATTTTTGAGGCGACCTCCAACGCGTAACAGTCCATCCGCATCCAGAAATGGGTTGAGCCGAGAGATCGCTCCCTTGAGCTTTGCGCGACCGACGCGCAAAATCTTCAGTTCGTCCTCGAACCGGTCAGCTTGAACCAGCCGTATCAGGGCCAACAGTGAACTCCTGCGTTCCTCAGCACCCGCCACGGGTGATAACTGCCTCTTGTCTGGATGGCGGCAGTTATGTAGAAATCTCCGGATCCAGCAAGTTACTCCTAGCAATTTGTCCAGTTTGCTGTATCGAGCCGTCAACCAATTCGGATCTGGCCTTGACTCGTTTGTTGTCACCAAAACTTTTATTCCAGGGAGCATCCCTAGAGAGCCATCGATCATGGTGACCGGCCATGATGACTCACCCTCCTTTAACCACTCTGGACCCCACCAGAGGGCATGCTGCACCAATTCCGGCGCGGTGCAGCCCCGAGAGGCACAATCGGCAGGATTCCAGGGGCCGGGAACGTGCCTCCAACAAATTTCGATGCCCGAGTTCTGTACCTGAGATACCCGATTGGCCACAAACGTTTCCAATACGTGGGGTGCCCCGCGTAGCCATGCCAGAGCTACCTGACTGTCAGACCAGGCGTAGACATTCCGGATGTCCACCGTAGACGTCAGTTCCTTGTGCACGTGGTACAACAGTTTGGCCAATAGATGCGCCCCGCAAAGCTCCAGCTTCGGGATTGTCAGCCTAGTTTTGAGGGGAGCCACCTTGCTTTTAGCCAGAAGCAAGGAGACGGCGACTCGACCCTTCGAGTCCACCGTTCGCAGATACACCACTGCGGCATACCCTCGTTCTGACGCATCGCAGAAGCCATGTAGGCTTGCCCTGTATTTGCCCCGCGGCAAGATCCGCCGCGGCAACGCCACCTGATTGATCGCCTCGATCGTAGAGATCAGAGCGAGCCAAGTGTCGAGTGAGAGCCCTACCAGTGGCTCATCCCACGAGACTCCGAGTGTCCACAGTGTTTGCAATAAACACTTCGCCATAAAAATGCACGGGCTGATCCATCCATTTGGATCAAACATCCGAGCGATGGTGGAAAGGATCGTCCTTTTCGACCAAACTCTTGTAGTTTCCAGTTCTACTTGGAATGTGAAAATATCGTGAACCGGCTGATATTTAATTCCCAAAACGGCGATAGAGTTCGGGTCCCCTGCGTCCTCGAATAGCTGAGGATTCTGTTGGTGATCTTCCGGAATCCCAACCAGAAGCTGTGGCTCGTTGGATAACCATTTTCTAAACTCATAACCACCAGCCGCGAGGAGTCCGATCAGCTCATTCCTGATGATGAGCGCCTCCTCCAGAGAGGCTGCCCCTGTGCAGATATCATCTACGAACACGTCACGTGTCAGTACAGCGGCTGCCCGGGGAAAGAGAGCCCGTTCCTGCTCCGCCAGTTCCAGCAGTGACCGGATGGCAATGAAGGGACTCGACTTCAGGCCGTACGTATTGGTGTTGAGCTCGTAGACGGTGATGGGATCCTCCGAATGTTCCCTCCAGAGTATTAACTGAAACCTCCTGTCCGCAGGATGTATTACTGTTTGGCGAAACATCATCCGGATGTCCGCACCGATCACCACCTGGTGTCTTCGGAAATTTAAAATGATGTCGACAATGTCCCGATGTAACTTCGGACCAGAATGGAGACATTGGTTCAATGAAACTCCAGTCGACGACGGTGCCGATCCGTCAAAAACAGTCCGTAGTTTTCCAGATGAGGCATTCAACACCGCGTGGTGAGGCAAGAAAAAATGATCTGTCGTTGTCCAGTCGACAGTCGCCCGCGACATATGCCCCAAGGCCTCGTATTCTCGCATGAACTCGATATACTTTTCCCGAAGTACCGGATCGCGAGACATACGACGCTCCATGGACAAGAGTCGTTTCTCTGCCAACGCCCTCGATTTTCCCAAGAGAGGGGGACAGTCGATAAAGGGCAGTCGAGTTTCGATCCTACCCGACGCCATCCGGCGTGTGTGATTCTTATAAAAGGTTTCGCACTCCACATGCTCCGGATCCAGACGGGAGACCATGGGAGGCTCTTCCAGTTCCCAGAGTTTTTGCATCGTCCTAGCGATGGAGGTAGTAGCGACGACAGGTGAGACATCCCGCGTCTCCTGGTCGAAAACCGGTCCCATTAAAACGTGTCCAAAGATGGTAGGTATAGCTACCAACGAAGAGCGGCCCAGAATCCGCTGAGGCCCTAAGAGGATCCAGACCAGTACATCCGCTCCCAATATGAGGTCCACCGGAGCCGGCTCCTCGAAATGAGGGTCTGCCAGCATGAGACCTGATGTGTCAGGCATTGCGTCCCGCGGAATGTCTGTCGGTGGATGCCAACCCAGCAGATTGTCGAGTACGATCGCGGCCGCCGCAATCCGTATCGAAGCGGAATGCACAGGAGAGAAGGAAATGTGGGTCTGACCGGACAGACCCCCCACTTCTGTATCTCCGACTCCCCGAATCGGAACTGAGGGAGGCGCGCACTCCAGACGTAGGCGCCTCGCTACCCTCGTAGTAATTAAGCAGCCCTGTGCCCCAGTGTCTAGGAGGGCTCGTATCCGGACGAAGTCCCCCCTAGGTCCCCAAACGCGTACCTGCGCGATGGGCATAAGAACCGTCCTCGGTTCCGACGTAGCCCGACCACAGCCTAGTCACGCGTCAGAGCCAGCAGCCGACCCTGTCGAACCGTGATGACTCGGCCAGTAAGTCGGACGCGTGCAGGCCACCATCCGGGGTGGTGCGTATCCAGCTGCCCTACCATACCGGTGATAGAGTGGGTGGTATTCCAACCTCGGGTACTCGTGCAGTACCGGTGAGAACTGTTGACGGTTCTCACGTCGTTGTTGTTCCGGTAACGGCGGCGGAGGATACGCGTACGAGTTTCCGGGTGTTGGGTCCGGAGGTGGGGCTCCCTGTACCCAGTGGCCCTTAGAGGCACCAACTCCTGGTGTTGGTCGCGCCGGGTGCCGGGTTGTAGCCAGAACCTGGCTCCGTTCCGGCGGTCTCCAACTCACCTGAGCCGGGGTGTACGAGGGGTTGTAGTGTGGCGGCCGTGGCGGACTCCGTCTTTCCGGAGGCGGAGTTGACCCCGGCCCCAAACCGCCACCCGTGGGAGATTTCCTCTCCCGAACCGGTGCTGAGCCCTCAGCACTACGGGTGCACAGTAAGCGATGGTGCGGTCCGCCGCACACATCGCAAGGCCTCGCCTGGGGACACTTATTATACCTATGTCCTCCCAGGCAGGCATAACACAATCCTCGTGTCCGAACGAGGTTTCGGCGCTCTTTTGTGGGCAGCCCGAGAATGGCTGGACATAGCTGTTCCAAGTGCTGCTGTCCGCAAACCCGGCATCCAGAACCGGGGTTGATGGCGGCCGCAGCCACCAGCCTGCCGCGACCCTTCCCTGGGTTGCGTGGCGGCTGGGCGCCGTAGACTCCGGAAGTGCGGGCCGGCGCACTTGTCGGAGCCTCCTGGGAGGCTAGCTGGTTTTCCAGCAGGCCAGCCTCCTCTTCCAGGAACTCCAGAAGTTCCCCTATCGAGGGCAGAACACTGCCGAGATCCTTGTGGACCAGTCGATTCCGCTCGAACTTGTCCCTCATCTCCTGCGACAACTTGGCCAGAACGATGTGCAGAAGAAGGAAGGACCACTGGTCGACGGGCAGTCCGAGCGTCCTTAACCCGTTTAAGGACACGGTGAGCGGGGTGATCAGCTGCGCCCTCAGCTGAGCCCTATGGTTGACCCTCGGCAATCCCAGCAGATGGGTCACGTGCGCGTCCGCCTGAAGACGCGGCTTCTCGTACCGCTTCTCCAGCAGCTGCATGGCGGTGTCGTAGCTCGCATCCTGCAGCTCCAGATGCTGTACGAGCTGTCTGGGTTCTCCGTCTAGGAAGGAACGGAGATATGCCAGCTTTTCGGCCTTGGTGAAATCCTTCCGAGTATCCACCAAGGCCAAAAACATGTTCCGGAATCTAGCCCAGTCCCGCATACATCCGGTGAAATGCGGGACCTCCAGGGCACCCAATCTTCCCATGGCGCTGGGTCCAGGGGTGTGGAGCGAAGCGGGGCGCGCAACAGGCTTCCCCTCCCGCAGTCGCTCGATGTCCTTCACCCGCTGAAGGACCTCGTCGTAGATGTCTTGGATGTGCTCCAGATCCTTGACATATTGGGCGTGGAGGGCCAGCTCCTTCTCCCCGACCGGGTCGGTTGACAACAGAGCGGTTACCGACCGCTCGGCCAACAAGAAACGAGCCTGCATTTCTTTCGAACGCGTCTCCAAGGCGTCCTCCCGGTTAGGCCGATCTATTAATGCAAGCAGCCCGGTGAACCACCGGAGCTGCTGAGCCAACTCCTGCCGTGACGCTGTCATTATAAATAATTTAAACTAAATATAGGTTTATTTAGTTTAAATTATTACGACACATTATTATTATAACACAAAATTAAAACGAGTCAACGAAAACACGGAATCGATTATCCCGAATCGACTCGATGCTTTCAATTGAACGAAATTAAATAATAATTAACGTTCCGAGAAATGTCCCAGCCCAAATACAACGAAAACAACGGTACTACCAACCTTACAATTCAACCGCACCTGTCCCGGAAGTGCGATTTTACACGAAATGAGCTTAACCTATTACGAACTAACAAAATACACAAAATTACACCGATTAACCTAGAGGTCCGGTAGTAACCACGCTCTGCTACCAAAATGTTGCGGAAACCCACAACACACACTATGCTACTATTTAAAATTAGGTTACACATTAAAATCTAAAAATCCACTCACAGTTCCATGCCGCTCCCGCCGTCCAGAACGGGATCCATATGGTCCGATGGGGCCCGAATCCGAGTCCGGGTCTTCTAGGGTTCCCTAATCACACCCAAACTACCCCAAGTGCACTTTTCCCCCGAGGAACTACCTGTTTACTCCAGCAGCGGTGACGCCGACATCCAGACGAATTGTACTCCCGATGCAATTCGCTTACGACGTACACACTCACAAAACACAGGTTGCACAATACACTTAATTAAAGTAATACGGCTCCAAATGCCCTTATTACTACATAAAATCTATTTAATTATCAACACACGATAACCTATCAACCAGCCATTGTTGCCTTCCCGAGACAAGTGTACCAACAAAAAAAAAGAACAATTAGTGATGGGGCCATTATGCCACCAAACAAATTGAATCTCGATAATCGATTCGTCCATAATACAAATCAAAGTTTTATTTCCAACAAAAATAAATGCCTGTTTATTTGCAACAGTGAGAAATTCAAGAATTTTTACTTTTTTTTGAGAATCCTGCGGGGTTTGAACCGCGGACCTCTGAAGCGAGTGCTGGCGCTGATTTTTTAGCCGCTCGACCACGAGCGCAGGGCGCGTTGCCGTCGAATTTATCGGCTGTATTCGGAGTGTACCGGCCGCTACGCGGCTACGGCAGCTGCTACGGTGATTGCTACGGTGGCGATTGCTGCTGCGGTGCTACGCCGCGCCTGCTACCACAATATCCAACGGCAAACGAGCGATACCTTTCACCAAGCGAACCATTACGGGCGTTTGCAGAGACAGTTTTTAAGTGAACAAAACACGAAATACGCGAATACAATACACGATATATCAAGCAAACATGCATTGCTCAGCTTGCAACTGTACAACCAGCGACAAACAGTTTCTAAGATGTCGCTCATGTTCCTCTAATTACCACGTCCTATATATGAACATTTCTACCGAGGACTTCAAGGATCTCACTGCCGAGGCCAAGAAAAACTGGCTCTGTCCGACGTGCCGTATTAAACTGCCCAGAAGAGATAACTCAAACACGCCCGTCCGGGTTTCAACACCTTGCAATGCTTTTGCCAATGTAAACGTGTCTCGTCGGGGCAGTCGCCAGAAACCCGAGCAGAATGCTGCCAGGAATGTCTGCTGTTCTCCCGAAGACCATGTGTCGCTGCAAAGTTCGGAGCTGCGTAGCATAATAGGGGAAGAGATGAATGCTGCTATGGCGGACGTAAAACTTAACTTTAACCAGCAGCTGCGTGAGATAAGGGGTGACCTTAACAGTTATAAGGAGTCTATAAATTTTATGAGCGCAACTTTCGAAAATCTGAGCTCCGAGTTGAAAACCTGTTTGAAGGACGTCTGTAATATAAAGAAAGAAAATAAGTCTCTTCGCTGCAAACTGGCGGCGCTCTCTGCTCGATTCTATCAATTAGAGCAACTGTCCCGTTCCTCAAATATTGAATTGCAATGTGTCGTAGAACATAAGACTGAAAATCTTATAAGCATCGTAAAACAGCTAGGAAAAACCGTGGCATGCCCCATAAACGACACCGACGTACTGTACTGCGCTAGAATTGCCAAGAAGAACCCCGAAAGCCCACGCCCACGGGCAATTCTGGTAAAGTTATGTAGCCCACGTTTGCGAGACTTTTTTTTAGCGGCTACTTTTAAGTTTAACAAGCAGCATCCCAAGGACAAGCTTAACTCAAGTCACCTTGGTCTGGGCGAGAGCAAGAAATCCGCCATATATGTTTCTGAAAACTTATCGCCTGAAAACAAAATGCTACATGCGGCGGCTCGCTCTAAAGCCAAAACCTTAAACTACAAATATGTTTGGGTGCGTGCCAGCCAAATCTACATGCGAAAGACGGACACTTCAGCGTACGTCTATTTGCGTGACACTGCATCTTTGGATAGCCTTTCTGAATAGGCGGCCTTTTTTATTTTGCTTTACTTATAAATTGTCAAACAACTTGTCAGTGTAATGATATTTTTTTAAAAGAGTTCTCACAAAATATTACTGTATATTTTCAAAATGTTAGAGGACTACGCACTAAGACGATTGATTTTTATAAGAATGTTATTTGTTACGACTACGATGTAGTTGTATTGTGTTAAACTTGGCTAAACCATACAATATATGATTCTGAGTTGTTTTGTGATCGATATGTGACATACGGGCGTGACCGTGAAACTAGCGGCTTCCATAGAAATAAGTCAGGTGGCGGTGTATTGATTGCCATTTCTAAACGTTTGATTTCTCGTAGACTCTCGTTGCTTGAAAGTAACTGTGAAGACTTGTGGGTAGAGATTGAAATGAGCAATGGGAGCGGATTGCTGGAAAGGCTTTACATATGCGGTGTCTATTTGCCGTCTTCACTACAAAAAGATGTTCTTGACCAATTTATCATCAACACCAACTGTATTTTAGAAGATCATATAGACGTCATAATTCTGGGGGATTTCAATCTTAGCTCCATAACTTGGCACGTTAACAATGCTGAAACTACTTACTCTGCCAATAGTGCGCTTGCAGAGTCATTATTAGATTTCGTTGCTCTTAACGGTCTGACTCAATATAACACGGTGCTTAACGGTACGGGAAAGACTTTAGACTTAATTCTCTCTAACGTGGTAGTTGGAGGTCTTCACGAAAGCGAACATATACTTAGCGTTATTGACATATATCACCCTCCTTTGGAGTTTGTTATAATGTGTGGCGCGACAAGCGGACTTTCTCCAATTATCCCTGCAGATAAGTTTAACTACTTTAAGGCAGATTACGCTGAAATAGTGTCCGAACTCAGTACAGTAGATTGGGTATCTATATTTTCCACACTTACTCATGTCAACGAAATGGTAGACAGACTGTACGGAACTATTAAAGAGGTTATTACGAAATACGTTCCGAAATGCTATCCCTCTCGAAAAAAATACCCAGTATGGTATTCAAGAGAACTCATAAGATTACTTCACATTAAACATAAAACACGTATAAGGTTTAGAAAATATAAGAATCCTATGGATGGTTTAGCTTTTGAATCTATGAGAAAACAATGTGCCGCATTAATTCAGACATCTTATGTCAAATACATCAACCGGATCGAGGATTCTCTCAGGAGTAATCCTAAATTGTTTTGGACTCACCTCAAAAATAAAAAGCGGAACTACAGCCCGTATCCGTCAGTAATGCTGATGCATTACAGAATTGCAAAGTCTGGGCCGGACATTTGCAATCTCTTTGCCTCTTTCTTTGCCTCAGTGTATAGGGGTGCATCGACCGCTGATCAGCACCGTCAGTCTATGAATTCATCAGCAGTCTCAGCCTTCCCAAACTGCTTAGCGAAGGTGGTGTTTTCTCTCTCCATTATTTACAATACTTCGATCGCGACTGGGATCTTCCCATGCAGATGGAAGGAGTCCAGGATTGTGCCTATATTGAAGTCCGGCGAGGCGGCATCAGTCAAGAACTATAGACCAATCTCGATACTGCCAATCTTCGGTAAGCTCTTCGAAACTCTGTTAAAACCAGTTTTTTGTTGGCACATTAAAGAAATGATTTCTCCACAACAGTTCGGGTTCCACAAAGATCGGTCAACAACAACCAATCTTGTGTCATTTGTGTCATTTCTAACCGACTCTGTCGACTCGCGTATCCCTGTCGACACAATCTACACCGATATCAGCAAAGCTTTTGACACAGTGGATCATAACATCCTAATTCGCAAGTTGTCTTTGTTTGGCGTAACGGGAAGTCTGCTTAGCTGGTTTGCAACATATCTGAGGGATCGGACTTTTAGAGTCGTGGTGAGCGGATACTCATCAGAGTCTTTTTCCGCAACATCAGGTGTTCCACAGGGCTCTATTCTGGGTCCTATCTTGTTTAATATTTTAGTGAACGATATAGTGGCCATCTTTAAGCACTCTGAATGTTTTCTTTACGCAGATGACTTAAAACTTGCCAAGCAGATTCAAAGTTATGACGATATTGAACTGCTTCAAGAGGATCTTGACAGACTTGTAGCATGGTGTGATGACAATAATCTATCTCTCAACATAGATAAATGCAAGTATATCAGATTTACTCGTAGTAAACAACGGAATCTTCAGCTACCAGAGTACACAATTCAGGATAAAGTTTTGGAAAGGGTGGATAATATTCGCGACTTGGGAGTTTATCTAGATAACAAACTACGTTTTCATATTCATATTGATAAGATCGCTACAAAAGGTTTTAAAACACTAGGTTTCGTGATCAGAAATAGTAAAGAGTTTAAGAACTCACACACCAAAATCACGCTCTTCTCGAGTTTGGTGCGAACTGGCCTAGAATATTGTACGCAAGTCTGGTCACCACATTATGAAGTTCACATAAAGCGTCTAGAAAGAGTTCAGAAGAGATTTCTCTGGCACCTCTCATATCAATGCAACAAAGCTAAGACACTTTTGACCTACCAAGACCGTCTGGAGTTTTTCAAACTCCTAAGTCTGGAGGGTCGCAGGCGGTTGCTGGATCAAATGTTTCTATACAAGCTAGTTAACGGCATTTCGGACTGTCCATCACTATTGCATAAGCTTTCCCTCAATGCACCTCTAAGATTGCCCCGTCCTGGTGCATACACCCCCTTCTCTGTAAAAGGTTCTAAAAGCAATTTAGGACATCATGCGACCTTGAACAGGCTTCAGAATCGATACAATATCCTACAAAAAAACTGTGATTTTTGCGACATTTTCTGCGATAAACAGCAAACTTTCAAGCGCAAGCTTTTAGAATTTCTATCTCCAGGATGACGGAGACTAATATCTTCTGATTCTAAAGACTTTTGGGCGTAATATATGGATGTGTGCCTATTGACTATTATTATTTTTAACACCAATTATGAGTCCTTATTTAATGTAATTTTGTAGTAATATGCATTTGAATTTTGCGATACATAATATTGATATAAAATATATATGTATACTAGCTGACCCGGCGGACTTCGTACCACAAATAAGGGTTGATCGTAGAAGGGTGAAAACTGAGGATTGTATGTATTTTTGTATATTGTATCATAAAAAAATAGAAATTAAAAATTTTGTCTAAAAAATAAAATAAAAAATTTAGGGGTGGACTACCCCTAACATTTAGGGGGATGAAAAATAGATGTTGGCCGATTCTCATAGATACCGGATAAGCACAAAAAATTTCATTAAAATCGGTCAAGCCGTTTCGGAGGAGTATGGCAACGAAAACTGTGACACGAGAATTTTATATATTAGAGATAGATATTTATAACGCTTTTTCGCTGTCTAGCCTGTGTGTGGGTTTTTTAATTATGATCTGATTTATATAAGCAGTCTTTAACGCTATCTTTTGTAATTTGTATAATAATAATTAATTAAGTAGAAACTATAAGTTAAGATTCTTTTTTTTTAGTTTATATATACGCTGTTGTCAAAAATTGCATGCCGTGACAGCTTATAATTGAGACAGCACTCAGCTTTAGAGGTTAATGTATGATCAATTTTACTCATGAAGTGTATGTCTTGTTAGCTGTCCTTTTTTAAATAAATAAATAAATAACCACTTTCAAAAAATTCGCTATCGTAACATCCGCTATTTAACCAAGTCTCAGTTAACAAATAAATATCATAGTTATTATTGATTATTTGTTGCCGTACTTCAGCCGCATTAGTATTAAGGCCTCTAACATTCTGATAATATATGTTTAAGCAGTCAATTGACATAAAATATCAAAAAATAATAACAAACGGAAATTAAAATTTTAGTTAACAAAACAGCAATAAAATAATAATTAAAGAACAATATTAAAATAGACAAAAAAATATAAGGTATAACAGATCACTACATCAGTTCAGACAGGTCTTGGGTATTTTTAATAAGTTTGTACTCCGAGGTTTCGGTTTTTCGCATATAGATTCTGCCTCTCTTAATCCAAACGAACTTATAGTTGAGCTCTTTGGCCTTTATTCGGGCTTCGGCATGCAGTGTTTTTTGGAAGGATGAGAGGTGTTCCAAAATGAAAACTGGCTTCTTGTCACCGGCGATACCCAGATCTGAAGTTAATAAATTGTCTCGAAGTTTTTGGGTGCTGAACTTTACGACTATGGACCTGGGGCGGGGGTTATTCTTATTCAATTTAGCAATACGAGAACAAAAATGTAGATCGGTGTCTTCCAGTTTGCAGTCGATGACAGATGCGATTTGCTTCACCAACGAGTTAAGATTTTCTGAGTTATGTTCTGGTACGTTCTGGATTTCAAGGTTATTTACCCGAGAGTGCTGTTCCAATAATGCAATTTTAGAGTTGAGGTCTGCTACTGCTCTTTTTAAGGTAGTATTTTCAGTTTTTAATAGGTTAATGCCAATCGTGTTATTCTCGATGTTTTCTTGAATAATCTCCTGCCGCTTCTCAATCCTTCGTACAGAATCTGATATCTTGTCAAAGCGGTCAAGTACTTCCTTAGTTTTTAGTTCTATTTCTGATAAAATAGTCGTTCTGAAACTCTGCAGGACACTTTCAAGTTCTTCCTTGATGATCTGACGAATGCTATCCGGCGTTAAAAGTTTATGAGATGGTTGACTACCACGTTTCGAATTAATATTAGCCAATGACTGATCTTCTGCGTAGCTAAAATTCTCTTGTGTGTTTAATGGAGCCCTTATTGGTGTATTAGTATTGTCTAGTTTCGGCAATTTACTGCGACAGGATGGACATATAAACTTGGACTTAAATTCTTCCGTCAAATCTTTAAGTGGTTTTTGTATGTTTATACAGTTAAGGTGGTATTTGTACTCACAGGATTGACAGCTTACAGTATTAGTTGATGATGTTGATTTTCCACAGCAACCAATTTTAGGTTTTAGTTGAGACATCATTCATACGCCGAAAACCAAAAGCAGCACAAAGGGCGAGTGCACTCGCACGATTGAACGCAGCACGATGCGGGGGAGAAGGGTGGCGGCCAGCGTGTCGTTCACTCTGGTGCAGGGGGAGCGAGCGGTGCGATGCAATGTAGCGTTGCTCGTAGAACCGTAGCAGGTGATCGGGATCGTTCGTGTGGCGTTCGGGTCTTATCGTCAAGTGGGCGTTACGAGTGCGTGAATACTGGCAGTTAATTTCGACCGCGCCGCGGCAAGTGGCCGTAGCCGAGTGGACAGAGGTTTGGTACTCCGCAGAGGTTTGGAGTTCGATCCCCGCAACCGCCACTTAAATTTTTTCTCAGTTTTTTCACCGTAGGGCCTCGAATGAGGTCTGACGAGGTTCCGACATCAGCAGAGGCGAAGCCCGGGGCTCCAACAATATTTATAACACCATTTAAAATATTATTTAACTTGTTCAAAAGTAGACAGCGACACGTCCACTCACAATAACGAACTCGAGACGACGGTATCAACGTAGTGTCTATGTTATATTCTGCTTTTTTACCCGATCGCCTAGACTCCAAAAACTCTCAAAAGTCTTCTTTCTATCTTCTTCGCTTAATTTATCAAAACATTTCAAACGACAATTACATGGTCGGCCCATTTTTCTACTTGGCTGTACCTTACCCTTCCTAGAGACATTTTCCTTTCCCAAATTTCTTAAAGTTTTCCTTTTCACGTCGATCCAGTCTTTAACATGTCTATGTCTATTACCTTTGTGTTTCCTTTTACGATGATTATTTGAATCAAATCATGTGGATTGTGGACTATCAACGGAAGTAACTGATAGAGGACTATTCATTGCTTGGAAAGCCGAGCAGTTAGATTGACATGCAGGTGATGCCTGAGATGAAATAAAATCGAACAATGATAAATTTTCCTTTTCTCTGTAGTATGGGCAGAAACTATTATCACAGTCGGTCGTAGTCCAAATGATTAATACTGCAGGCAGGAGACGGGTGAGCTGTTTCAATATCATTGTGGTTGGAGGTATCAGAATCCGGAAAAGGAAAATTAATCATCATTCGAATGTCATCACCTATTATATTAGCCAACTCAATTATCTCAGACTCATTAAAGCTTATTGGTAAGGGGGACTCTGAAACAATGCAATGTTTAAATTAATTTTTCATATTATTTTTTTGATAGGAAGTGATCATTTATTCGGTCAGAGTTAAAGCAACGAAAATAACGCACATTAAACTATATTGTAAGACTTTAACCATAAAATGTCATCGTACAACATAGTTTTATTAGTAAATTCCGACGTAAAATGTAGTATAAATTACTTACGTAAGATTTTTTTTTTCTTAACAATTTAAACTGTGGTATGTCATAATACAATATAGTTTTAAGTAATGAATACCGACGTAAAATGGTGTATGTATTACTTACCATAAATTTTGTTTCATTTCAGCAACGTAAAATGTTGTATGTCATTAAACAATACTGATATAAGACACCCACAGTGACGTAAATTGTTGTAAGTAATCTATACCACATTTTAGGTTGGCATCACTTTTAATTAGTAAAATATGACAAGGAATATAGAAAATGCAAACTTATCTGAGATATTTCGGAAGTTTGAATCACGAAAACTGTCGTGATTTATTTGATTTAACGAAACATTGTGATTTTCGGTACTTTCAGTTGGATTATTTTTTTGAACCTCGTCTTGTTAACACATATCACATAGTTTTCGACCTCTAGTTTGTATCATGTAAGAAAGTATTATTTTAATTGAATTGAGTTATGTTTGAATACACGCTAATTTCGTTAATTCTTATCCCGAGAGCGCCACGCTTCCTACGAATGTCCGCTTGCTTTAGACCGCAGCGTAATCTGTTGTATGTAACCGATTCGAGGCGCGAGCGTGCGAATCTGCCCTCACCTCTCCCCGCATAAACTGTTGCCAAGGACGATACAACATTTTACGCCGCTTGCTTTTGATAAATACAACAATTTACGTCTTGCAAGTGCTCGTAAATTAAGAGTTTTTGACCTTTTTTTTTTTTGATCTTGTAGAATACATAAATTTAGACATAGTAGTGTAAAAACCTACTTTTGGTAATTTTGTGGGTTACAACAACTTACGCGGGAGGTATCGATATAATTTAAATTGGATTTAGTACATTACGTGTTAATGGAAGCAAATGAAACAAAAGTAATTAAAAACTGATCTGATAGCATTTTTAACATAGGTGTAATGCCACTTTCGAGTTTACGTAGAGTTTTTTTAAGTTTATTTGTTTTTCATTTATATTTATAGGAGGATTATTAAATTTTACGAAAGATAACTAATAAAGGTATTCAAATGTAAAGTAAATAATATTTATACCATTTTTGCCCATTTTTTATAGATTTTATAAAGCTTTGTATTTGTTTTTTTTAATGTCGCTGTCACAAATATTGGTGGATTACTAATGAATTATGTAATAAACTAGATAATCAAATTTTTTATGTTAAGAAAATACAGATATAGAATAATTGTTGAGTCTCCATATAGCGAATTAGTTTGGCTCTCAGGCTATACGACTACGACGCAGTGATACCAGCGACGGCCGGACAATGACATTTATCTGACAAGGAGATTTCAGCTCGTACGCGCGTCCCTATTTTATGTATATTTTATTCCGAATAAAGGAATTTAACGTTTCTTTGGTGTATTACTAAAACTAGGCATCGTCGTAAACAAATGGTAATCAATAATTTTTACTTCATTATTTTATGTTCTAAACGAAAAAAAATTAACAACAATTCAATCATCTTTATTTTTATTGTAAATATTTCAAAGAAGTTATGATTAGTACTTCATAATAATAAAACACAGCACACATTTTTTAATAATTTCAAAGTTGCCATGACACGCTGTTGGACTGCAGTATAAAACAAAAAGTTTGAAAATGCTGTGAGCAAATTGTGTGCGTTTAGGAGTCCACAAAACATGATTTTTATAAGCTGGGATCCAAATATCTCCAATAAATGCATCTTTTGGAAATCTGAAAAATAAATAGCCAGAATAAACATTATGATGAATTTGATATCGATGTTTTGTTTTTGTACTGTCGCAGCTCTAACTTAGTTGCAGTGTGGCTAATGTAATTAAATTAAAATTTCCTATTTTCAGGATAAATGACGGGATTTCAATATACTATATTAATGAAGTAGACCGATCTTAAACATACAGTTTCATAGTATTGATATTTTTTATAGCAATTTAGTTGCAAAAAACGTTGGAAAAAGAAAATAAGTAACAATTTATAAATAGTGATTTATTATTTATTAAATAAGCACTTATATTAAAAAACTGTTTTAACGATAAAGAACGTGAAATATAAATTGTAATTCAATGTTGGCTCATTTCATTTTAAAAGTTACGCAAAGTTGCAACTTGACGTTTTAGTGGCAACACTTTTTGATTGACAATATATTTTCAGTTTTTTGCAAATTTTGTGCTTTATTGAACAATAATAAGACAAAATAATACTTACAGATGGAAAGTAACGTTATCCTTTTGTACACTCGACTTTTCTGATCGCTCTTCACATGAAAACACGCTGCAATTCGAAATTTTTTGCTTACGTCCTAACGCGTGCACCGTGATTTGCAAATGACGCCGGAACACGCGAGAACTAGTTTTATTAAACCGATATGACCGCCGGTCATATACTTTTGGCAGAGGGGAACGCCTGCCAGTGGCGTCTTCGTTGGTTTAATCTCAGAATAATAACTAAAGTAATCCTAATCTTTCTTAATATGGTAGCAGAGCGTATAGAAGAATAAAATAACATAAGTATGTCGGTTAAGGTACAGTCCTTAGATAAATGATAGGTCTCGCTGCGCTCGACTAGATACCGCCGGCGTACTTGCCAAATGTGGAAAAAAATACTACGCCGAAGTCGGCGTACCTGAGCCAGTCACACTGACAGCTTTGTGTGAGGTGTATGTCCCGACTGTATTATTCAATTTTGGGCATAATCCGAAGTAAAATGCCAGTTTGCGTAGTGATACTATGTAAAAATAATACTACAAGAAATAAGAAGGACACTGGGATCACATACCATCAGTAAGTATCGTATAATTTTGAAATCTCAACACAAAATAACATGAACCATAAACGCCATTCAGTGTTGCCGCGTATACGAGAATCAGAAATATAGGTGGGATGGTATCCCACCAATATTTGTTCATCTGTGCGCTTCAGCATTGGTTGATCCATTAAGTCTCATTTTTAACAAATCTCTTGCTGAGGGAGTTTTTCCATCTCTGTGGAAAATTGCTAAGATTATACCAATATATAAATCAGGAGACAAAAAGGATGTTAAAAACTACCGTCCTATTAGTATATTAAATTGGTTTGCAAGGGTATTTGAAAAGCTTCTTCATAAACATATTTATAACCACGTTAGACCCCTGCTTAGCCATAAGCACCATGGTTTTATTGAAGGTAGGTCAACTAAATCCAATTTACTAATCTATGTAACCTTTTTATGTGACTCTTTCGACGGCAGTTAGCAGGTGGATACCGTATATATCGATTTTGCTAAAGCTTTCGATCACGTTAGTCATTAGATACTGTTGGCTAAGGTATTTCACATGGCCATCCACGGTAGTCTGTTGCGCTGGCTTGGTTCTTACCTCCTAAACTGTTTCCAATTGGTAGCATTAAGCGGTTATGACTCTGTGCCATTCATTCCAAGCTCTGGAGTCCCTCAGGGATCAATTTTGGGGCCCCTTTTGTTTCTGATCTTTATTAATGATCTCATTAATAGCATTGAAAGTGACTGTCTTTGTTTCGCTGACGACATCAAAATTTTTAAATGTGTCACTAGTGTTGTGGACTCCAGGGCTTTTTAGGAGAGCCTTGATAGAGTGTCTGAATGGTGCAATCTGAATGAGATGTCCCTTAATATCCCTTACTAAAAACAAAAACCCCATCCAGTTCGACTACAGTATATGTACTCTTGCCCGTGTTAATACAGTCCGTAATTTGGGTGTATATTTTGATTCGACTCTCACGTTTCGGCCACACTTTGATTACATTTGCAACAAAGCAAATCAAATGCTGACTTTGTGCTGCGAAATGCTAAACCGTTTAAGGATATAAAGTCTTGGATGATATTATATGGGGCTTGGTAAGAAGCATACTTGAATACTGTTCTTCAATATGGTCACCCATTTATAGTGTTCATGTTGATAGGGTTGAAGCTATTCAACGTAGATTCGTAAGAACGTTGTGCACGAAATATGGTTTGCGTAAAAAAATACTAGACTATTCGGATCGGCTGAGTCACTTCAATATGGATTCTCTGGAGAGACGTAGATGGATGAGTGACTTGTGCACACTTTTTCGGATTGACAATGGATCATGTGATAGTGTATTACTAGCGTTGTTGTCATTTAAGGTGCCAACTCGGTCTGTGCGTAACCCTCAGTTGTTTAGCATACCCTTCTCTAAAAACAATGTATCTAAAAATAATCCCCTGAATAGAATGTGTTAATGAAATTTGCACTCTCAGTGATATTTTAAATTGTAGTGATCTTTATTTCAAGAGATCACTCATAGACATGCCACATATGAAGTAATAGGTAACCTTTTATTATTTTTTATTAGAATTGTAAGTATCTAACTTTTAATTTAATTTAAATTTAATTTTAACACTTTTTAATTTTAATTCCATTTTTTTTTCTCTTATCATTGTCAACCATTTTGGTAAATGTTGTGCTCAATTCTAATTGGGCACAGGCATGTACTTTTATTTTTTTGTTTAATGTTATTATTGTATGTTTTCTGTCTGATGTCCGTTATTGTGCCTATGTATAAATAAATAAATAAATAAATAAATAAATCACGTTCCCCGTGGGTGAGATTTTTATAATGTGAAGTTACCTATTTCATTTATCTTACCTAGTTATTTATTATTAGAAGTTGTTTGTTATTTATTATATACTTAACCTAGTTTTAAATTCGACTTCATTATAAATATCAAAAAGAGAAAATTTGCAAAAAATTTAAATTTTCAAAAGGCAAATGTACCGTAAACTTTACAAGTTAGTGGAATATAATTTTTAATTATTAACACGTTCACTGCGGAACAGGCCCATAACGGCCTGCCGCGGTATTTCAGTTGGTGCGGACGAAGAAAACTATGTCCTTCTCGCTTGTGCGGAACGATTATATTAAGTGTTTGTAAGAGTTCAACAGAGACAAATATATATTTTAGCTTGTGGTCAAAACTGTAGGTGTTTCCCATAAAATCATCAAAGCAGACCCTTTTTGACCTTACACGTACTGACAGTGAAATATATCCGCTCAGTGCGGCAGTGGGCCTATTTCGGCCCCCCGTCCCAACAGGCAGCCGGCGACCCGATGACGCACAGAGCGCGCGCCCCGCCAGTTAGAGTTGTGCTGTCTAGCTGATCTAACGTAGCGTTCGTTCGATATAATCAACGATGGCAAGCAACAAAAGAAAAATACAAATTTTGGAAAATAGAGTAATTCGCTCTGCAGTTATTGTAAAACTCATATGGTACACACAATTTAAAAAAAAATCATTTCAAAAAATCAAGTAAAACCTAAGGACAATGATTATATTTTAAGATGAACGCTAAACGGATAAATTGTGCAAGGTGCTATGAGAGACTGAGAAAAACTTTTAATAGTGTCCAAGCAAAAAAAAGTTTAAAAAATAAAAAAATATCGCAGGAAATGCAAAACCAAAACCTTTGTGTGAAATGTTTTGACGATAGGCATATGTAAATACATATTTTTTTTTCATTTCTTTTACAATAATTCTATTTTATTTCCGATATCCATTATTTTTGTCAATCCCATCACTACTAAAAATTATTTCTAGTGCGGTTCAGGTCGATATCGGCCTGCCGCTTTCCCTGGTTTATTTCTCATTTCCTGTTAGGTAAATCGCGGGGCGAATCGAACCTAAGGAAGTAGGGTTCAAGGCCATTCTAACAGTACAAAAAAAATTGTATACATCATGTTTTCGCAAAGTTATGGCATTTTAATCTACCCTAGTGCTGGCGGGTCGAGAAAGACCTGCCACGCACTGGCGGAAATATCGTTGGGGGGTGCATTTCGACCCACCGCCGCACCAGATGAAGGTTTACGATTTTACTTGCCGCAGCCAAGGTGTTAATGATAAATTGTAATATTTCATTTACCTGTTCATTATAGTAGGTTAAACTAAATGTATACCTATAATGTGTTTATTGTTTTATTCAAAATTTTAGTTTCTACACGACTTTTAATTGTAAATTAACCTAAGTAAGACTGACTTTAAAAAGTTATATAGGTAGGTACTAAATAATGTGTAACCAAACTATTCACGGGTAGAATAGAAATAGAAAGAACTATTTTGGTAACACCTTATTTCTGTATGATTATTTTTAATAAAAATTTGTAAATATTACATGTCAATAATAAAAACTATTAAAAATGAGGCCTAATCATTAAAGAAGAAACTTACGCCTAACCTATAAGACAAATGTATTGATACATTCGCTTATAATTAATTACCTACAACCAGTAACTTAACTAATAGCACAGTTTAGCTAGCATACAGTTGGGCATCGAAGGTACTTTCGCAGAGCAAGGGAGGGGAACCCGAGGGGAAGCGGGCGCTGCGGCGAGTGTACCACAAACAAGCGCAGTTTGTGGTAGCTACCGTGAAGTGCAGCCACGTGCGCGTACTGCGTATTTTAAACGTTTTTTGAATTTACGTTCAGTGATTCCTATTGAATATAATGGTGCATACACGTTGTTCTGTATACGGTTGTAAGTCGACGTCGAAACACAACAAGAATTTAAAATTTCATAGATTTAGATGACTAAATAGTTTCTTTTTTCTTTTTCTTTTATTTATTTTGCCAACTTCTCATTGATTAATAATGAACGTTTTTACAACCATAACTATTAACTAATACAATTACAAATATCAAATTCTAATTCATCACAAACACTACAATTTTCACTTGTTTTTATTTCGTATATCTACAACAGCCTCCATATATTTTATTAGGCTATTTCTGTTTTTTATTCTCAATTATAAATTGAATCGAATTTTCGTTAACGAGACTATCTATCTTTTGCTCTAGTTTTTGTTTCGCCTTGGTGTTTATTGGGCATTCTGTTATTAGATGTAAGATGGTATCGATAGCATCTGTATCACAGTTGCACAACGGGCTCTCCTTACTAAATAGTTACTTCGTAACTCTAATTCCAACCTAGCGGGTTTTTCTAGTGTAGGTAAGTATATGTATTCTTTACGGCGCAAGCTCTTGCGCAAAGTGTAATCATTATGTTTACAACTTATTGGAGTAGTTGGGACGTCGGACACAGAAGGAGTAGGTATTTGTCTAATATCCAACTGTTATGATTTATTTAAACGAAAAGAAAAAGAGGAGGTTTTATATTCACCTATTTTTTAGGGTTTATATTTAAGATTTAGCTTATTTTGGCTTGTTCTTTTTTTTCATTTTTTAAGTAATCCGAATGCGAATTCAATATATTGTTTTGATAATATAAAATTGAAATCTAAAAATAAACCTTCACGTTAATTTAGCAGTGCAACATTTGAAAACATGTATATAGTTTATTCTTGATAATAAATTATTATGTTATAAAAATATTAACGATTATTTGATTTCGAATTTTGTGACAACCATTGCATATCGGCGAACGATTGCGTAGATACCTACGCGGGCGGCGGCATCGCCCCACGTCAAAGGCGATGCCCTACTGTATGAAATGGTAATACTGTGCTAATAGACTACAGCATAAAATATATTTCCCATTAAATCGGGTAACAGTTGAGCAGCTTTTCACGCACACTAGCAATGAGTTGCCGCATTCACGAAGCTATTGTTTGTAGGAAGCGCGGTATCTAATCGAGCGCAGCGAGACCTATCATTTATCTAAGGTACAGTCCTTAGGACCTGAAAATTATGACACATGGGTCATACATGCCAAAGCTTATTTAACGAAAACTAAACTTTAGAAATATATTCGAAATATACCAAAGTCTACATCACAAGATAAAATTGATGATGATGAACTGGCAAAATCCGAATTATTACTTTTAATTTCGCCTTCTGAACTTAAGCAAGTAAAGAACTGTAAATATTCTAAAGATGTGTGGGACACTTTAGAATCAATTTATGCTAGTAAAGGACCGGCCAGAAAAGCTAACTTTCTAAAACAGCAAATTTTGTCAAAATTAGCAGATAATGGGCAAAATTAGCAAACATTTAAAGATTTTTATGGATATTGTAGATAAACTGAACGATTTATGAATAGAAATAAACTAAGAGCTTTTATCTATAATGATGTTATACAGTTTATCATCTGAATACGAATCTAAATCTGAAACTTCAGGATTGCCATAGAGTCTCAAGAGAACCTGATCACCCCCGATAAATTAAAAATAAAAATGTTGAAGAGTATGAAGCACGCCGCCGTAACCAACATAGCACTTCAGAAAACACTGAGGAAATATTTTATTAATTTTGCAAAATATGCAAGAAAAAAGGCCATAATACACAAAAATATTGGAAAAGTAATAAAAACTACAACAAAAATAAAAATTATAATAAAAATCCTTCGAAAAATAATCAGAAAACTGATAATGATAATAATAAAAATAATTTTAGTTGTTTTATGTTACAAGATAACAAGAATGCCTGGATTTTAGATAGTGAATGTACAGCTCATATGACGAACTCCACTAAACTTTTTAAAAAGCTCAATAAAACGAGTAAAGCTTTAAATCTGACTTGAAAAGACAAAACAGCTAAAATAGAAGGAGAAGGGCCAGCAGCGATTGAAATTGTTACATTTGAGATTTTGTTCCTCTTAAAAAAAGGAAGAAAATCCCAAATGCCAACTTCAGTGGGTGTGCGAGACAGAAAACGAGAAAATGTTTTTCGGCTAGGCAAATATATTTATTTTCTTCTCTTATTAACAATATTCAATATCACAAATTCATAAATATAGTCCAGGCAAATTTGGGTCGAACGTGACCTGACAGGTTACTGACAATAATATATAAATAAAGTTATATTTAAATTTAAGTTAATTTGACTATATAACTCCTAACCTTATGGTTTAACACACCCTAACCTCTAAAAACCCTATGGGTCTTAGGGACCCAGCAGGTTCCTGAGATGTTATAAACCTACCTAACCAGCCAGCCTATATTTCAGCGGTAAAAGCTATGGTCGTGGGTGATTGGGATAAAGCCAGTTCAGTTATATTAACTACCTACCCGAGAACAACGTGGGGGTATATGACATTATAATTAAAATAAATGGGCGCCAGGGTCGTATAATCGACCCGGACCTGGAGACGACGATGACGATTGAGAACGTTTCTGGTCGAACTCGAAGATCCTTATTGAATTATACATCAACCAACCAAACTGTGGTTGTGTGGTATGGTTCACAGACCAAACAAATATCGTAAATTAAAAAAAAATAAAAGCGGGGATTATAAAATTTAAATAAAAAAAAACCGTCCACGCCTGCCCATCCGCTAGGCGGAGTCAGCCGTGTCGCTGCTTTTGACCAGCCGAGGAGACGGGTCTCGCGTCCAGGCTACAGACTCGTAGCCGGCTCTGAATCCTGGCGGCGAGACGATTCAACTCGGGGTCCTGTAATTGACAATACGGGGCCTTAGCACTAAATAGTCAGGATCGATGACAGACTCCTGTCCCGCAGCCAACTCTGTCTCAAACTCCGAGCAGCAACCCTTCAGAATTAGGGGCTGGCTATTCAACTCTATATCAAGCTATCGCTACCACATTCAACTAGAATAAAATGTTCAACAATGCTACCAGATCTGACCAAACAATGAGTTTTGTTACAGGGGTAGTACCACGCACAGCATTAACTGGCGGTGTTTTACTAACCATGTGGTTCACTTGTTTACACGAATAATATTATAGGTCACTCATAGTGCAAGGATGACTTTAAGGAATGGATAACAACGTCCCTAAGGTAATCGGTTATCAAGTAGGAACTTACGCGTTGCCGTAAGGGGCGGCCAGCACGTGTCGGCAAGCAGCGGCGAACAGCGATGACCCGGAACAGGCTGTCTCTAAAGCGTGCACGAAATCCTGCAACGAAACGACCACTGTTCATCACGTTCACAAAACCCTCTTACCGATGAGGCCTTCCAAATCACTTCACTTGAATTCATCACAAGTTCCTACCGAAACAAAAGTACTGCAGCAGCCTCGAGCGTGATCCCGGAAGAGAATGATCGCATCGCTTCACCGCCAAGCTGGTGCAGTTTCGTATGTCAGGCTAGGAATTTGCCCTTATAATCGGGAGAATTATGAATCACAATAACTTTTTGACAATTTACCTTTCAGAGATTTAACTACAACAACATGTCAAATATGACGTTTTCATGACTCGTTCTGAAACTGAAATCCACAGAGACTAATCAAATAATAATAACCCCCTGGACTCAACGTTTAGCTACTAGAAATAGAAAACGGTAACTTTCAGGCACCTACACTATGTTAACGCTAACAAACATAACAACTAACTTATAATAACGCATACAAAATTATCTTTATAAACGCTGGACAATAACAACATTTCTCAAATTTAATTCTAGTGGATAATTACCCCAATCAATATTTAGGCTAAATTATTTTCTCCGATTGGTCACACCACTCCTGCTCGAGTGTTGCCAGAACGATTTAAAGATTTTTAAGTTTCTAGAACTTTCCATATAGTCAACTTCCGCTTCCGTTTTTTACGGGATTTAATTAAATTACTTGACGTAAAAATCTCAAATACTAACTAATATAATAGTTTGTAATCCTAATTGCTTTTGCTACAAAAAAATCAAAGTTTTATCATGAAATTCTTTTATAATTTGTTAAATGTTTCGTTTTGCCACCAATAGGCGTCGCTGCGGTCACCGGTATGGTATTGTCTCTGGCAACTGTCAAAGTTTACATGTAAACAAACAGCATCACAGCTAATTTTCTGTTTTATTTAATTGTTTATTTAGCTCAAGAGTGTACTAAAAGTAGCTTTATTAATTGTAAGTGCTAAATCAACTGTGGAGTGATGTGTCAGTTGAAGCTAAGAGTCTAAAATACGGAGATACAACTAATTTTATTCAATAAATTACAATGATCCCAATAGATCATCCGATCAGATCAATATCTAGGAAAACTAATGTTTAAAGGTAATTCTATTATCTTAATTCTATAATCTAACTAGTGCAAACCTATCTGTGATTTAACAAGGGCATTATAGGTTAAAATTTACAACCTAACAGTACCTCCCCAACCACCAGAGATTTGACCGACTAGGGCAAATCTCGACGCTGGCCCTCCAGCGTTACACTAGACAACAAACAAACAAACAAGAAAAAAAAGACAACCAAAAGAAAACCCTACCCATGTAGCTGCAATACACAATATCCTAAACGTTCCTGTAAATAGCTATTTTATATGCTATGACAGTGAAAACAAACAAAGCGCAGACTTGTGTTCGAAAATCCTTCATATTATGTGTATTCCCATCAATGCGAATATCCCAATACATACTTTTTTATAAATACTAATAAACATATTAAATATACTAATGTGTGTTATAATATACAAATACATAAACCTAATAAATTGGTGGCTATACAGTTATTTAACAGATTATCACAGTGTCACCAACCGCACTGATGCCTCGCGTTAAGGCTTTTGGTACCAGTCGCTATCCGCTGGGGTGAATGGCTTATTTTTATTTAATACCTGTAACTGAAATAGTCCCTCCGTTGTCTCTCCGGGTAAGTCTGATCCATTTTCCAACATGAAAAAGACGAAGCCCTTAGAGGTACTTCTTTATAAATATTATCCTAATAAACATATTATATATACTAGTGTGAGTTATAATATACTAATACATAAACCTAATAAATTTGTGGCTTTACAGTAATTTAACAGATTATCACAGTGTCACCAACCGCACTGATGCCTCGCGTTAAGGCTTTTGGTACCAGTCGCTATCCGCTGGGGTGAATGGCATATTTTTATTTAATACCTGTAACTGAAATAGTCCCTCCGTTGTCTCACCGGGTAAGTCTGATCCATTTGCCAACATGAAAAAGACGAAGCCCTTAGAGGTACTTCTTTATAAATATTATCCTAATAAACATATTATATATACTAGTGTGAGTTCTAATATACTAATACATAAACCTAATAAATTTGTGGCTTTACAGTAATTTAACAGATTATTACAGTGTCACCAACTGCACTGACGCCTCGCGTTAAGGCTTTTGGTACCAGTCGCTAGACCGCTGGGGTGAGTGGCGGTTATTCGCCCCAAAATAAATCCAACCAAAAACGCGTTCCACCAAAGCAGCCTACAAGCCCGCCAATAAATGGCCTCCAGCCTCAGGACTATCATCTCGCTGCCTTACCAGCGGTCCGGAGATTAAATGTTGGCTAACCGCCTCCCGCTCATATGAGTGGCGGTTATTCGCCCCAAAATAAATCCAACCAAAAACGCGTTCCACCAAAGCAGCCTACACGCCCGCCAATAAATGGCCTCCAACCTCAGGACTATCTTCTCGCTGCCTTACCAGCGGTCCGGAGATTAAATGTTGGCTAACCGCCTCCCGCTAACATGAGTGGCGGTTATTCGCCCCAAAATAAATCTAGCTAAAAACGCGTTCCACCAAAGCAGCCTACACGCCCGCCAATAAATGGCCTCCAGCCTCAGGACTATCATCTCGCTGCCTTACCAGCGGTCCGGAGATTTGACACACTTAACTTGGTGTCCAACCCGCACCACAAACAAGCATATTTTTTCATTTTGATTCATTGGCGCTTCGGGAGTCGTCCAAACAAGACGTGTGCTCAATTATTTCTTAATTTTTCAATTCAACCGTTAAAGAAAGTAAACCTTATCCATTGTGATTTATGATGCTAGTTTTAATGTGTCGAGTGAAGTGACTTGTTTCCTACTTCGTTACGTTGCTATCACTGCAACTAATCGTTCGCCAAGGTCACGGCCAACACCAGCTAGCGCGGGGACCGCATTCCTCACCGCTGCGACAAGAGACAACAACAAATAATTGCCTCTCGCTTCAACGTTCGTGCAAGTGTGCATTGAACCCCCAATGCAACGAGAAATGAATCACCACTGCGCCGCCTGTACCGATGCCATTGACGACGTTCGATATATGAAATGCAATCGTTGCGCTCAGAAATATCATTACCTATGCATTAATATCAGTGAGGATGACTTGGGCAAAATTACTACTGAATATAAAAAAGTGGTTATGTCCCATCTGCCTAACAAAACAGCCGAAGAGTGATAATTCCAACAACCCAGTACGACCTTCTACCCCTACTGGTATGGCAGACCTGACATTTAATGTCACTCGCCGCAAAATGTATGGAAGAACAGATAGCGACCCGAACCTAAGTTCCTCTTGTGGCATGGATGTAAATATGAACAACATTCGTGAGGAGATGCGAGGCGCGATGAAAGAAATTATGAGTGAATGCATTCTGAATTTTAACAAAGATATGAAGGAGCAACTAGCTAACATTTCTACTCAAATTGGCGACTTTAAGGACCCTCTCATCTTTTAATGAGCGCTACGAAAACTTCAATGCGGACATAGTAGCCACTAACACAGAATTAAAATCACTAAGACAGGAAAACGAGTTAATTAACTCTGAACTTCATTCATTAAAGGCTCGATTTAACCAATTTGATCAGTTGTCTCGCTCAACCAATTTGGAAATTCAGTGTGTGCCCGAGCGTAAAGCAGAAAATATAATAAATATAGTAAAACAAGTGGGGAAAGTTATTAAATGTAACGTAGAAGAAAAAGATATTTTATATTGTTCTCGTATTGCGAAACTTCAGCCTAATAACCCTCGTCCAAGGTCAATCCTAGTTAAATACAGCACGCCACGTATGAGGGATTGTTTTTTGGCAGCTTCTATACAGTTCAATAAGCACAATGCAGACAATAAGCTGAATACAAGCCACTTAGGAATATTATCTACCAAAGCAAGCCCTATCTACATCAGTGAGAACTCGTCACCAGAAAACAAATCCCTTCATGCCGCTACGCGCAGCCGTGCTAAGGAGCTTGGCTATACGTATGTATGGGTGCGAGGCGGGCGCATTTATGTTCGCAAAACCGAAACATCCCAATCCATTTTTGTACGCAACAAGGAAGTATTAGATAAGCTAGAGTAGTCTTTTTATATAGTATTTTTATTTACAGTACCTACTTATTTTTTATAAGATAAAATTTTGAATTAATATTGTAATTTTTTGTAAGTATTTAAAAATGTCTCTCAATGGTGAAATTAACATTTACTACCAGAATGTCCGAGGTTTACGCACTAAGACAAGTAAGTTATTTCTAAATACCTCCTTCTCCGAGTATGACATCATAATAATGAGTGAGACTTGGCTTAACAGTAGCTTGAAAGACTCAGAGCTATTTAGTGACAAATATAATGTTTTTAGACGTGATCGTGAAACAGGTACATTTTATAGAACAAAAGGTGGAGGTGGAGTTCTGATTGCCGTCTCAAAACATATAAATTCGACAAATTACGAAAGTAAATGCGAGGATCTATGGCTGGAAATAAACATTAAAATAAAAGGTAAGTCTGAGAAGTTATTATTGTGTGCTATTTATCTGCCTCCGGCCACACCTACCCACATTTTAGAACATTTCGTTGACAATGCGAATTTAGTGGTGAGCAAATATAAACATGTTCTAATATGTGGTGATTTTAATCAACCAGACATAACGTGGAGTGGTATGCACGGTAATCCACTTACACCAAACACAATTTGCACCAGCAACAATTCACAAAATTTGTTCGATTTCATGGCTTTCAATAATTTAAATCAATTTAATTACATAGTGAACCACAACAATAGAATTTTGGATTTAGTTTTAACAAATATTCCTATGAGTCAGATAATCGGTTCCCCAGTACCTTTAAGTAATATAGATCGCCACCATCCTCCATTAGAATTTTCAACTAGTTTATTCGATTATGAGGATAAATTACAAAATAATAACGATTGTTCTAAGAAAAAAAATTATAAGGCCGATTATGACAAAATATGTTGTTCTTTGGACAAAATTGAGTGGACTAAAGAGTTTAGTTTGTGTGTCACAGTAGATGATATGCTTCTTAAATTTTACAATATTTTAAATGACATTATAAAAACCTATGTACCTAACACACGAATTAAATCAAATAAAATTCCAACATGGTTCTCAGCTGATTTAAAACGTTTACTCAAAGAAAAAAATAAATACCGCGTACGTTATTTAAAATATAAAAACCCTCTGGATCAATTATCATTTATTTCACTAAAAAAAAGATGCACTGTCTTAGCAACACAGTGCTATAATAGTTATATTTCCCTAATAGAAAAATCAATGAAGTCGAACCCGAAGCTGTTTTGGTCTTATGTGAAACAGAAAAGGGACAACTCTAGTTCATTTCCAACCAAAATTTCATATGGGAATAAAACAGCTACTACTGGTCCTGCAATGTGCAATCTGTTGGCTTCCTTTTTCTCTTCTACTTACGATCCTTCTAATTGTTCTGGTGCGGGTACTGGTGCCATTAATAGTGTCAGTGTGAATACTAGTCTCAGTGATGGTACCCGTGCAAGTGCTGGCGCCGTTGATGGTGCTACCATGAATGTAACAGAAACCTCAAACTGTCTGTATCATGTTTCTTTCTCCGCTGATCAGGTTCGAAAACATCTCGATTCTATTGATCGTAATAAGGGAGCCGGAGTATGGAGTTATTGGGTATTCTACCTCACCGCAGCGAGTGAGGGCTCGGGCACGAGCCCGAACGAATGAAGGTGGGAACTCAGATTGATGATACCTTCCTGCGGTCTGTGGTAAGATCACGCACCGAGCACAGCCTCTCTGTTTATATAAAATCTATGTATCATGATTTTAACGCATTCAATTAAAAACCTCATAGCTCTATAGTCTTCTACAGCTATCAACTGATGATGAAGTTTGTGAAACAAAAACAATCTCTAAAATTAGAGTGCCTTTGTTCTCCTTTACCGACTGAGACAAATCGACATGGTAGATTACTACCCAATACAATTCGCTGTGTCGTTTGCGGTCCATCAAATTGTGGGAAAACCAATTTAGTTATAAGTTTATTACTGCATAAAGAGGGTTTACATTTTCGTAACCTGTATGTTTATTCAAAATCCTTGTACCAGACGAAATACGTATTTCTAGAAAAAGTTTTAGATATGGTGCCAGGAATTTCATATCATAAATACAACCATAATAGTGAAATATTGAGTCCACATGAGGCTTTACCTGATTCCATTATCATTTTTGACGACGTTGCATGCGAAAATCAAAATAACATGAGGGATTATTTTGCTATGGGACGTCATAAAAACATTGATTCTTTTTATATCAATCAGACTTATACGAAAATACCCAAACAGCTTGTAAGGGACAATGCAAATCTCATTATATTATTATATTATCTAAATCTCATTATATTATTTAAACAAGATGACATTAATTTAAAACACGTTTATGATGAGCATGTTGGTACTGATATTTCCTGGTCTCAATTCCGAGAAATGTGCTCAGCTGTTTGGAATAAGCCGTACAATTATCTTGTGATAAATAAAGATTGTGAAAGAAATAACGGATGCTACAGGTCGACATTTGATACATTTATAATACTAGACTAACGTACATAACAGGTTGTTACACTGTGAATGAATTACTCTCATTTGTGATTCAGGATCAAGCAGTACCCTATCTAAAATGGAGAAAAATTTGAAACAACAAATTGTAAAATCTGCTGCAGCTGTAAAAAGAAAAGTTGAGATGATAAAGGAAGCAAGAAATTCGAATAATATGGCTCTGGAAACCATATTTTAGCCTATAGTTGACCCTCTTACCTTGTTAGTTAATAAAAATGAAGAAAAACATCAAGAGCATAATAATCAATCTATGACTTCTGTGAAAAAAAATAAGAAAGATCAAAGCGAGACCTTGTCCTCTTCTAGTGAAGACTTCAATGATATATATAGTGAAGAAGAAGAAGAAATAGAATCTGACAATGACTTACACAAAAACAATACAATTACAGTATCACCATCCGTAGATCACAATGTCAGCGAGGGATCATTCAAGTCTTTTCAGTCATCACCAAACGTTAAAGATCATACACTATCATGGTCAACATCATCGGGTGTAATGGGTAATATACCTTTTGGAATTAGAAATGAACGAGGGAAATTGATGCTTGGTAAAACCCGTGTTTATGATGATGGGAAAATCCTAAAAATAGGAACGTACACATTGAATAAAACAGATGGATTGAAAGAGCTTTTGTTTAAAATGAAACCAAATTTAAAAATTACTACAGAGAAAGATTTAAATAATTATAAATTACTTTTATTAGAAACTAATGCACACAGACGCAATTATGATTCATCCAAACCAATAAAAAGCAATAAAGGATTTAAATACATGAATATTATAAAACCTTTATTTAAATTTGCTAGAAATGCAACTACAAGTGTGGAAAGTCTTTCACGGGGCGGGGAGGTGTCGTCGCACTGCAACCTTACCGACGCTAGCGCTGTCTTGTATCGAACCTCGACGGGGTTCGATACGTAGTCACTCGTTTTGTAGACCTTCAGGTCTACAAAATATTCCCCGCTGCTCACTGCAGTGCGGCGGGAGGTCCCCGTCGAGACCCGGCTAGCGAACGATGATGTTGCTGTTCCAGCACTCGGCTTCGGTCGGCTGCTGGCAGTTTCCTCCGACCGCAAAATATTAAAGAGGTCACGCTTCGATTTTTTTCTGTAAATTATTATATGAGTATATTAGATATATAAGTAAAGTATTGTTCAGCCCGGTGTCGAGCAGCAGCGACACAGGGCATGCACTTGGAGAGGTCTATGACCCACTGCTGGGCAAAGGCCTCCATCATTAAACTCAAGTCATCACAACAAATTAATAGGTAATGGCTTAATCACCACCCTTGTCAAATGTGGGTTGGTGATCACAAACCAAGGTATGCATCGAAAAATCCAAAACAAACTTTGTCCGACCTGGGAATTGAACCCGGAACCTTCAGGTATCTAGCCGAGCGCTTTGCCACTCGGCCACTGATGCGTTAATGAAAGCATTGTTTTAAAAACATTTAATTTTATAACACTTATGGCAAGGTACTAAATATATAATTTGGGCTTATTAAAGTTTATAAAGAACACAGTTGAGTTGTTTTCACAAGTTACTACTAGTCATTCTCCGCGTTACCGTCTTAGCGAACACTTGTGTGACGATCAACTGAGCTAATTTATTGCTACCCCCAAAAAATTTTAAAAATGGTGATAAAGAAATGTTTGAAATGTAATAGCAATATTACCAAAAAAGCCCCTGGTCTGGAATGTAGCAGGTGTGGAAAGGTGGTTCACGCAACAAATGACTGCGCGAAGTTATCCATAAAGCAGTTAGCAGCTCTTCGAGCATCAGAAGGGCTGGAATGGAGTTGCGAAGAATGCCTTCATAGCGCTAGCAGACGTTCATCTTTTTTTATCCCAGATGATACCGAAGAAGCTATATCTACGATACCATTCGATATGAATAAGTTTATGAGGAGCATCACCGCTGAAATTAAGAAGACCATCAAAGAAGAGCTCGAGAACTTCCAAGAGTCACTAGAATTTATCGGAGATCAGGTAGCGAACATAGAGGAGACACTTAAAAATCAGAACAATAAAATCAAACAACTTGAAAATAAAAACACTGAACTTGTAAACGCAAAAAAAAATATGGAACTTCGTCTCTGTGCCATGGAACAACGCTTAGAAGAAGCAGATCAAAAAAGCCTAAGCTCCTTCGTTGAAATTGCTGGGTTGCCAAATATAACAAACACTGATCTCAAGGAAGTGACCAAATCTATAGCAATTAAATTGAACATCGAAGCTGATGCTGTTTATGACGTTCGTCAAGTTACAGGACGCACTGAGACGTCTGGTTATATACTGGTGGAGCTTAACAACAAATCTGCTCGTGACAAATGGCTCTCCGCTGCAAGATCCAAGGAAGTTACAGTGGGTGAACTTTCACTCCCTGCACCTATCGAAAGAGCAACAAATAAGGTCTATGTAAGGGAGGCACTAACTCGGGGCAAGAAAACGCTGTTGTATCAAGCCAAGCAGCTCCTAAAAGCACCCAACGGTCTGTTCAAGTATGTATGGTGCAAGGAGGGTAAAATTTATGTGAAAAAGTCCGATAATAGTAAGAAAGTCCAAATTATTCGCTCAATGGGCGATATTGAGTTGTTGCTGGCTTCTCCAAATGTAATCCAAAGCTAACCTTTTAATTGAAAAGGTATCTTATCTGTACGTGTCTAACTTCTAACTTATAAAAGGCAAACCTATTAATTATAATTTACCTAACTCCGAACTATACGATTGTGTCAATGTAAATTCATTTTTTAGTAATATAGAAACTAACAATATTCAGCTATCATGTCTTCATGTAAATATAAGATCGATGCTCAAAAACTTTTCAAAAGTTATACAAATAATTAATTGCTCATTAAAAACTATCGACTTGGTTATTTTGACAGAAGTGGGTATCTCTGACATAATTTCTAATTTATTTCAGCTTCCTGGATATAGAATGTACACACAGCTTCGAACTCATCAAAAAGGAGGTGGAATAATAATTTATGTTAAAACATATCTCAAATTTACTACTAAAATCACTAGCACTCGTACGTTTGAATATCTTGAAGGCACTTTAAAAACATTTAATAATGACACGATAGTTGTGTGTGCAATCTATAGACCACCATCATCTAACAAAACGCTATTCATTCGGGAACTTAGCAATATACTGAGTAATAATTTATCAAGCACTACAGTAATTATAGGTGACATGAACATCGATCTTAAATCACAAACATCCATCAAAAATATGTATTTGGAGATGCTGTCCGCGTATGGCTTAACGTGTGGAATATCGGACTACACAAGAATCGAAATGCGAAATAATCAAATAACTAAGTCGTGCATCGATCACATTTTTATACGCTCACACACGTTAACACCGTACACGGCGGCACTCGACACTGTTCTGGCAGATCATCGCGCGACTATGTTTTGTTTGACCGGCAGCTCGTCCGATCGCTGTGCTATACGGGATGTGCCGATTACTAAATACGATAAAAAAATTATGTATAAGGTGCTTAATGACATCAACTGGGAAGAATCTAATAACTTCGATACCTCACATGCTATTCATGAGTACATAATGAATGCTTTTAACAGTGCACTAGAAAAGTCAAAACGCACGATACGTATTAATAAAAAAAAAAGGAAAAATCTTCCCTGGATAAGTAACGATATTATTAAATTGTGTGATTTAAGAGATGAGTGCTTCAATCACTGGAAAAAAGATCCTTATAATAAAGTATTAAGGCTAAAATATAACAGGTTTCGTAATAAAGTACATAAAACAATAGAATATTATAGAAATAAATACAACCAAAATCAAATTAAAGCCAACTATAGTAACCCAAAAAAATTATGGAATATTATAAACGCAATCTGTGGTAGAATAACAAAAAGTATTGACAGTCTTATCATGGACGCATTTAGTTCTCAAAATATATCACCCCCTGAAATATCGAATCAGTTTGCCATTGGTTTTGACTGCTCCGTAAAAAAAATTCTACCTAACTGTTCAATGCCTTTACTAGCTAGTCATACTAATAGTCCAGCAAATGTCAGTATTAGATTTCAGAAGGCTACTCCAAAAAAAATACAGAAGCTAATTAGGTCACTGAATGATAAAAAGGCGCCGGGCCTGGACAATATTAGAATGATCGACATACAAGCTATTAGCAACAAAATCGCGTCAACTATTGCCAACCTTATAAACGTTAGCATAAACACAGGACTGTACCCCAATGACTTGAAACTAGGATGTGTGAGACCAGTGTTCAAAAAAGGTAAAAAAAATGACGTAACTAACTACCGGCCAATTACGCTACTATCATCAATAGACAAAATTATCGAAAAGTTTGTTTGCAACCAAATTTACGACTTTTATGGCAAAAATCTAATCATTAGTGAGTCACAATATGGTTTTCAGCCAAACAAAAGCACCACTTTACTTCTTTCAAAATTTACAGACCATATAAATACCGCACTTAATGACAAAAAACATGTTCTTACCCTGTTCATCGACTTCTCGCGAGCTTTCGACACATTAGATCATAATAAACTTATTAATAAGCTAGACGATTCAGGCCTGAGGGGCCCTATCCACAGCTGGTGTGTCGACTATCTAAGGAATAGAAAATATAAAGTTAAAATTGCCAACAGCCTCAGTAACACGGTTTCCGTTACCTACGGAACAGCACAAGGATCTGTATGTGGGCCTTTGCATTTTCTGTCCTATGTGAATGATATGGACGCAATATTCCGTAGCTGTAAGTCATACCAGTTCGCTGATGACACATGCCTGCTAATCACAGGCGATGACTTAAAAGAAATCAGCACCCTGCTCCAAAATGACTTTAATAAGCTGAACATGTGGTGTCACGACATGGGTCTAGTGCTGAACGCCCAAAAAACAAAGTTAATGCACATAAAATCTCCGTATTTAAAATGCAGCACACGAGTGTCCGATCTATTAGCCCACACTCACTCTTGCCTACACAATAATATAACAAATTGTGACCTTAAATGTCCTACTATTGAACAGGTTCATACACATATGTATTTGGGACTACTCATAGATAGTAAATTTAACTGGGGTCCACATATTGTGCGAGTATGTGATAAGCTACGGGCGATCTTGGCAAAATTTTATATTATTAAAAACCGCCTACCATTTAAAACAAGACTCCTACTGTATAATGCTCTCTTTGACTCAGTAGTGTCCTACGGGATTTCCAGCTATGGCCGTACTTTCAAGACCTATCTTGATTCAATATATAGATTGCAATATAGAATACTTAAGCTAATAATATCTCCAAATTTAAAATCTGCGTTTAAAAATGAGAACGATCTTTTTAAATATTGCAAAACCTTACCAGTTTATGATAAAGTTAACATCTGCCTTTTAAAAGAACAATTTTTTAATGGGCAGATACAAGCTAAAATAAATCATCCTATATATACACGTCGAGCCGCACAACATAAACTAGTTATCGTATCGGCAAACAACTACTACGGGGAACGGACGAGCGCATTCCAAGTTCCGCGTCTAATTAATTCTTTGCCTACCTCCACGCGTGATGCAATCACTGAACACAATATTAAATACCAATTAAAAAGTTATTTTTTGGCAGCTTTAAAATAAGTATTCTATGTTGTGTTCGGAAATGTGATCGTACTGTCAGGGGGGTAATCACGAGCTCTTATAGCAGTATTGTTCAGTTGTGAGAACGAGACGCGTGTAGCGGCGAATATACTTGCGTCTCTTTTCCACAGCTGCGATAGTGCTGCTATAAGAGCTCATAGTCAGGAAGCTGAACGGTGTCGATTCTTAGAATTTATTATAATATGAATGTATTTGATTACCTACTTTATTTCTGATAACGTGGAAGAATACCATTGTTAGGTACTACACACAAACCCAAGAGGCTTAAGTAGTACCCCATATTATGAAAGTAATGTATGTTTTGATTCCGATAATAAATAAATAAAAAAAAAAAAAAAAAACTAAACCAGACTTGGAGTTAATAATGATAAGTAATAAGAAATGTACCTGCGTGATGAGACAGTCTCGTGAGGAGGCGAATTCTCACGGGCCTTGACAGCGGCGGCAGCAGTTTTGCGTTTAGTTGTGGCTGACGAAGGCTTGCTCTTCTTTTTAGGAGGAGGTACATCCGAAATTACGGAAGGCGCTTCGTACTCGGAGTCAGACCTATGAAATAAATAAATAATGTTTTAGACTACACTCAAACCTGTAAGCTTATTTCGCGTGGTACCTATTTAAACGGATAAACGTAAACAACAAAGTTTGTGTTTTCGGCGGCTGATACAAAACTGGTTGGTACAAGTTATCGTATTCGATAACTAATGCAAATAGACTATCGAAAACACAAACTTTTACGCAAACACAACTCGCTGAAAAAATATATATTTAAAAGTTTTATTTTACTTACGTACATTGTTAAATTGTTGAAGAAATTCACTGAACACTTAAACACACTGTTGAGCCGTTAAAAAAATGACTGTATTTATCACTAAAAATAAAATGAAAATTATAACTGCGTAACAAACAACCACACCCAAATTCGTGAAAATTATAATGATTTTTTTTCAGTGCCAGTGGTTTTATGTAGAAAAAAGTCCATTGTCAGCAAAAAAGTGGTCAAGCGTGAGTTTAAGTAAAAATAATATTTAATGTATTTTTAAAATGTATATTTTCATGCCTAAGAAATTATTATAAAATAAAACAGTATTAATAGTCATTAATATAATTATAAATTAAAATTATATATGACTATCTATTGAATGCGGCTTCGTTCGCGTGGACAATATGTACTAGGTACATAAAACTTTCTAAAAAAAGTAGTCTTTAATAAGTCTTATAGTATAATATCAGCATTCTGCTAGTGAAAGTCCCGTCAAAATCCCGTCGAAAACGGCTGGACGTTTCAGAGATTAGTCGGAACAAATAGACAAAAGAAACAAACCCTGGAAATATTATTATATTGAAATTAAAATATACATAATTGACATTTTAAATGCTTCACATTATTTTATACTACTTGGCAATATTATTCGATTAAACGTCTTTGTAATATTATAGTCGCGGCTGCTTGCGGAATAGCTGTCTTTGCAGTATAACTAGTAGAGACGTGTTCCTACGAGTTTTCGAGAATAAACATCGATTTGTATGTAGGTCATACCTATTTACTTTTTATACTAATACTTGTTTTTAATCGAGTTATATATTGGAGTTAACTTTGAAATATAGCTTTGATAATTTTATATACATATGTATTATTTATTATTAAACAGTTCTATAGTTCTTCAAATTGTGTTCTTTTTTATAATATAGGTAAGTATCTGTAATTTTATTTTATATAAACGAAATAGAAATAACAAGAAAGATACTATATTTTGATAGGTACCGATTGTTCTTTTTATGTAGACTAGCTTTGTTGTAATTTTTAAATTTCAAATTTAAAATTTAGATTATACAAAATCGATTTAAGTAGTATAATATTGGGCATTCTATCCCACCCCTCGTTCGTGTCGGCAAACGTTCGTTTGCCTCCAGTCTCTTGCGGTGGGATAGAACACCCAATATTATAAATAGATTTGACATGAACAGATTTCGCGTTTATTCCATCCACTTCCACACACTAAAATATTTACAAAAAAGATCATTCTAGATTTGAAAGGCAAAAGACTCACCAAGCTCAATCGCTCTGCTCGGCTCGATAATTCATTACTACTATATATATTCACAGATTAATTATGGAACAATTTTTTACTATATTTCAGACACAATTTGTAATCAAAAGTTCTTAGATATTTGTATTTATAGGTCAGTTTGACGCATGCCCTTAAACAGTATTGGCACTATAGCAAACCTTAAATCTATGTGGATGAGTCGATTACCACGAGGAACACCCAGAATTTTAAAGTTTTTGTGGAACTTTACTAACAACGTCTTGACCAGAATGGCTCATGATCTCCCTGAATATCATTTAGGACATTTTGGTTTATAGACTTTGCGAAACTTCATGATATCTATGCCAGAATGGCTCATGGTCTCCATGAATGTTATTCAGAGCCGGTTGCCTCGGAGTTACCAACTAGAAATCAAAAGTTCACTAAATTTATAGTTTCAAGGTTATTGTTAAGCTTTATGAAATCTACGCCAGAATGACTCATGGTCTCCCTGAATATTATTCAAAGCAGATTGCCTCGGAGTTGCCAACTAGAAATCAAGAGTTCACTTAACTTAGTTTCAAGGTTATTGTTAAATTTCATGTAATCTACGCCAGAATGGCTCATGGTCTCCCTGAATATTATTCAGAGCAGATTGCCTCGGAGTTGCCAACTAGAAATCAAGAGTTCACTTAACTTAGTTTTAAGGTTATTGTTAAACTTCATGAAATCTACGCCAGAATGGCTCATGGTCTCCCTGAATATTATTCAGAGCTGATTGCCTCGGAGTTGCCAACTAGAAATCAAGAGTTCACTTAACTTAGTTTCAAGGTTATTGTTAAACTTCATGAAATCTACGCCAGAATGGCTCATGGTCTCCCTGAATATTATTCAGAGCTGATTGCCTCGGAGTTGCCAACTAGAAATCAAGAGTTCACTTAACTTAGTTTCAAGGTCATTGTTAAACTTCATAAAATCTACGCCCGAATGGCTCATGGTCTCCCTGAATTTTATTCAGAGCTGATTGCCTCGGAGTTACCAACTAGAAATCAAAAGTCCACTTAACTTAGTTTCAAGATTATTGTTAAACTTCATGAAATCTACGCCCGAATGGCTCATGGTCTCCCTGAATATTATTCAGAGCTGATTGCCTCGGAGTTGCCAACTAGAAATCATGAGTTTATTTATTCTTATGATTTAAAACTTTAATGTTTAGACCAGAATGACAATGATCTTCCTAAATGATATTCAGAGCAGCTTGCTTCGGAGTGATCATCACGACTTCAATAGTTCAAAGTTAAAAGCTTTATTTTCTAGTTCGGCTTGACTCGTGTCCCTCCACCCAACATAGATAAAAATGTTAAACAATAGGTACTTACTGTTAGGTTGCATCAATAAATACAAATACTAAAATTGGAAACATTATGAATTAACTGAGCTCTCCCTACACCACCCACTAATGTTCTGATCATCGCAAATCGCAGTAAGCGTCAGACGCTGGAAGACGCGGAAGTGTGGTTCAAATGCATAGACTGAAGCGGAGCGAGTACTGTGTCGCCAATGGCAATGCTATGAGATTTAATTACATAATCATAATATATTTTTATTTATATGAAAAATAATAAATACAATGGATGGTTTTTTAATTTTGCATTTAAACTATTCAAAAAAGCGGCTGTGTGTGTTTGTGGTTGTATGAAAAATTTGAGGTAAATAAGAACGAAACAGACAAGCAACATTTTCTGTAGAATACATTAGGTACGAGCACATTAAAGATCTAGTCCTACTTTGATGGTATCTTCTAGAAGAAACAGCTTTCCAAACCAGAGGTAGAAATTATTAATACTACAGAAAAAAAGTCATATCTATCTGTATGTGTTCATTTGATTTTTTATTACATATCTTTTTAACAATATGTGTAACATTTTTTAACGTTTATATACGAAATCTATACTAATATTATAAAGCTGAAGAGTTTGTTTGTTTGTTTGTTTGTTTGTTTGTTTGAACGCGCTAATCTCCGAAACTACTGGTTCGAATTGAATAATTCTTTTTGTGTTGGATAGTCCAGTTATCGAGGAAGGCTATAGGCTATATAATATCACGCTACGACCAATAGGAGCAAAGATATAGTGGTAAATGTGTAAAAAACGGGAGAAATTATCTCATCTTTGAAGCCTTCCGTTGCGTGCGCCGTGAAAACGGTTCAAGATACACAAAAAATATGTATTAAAGAATAATAGCTCTTTTAATGATCTAAAAAACAGTCCGCGATAATTCTGCGGGAACTCGACCATTCCGAAAATCCCGCAAGAACGGGAACTATGTGGGAAGAACCAAAAATCTGCCGGAAGTCACTATTCCACGCGGACGAAGTCGCGGGCAAAAGCTAGTTAAATAATAAAATTTTCATTTCATTTAGTTATAGTTACCAATGCAAATAAACTCTTAGACTAATTTACTAAAAAACAACTGCATTGATGTATTGCATACATGTTCACCTTAATATTAAATTAGGTTGTTCGTATTTGTTCTGTTACTTAGACCACACCTCATTGCACAACACATACAATTTTACATGTTACAACTTTTTTGCAGCGTAGTATATAATGAAGAATCGGGTGTTATTGAATTGTATTGCTGACGACATATAATAATAATAAAGGCTGTGTTCTTTGATGAGCTATAATAAATTAAGATACATTTTTATGACATTAAGAATGTAGTGATATTTAAGTGTGCTCACACACACACACATACACACATACATATGAAGAAACGAAGTCATCTGTCACAAGTATTTGTATGTACTCAAAAGATGACTTCAACAATGTTTTTATTACAAATATGTATGTTACCGAAATAATAATTTTCATTTCATTATCTGAATGAAATGTTATGAATGTTTGCGAGAATTTGTTTTTTTTTTTTAAACACATATTGTGTACGTAAATTTTAAATATATTGATATTCAAACGTAAGTAAATGTGATTACGATGCTTTTTGATATATTATATCATAGCCTGTACTGGGTTACAAGATTATGTGTTGGTCTCTATCAACCACGTTACTAGTATTGTTATCATAATAACAACAGACTTAGATAAGATGGCGGTAGCTTGTTTGGCGTACTTACAATAAATAATACTGCTAACCAAATCGAGTACAATAATATGCTAGAAATTGAGTCCAACCTTTGCATCTAACCACTACACCACAGAGGCGGTTATAACAATGATAAATAGTGACCTAACCCCACAAATAAACACATAAATCTTACAACTACATTTGCGAAATAGACATGATGTTCGATTAATGGACTAATGATGGCAGGGTTCGATTCCCGGTTAGTTAACTAAGAATTTTTCCTTTTCTAAATTAAATCTGGTAATTTTCTTTTCTCTTTAAAATGTGTATGTTTTCAGATGGTTTCAACACACATTATAAAAAATATAAAATAATCATACAAATTGATTTAACCCACCAACCCGCATTGGGCCAGCGTGGTGGGTTATGGCCCAATATCCCCACGTGCTATTTGTTCACGTGGGAGGCCTGTGCCCAGCAGTGGGACGTTTATAGGCTGATGATGATGATGATACAAATTGTTTCTATATTTTAAAATTGTGTTTTTTTGTTACTATTAGTTGAAAGGTGTTGAATGTGTTCCGTTTATGATATTTATAAATCGTAATGGATAAGCAAGTAGGATTATTTTGCAAACTATAATTAAAAAGTGGAGTTACGTCCTTTTAATAAATATGGAAAACTGATGGTGAAGCATTTTTTTCTAATAAAAACTCGGAATATTTGAACGTTATTCTTTTCATTCACCAACACTCTGTGCATCAAGTACCTACTCAAGACCGCTGCCACTCGCTGTTCGCTGCCTTTGAGCTCTGCTGTATAACCTTGAGGTTTGCTCTATTTTCGTTGGAAACTACAACTTTGAAGACTTATAAAAAATGTTAGTAAGTATTATTTTATAAACGTTTTTTACTGATCTAATTGTGTGGAAGATACCCAGCCAGTACCATACCTAGCCAGTGTGGTGGGTTATGGCCCAATATCCCCACGTGCTGTTGTTCCCGTGGGAGGTCTGTGCCCAGCAGTGGGACGTTTATAGGCTGATGATGATGATGATGATGATGATGATGATGATGTATGTATGTCATTTTTTGCAATGTAATTGTTGGTATTGTAATACAAGTGAGTTAAACTATCTGTTCAAACTGATACAAATTTCAAGATAAGGATTTATCTTAGATTTTGTGGATATTCTAATTGGATTCAAATATAAAGTTTACTTACAAATCAATGTTTTTACTTTCAGGTCTGACTCCGAGTGTGAATCCGTTGCTCTCCAGAAAGTAGTTGCTAATACCGCGAAGAAGACCGCGAAGAAGACCGCGGCTTCGTCCTCTGCTACTAAGCGTAAGACCAGCAGCACCAACAACTCCGAAAGGTAAATATTTCTGTTTCTTTTGTTTGAAATAATCATAATAAAATTAAACTCTTTGTAACTCTTGTAACTTTGTAACTCTTTATAAATTCATAACATTCAAAGGAACATGTGTTATTATGTGTCGAATAGTTTGTTCAATTAAATACTTTTAATTTTATCTAAAGATTTGAATATTATAGAAATGTAAGTTATGTGGGTTATTAGCTAAAAATGATAATTTTAAAGAAAAGTGATGGTATAAAATTTAAATAAAAGTATTTTACTTTTCAACCTGAGTAAAATAATTTATGTAAATGTTTGTTTCTATGTGATTGCTAGTACCTACGAGGTGGGTTCGAATCCTAGTAAGGTTTACTTATACCAATAATAGCAATTGTTATATAGTTTTATTTTGTTTTTTTCAGAAACTCTAACAAGAAATCTAAACCTGTAGACGTATTTGGTCTATGTGTCGAAGACGTACTAGTCGAGGAGACGAAGCCATCTACATTGCCATCGTACATCAGTAACAGAGTGGCAAACGGATCCCAACGCCGGCTCGCTTCCACCGTCGGCGACTTCTACGTGGAGTTGAAGGTATACCACCGCGAGGACGCCGAGGCCAGCCGTGCAGACGAGCGCTGGAAGAAAGCGTTGCTCCGACTCAACTGTCAGCTGGAGAGCGACTCGACGCAGTGGAAATACCTGCAGCGGTTCGTGAAAGAAGCTAATCTTTTATTTGATAATAGTATTCCTTCTTTTTTTAACGATAAATGACTAATTAAGGCTATAACTATTGAGTAATATTTAGTAAGATAATAAGATTTGTTTTGGCTATCTTTTATAGTATTTACTTTTAGTTACTATACATGTTGGTTTAATAACGAGACGCTATTAAACCAAAAAACAAATTCATAATATCCTACATTAATTATAGACCATATAGATTAATAACAGAAATATTTTAACGTTTGTGAGTAAGTAAGCAATTATGCCTTTTTGCTCATCTTGTAGTGTAACAGTAGATAAAAGACGATGGATAGGACACTTACGAAGTAACAGTCACAAGAACAACAGCAGCACAGCGTATTGCGAAGGTGTGCAAATAGTGAGGTCAGCCTTTCGCGGCCGCATTGCTACTTACAGAATTGTAGCTCCCGAAGATAATGAATTCTATTGTTTAAATTCATTCTTCAATAGTATGCGCTCCAGGGTAAAATCTCTTATAGACCAATCATTGAAAATTCATACTAGTGTTAAAGTTAACTTTGAACTTTTTGCAATGTTTCTATTGTTTAAGGATGATAGGCAGGAAATGAAGTCGTTTGCAACAAAAAACTATCCAATCCATTTAAATTATAATTTTAATAAACTTTACTCTACTATTGTGATTTCTTTAAGAAAAAATATTGAAGAATTTCAAGAAAGAGACAGTGGCTGGTCTCTAATGCATAACTCACATTTTGAAATAAATATCAATAAGTTTCAACCACTTAGTGGATCTTCTTTTATAGACTTACCAAAGTTTATAAAAAATAAAAGAGCCTGCCTTAATATTCGCAATAAAGATAAAGATTGTTTCTTGTGGTGTGTTATCGCGGCCCTCTACCCGACCGACAAACACCCTGGAGCTCTATTTTTGATTCATTCGTATGACATAATGTTGCCGCATGCGACTTAAGTCACACTCGCCTTCTAAGTCGCATGATACTGATTTTCCGTATTTTAGAATCGTTCGCGTCCGGTGCTGCCAACATAATACGAAATGTTGGATATTATCCGTTCCACGCAGAATTTAGAGGGAACCGGTAACAACCGCAATGAAAACGGAACGTAATATCTATGTTTCTATTGACAGTTAAAAAAAACCTTTGCTTTTTGATAGACAATACTATCAATCAATAAACGTCACAACCTTGTCACAACACAAGAATTATTGTGAAAACGTCATCTGTAGTTGTGAATTGATTGCTTCACTAACACGTTAGCTAGTTATTTGTCTTTATTATAGGTATCTCAACAGAATCAATCAGTAGCCACCTGTATCCTCAAAATTGGGTCTCAGTTTTAGACATTTTTGTTCTTGTACAAGCACAACGCCTAATAAAGTTTTAAGCAGAGTTGGCGCTTTGCAAACGGCGGGGCGGGGCGGGGCAGTATTTTTGACCGCGAACGAAGCAATGAAGACCGCGTCTGCCCGTCGATGCCCGCGGCTGCCCTCCCTCACCGCGAACACAAAGCACACGAGGGACGACGGAGGCAGTTAGTTCACGACGTTCGTTCTAGTGAAGAGCACGTCAGTGGAAATGGAGACCCAGAGAATTCGACTCATTGCATATTTCATGTACACACGGCGGCAGATCAACCTACCCAAAACTGTCAAATTTCTACAATCAATTTTAAACTTTATTGTTTGGTTATAAGGATCAATATTCATTGGAGAAATTTGACAGATTTGGGTAGGTTGATCTGCCGCCGACTGTACAAAAAAGAAAAAGACGCAATCATAATAGCGAATACTGGGTACACCCACTGAATTCACAAAGGTTGACCAAAGGTCTGTTTCACATAAAACATGCAGACTTAAAATGGTATCCTCTCAAATTCTATAAAATAAAATGTCGATTCACACTTTTCAGTAATGAGGAAGTACATTCATCCCGAGGAAAGGCTGGCAGTAAGGCCGCGTTCCCAGTATTTTTTCCGGATGCGGGATAATGTGAACAGCTTCATAAATAAAAGTGTAAAATATATTTTTATAAGTGTTATATAGATTTTGTAATTTTCAAAGTATAATGTTGTTATGTTGAAAAAGATAAAAACCAATGAGCAAAAGACTGTTTTTTTATGTAACTTATAAGTGCAGACTTTGAATGTCTAGTCCAATGCTCTTCTAAAATTGAGCTACTGAGACCTGTCGTAATTGTCTAGGTATATTCTGTACGACTATTTCGATGCGTCCCACAAGTCTTGTTAGCACAACTGGAAGAGCATTGGAACGAACCGCCAAAAGTCCTGGCTTCGCGATGTTAGTATGGATTAGTTGACTTTTTTCAAGTATCAAAATATCATTGTAAATGCAAAAAAATAAATTATATAAATAATGATGTTATGTTAAAACAAACCAGATGTTTAAAAGAAAAATATATTATTTTTACCGCCTTTGTGGTCTTGTGGTTAAGACCACCGGTTTAGAACCAGAGGTCCCGGGTTCGATTCCCAGCGGGGGGTACATGTTTGTGTACTCGGTTTGGTTAGGGGTAGGACTTATTTGCCCGCCTGGCTAGCTACCACCATCTTATCTAAATGTGTCGCCAAAGCATCAATGTTTGTAGCATTGTTGTGTTAAGATAACCAGTGCCTTACTAGTAGAGGATCCCGGGTGAAGTGCGCTTCCACCAATTGGCCTTATCATTACTTAACATCAGGTGAGATTAAGGCACTGTGCTTACCCGTAAATATAAAAAAATATATTTCAAAGTCAAAGTCAAAGTCAAATATTTTTATTTAGCTTTAATATAGCTTTAATATATGTAACAACATTTACAAAATTATATGCCATTACCAAGTCATATAAGTTTAAAAAAAAATCTTAACAATATTTTAAATTAAAAATACCAGTTGGAGTGATAGGAGCATTTTAAACACATGTTGTTTCGTCTTCAATATAATCAGACACTTTATAATAAGCTTTTTTATAAAGCTTTTCTTTAATTGCGATTTTTACATCATTTGGTGGAGTGTGAATAGCAACATGAGTGCAGTCTATACACCCGACTACCCCTGGTAGTCTATAAAGTTCTTAGAACCTGGAAGAAATAACCATAATCATTAATGTTATCATCATTAGGCGTTTCAGTCGCGCGGCTGCAGCGCGGCACAGCAAATCCCTTCACATTACAGCGACAGCCGCGTTTCAGTCGCGCTGCAGACGCGCGTTGAACGTGGGGGTGACTAGCTCATTAGCCTCTGTAGCCATATTGGATATGACACACTGTTACTGCTGTTCCTTTTTTTACTTCTCCGACGCTATTGTCGTCGAATACGAAGACGGATGAGGCAGTCCATTACTTAAAACAGAAGGATGGTTCAAGGCTTCCACAACTTCAGTGATACATTTTGAAACAGTACCCTGAGCATTTCTCGATTTTTTATGGTTTCCGATAGAGCTTTAGTATGAGCCTTTGGCAAAAAAAATTAACGCTGTGAGTACCTGTAAATTATATTTTTGGTTTTAGGTTTTTCGTAGATCAACTATTTGTGTGACAATATTCAACAACATATGTAAAGACTAACCTTAATTTCGATAGGCAAATCAGATAATCGTCTGCTCGGGACTATGAAAGGCCTAAGAGTTTCTATTAATTGTTTGGCGAGCTCCTTTATCAATCTATAATTAGATTTAAACTGAAAATTTGAAATTCCAAACGGGTAGCTTCTTTCTCCAGTGAAACTAGGGTCTTCTTCGCTCCCATCACTATCTTCTTCTCTACTGCTTAAATAACTATGGTGCACTAAATATTCCTCTAGATTCATATTCAAGTGGTTTTCAAAATAGTAGTAATTATTTTCCTCAGAACGAAATTGTATTTACGTTTGGCAGTTAAAATTTTGACACAACGCATTAATTTGACAATTATTCTATCAATCGCTTGGTATCGCTCGACTGCTACGAGCGGGTGAGGGCACTCGTTCCGGTCGAGTGATTCAAAAATGCGGAAAATGAAAATGTCGAACGAAAATCACTCGTCGAACGAAAATCACTCGAAACGAATGAATCAAAAATAGAGCTCCTGAGCGCGTATCGTCCTATCCGCATTATAAACATGTACTTAATACAAACGATATTTGTTTTCCAATGAGTTTTTCTGATATTAGTATATTTGAGAAAAATAATACTAAAATTAGTATATATGTTTATGGTTTGAAAGATAATAAGTTTATTACAGGTCCATTATATAAATCAGAAAATCATCATAAAAATAGTAAGCGCATTCATCTTTTACTTATAGATGAGGATGGCTTATCTCATTATTGTTTAATCAAAAATTTAGGTCGTCTCGTTAGAAGTCAAATAACTAAACATCATGGCTCTTTGTTTTTTTGTGATAGCTGTTTAATATTTTTTCCTTCTGAAGATGAGCTTAATAATCACGTGTGCGGAGGAGTTGTTACTGTTTTACCTAGAAAAGGTTCTGTTTTACAATTTAAAAACTTTGATCGCAAACAAAATATACCTTTTGTAATATACGCAGACTTTGAGACTATGTTACAACCAGTATCGGGTTGTGAACCCGATCCGAGCCTGGCGAGCACTACCGACCTACAGCGACACGTGCCAGTCGCTTTTGCATACAACGTTGTTTGTTCCTACGATGCAACGCAGAATAAATTCGTAACTTATCGCGGTAAAGATTGTGTTACCAAGTTTATAAAACTTATAAATAATCAGGCGAGAAATATTCATAAGATGTTAAGCAATGTTAAACCAATGATTTTTACTGATCTAGATGCGGAAAATTTTGATAAAGCCATAAAATGCCATATATGTAGTCATCTTCTTTGGCATGACAAAGTACGCGACCATTGTCATATATCAGGTCGTTATCGCGGCGCAGCTCATCAAATTTGTAATTTACGATACAAAACACCTCAATTTCTACCAATATTTTTTCATAATTTATCAGGTTATGATTGTCACCTTTTTATAAAAGAATTAGGGGAAATGCCTGGTAAAGTAAAAGTAATTCCGAAAACGAAGGAAAACTATATATCGTTTATAAAGTTTCTACCCGTGATCAATGATGAGTTTATACAACTACGTTTCACAGATTCATTTAAATTTTTAGGAACCAGTCTGGACAAACTAGCTAAAACTATGAAGAAGGATGATTTTCACTGCTTACGCTCTCATTTCTCTAATGACATTCAGTTTGATTTATTAACGAGAAAAGGAGTTTATCCTTACGATTACATGAATAATTGGAGCTCTTATTCGGAAAATGCATTGCCACCTAAATCAAGTTTCTTTAACTCACTTATAAATGAACATATTTCTGAAAACGACTATAAACATGCTCAAGCTGTTTGGTCAATGTTTAGAATAAAGGATTTAGGTGACTATACCGACTTGTATCTAAAAACAGATGTTCTTTTATTGTCTGATATATTTGAAAAATTCCGCAAAACATGTAAACGTCACTATCAACTTGATCCTGCATTTTATGTAACTGCACCGAGTCTATCATTCGACGCAATGCTTTTAAAAACGGGTGTTCAGCTTGAGCTGCTTGACGATTTGTCAATGATCCGTATGATTCAAAAGGGAATAAGAGGTGGAGTATGCATGTGTTCTCATAGATACGCCAAGGCGAACCACAAATATATGCCTGACTATGACTCCTCCAATGAAGACTCCTTTTTAGTTTACTTAGATTGTAATAATTTATATGGATACAGTATGAGTCAGTACCTACCCTATTCTAACTTTAGATTTTTAAATAACTGTGAAGTAATGGCGTTAAATATTTTAGAAGTGAACGACGATGCGGAGTATGGTTACATACTCGAAGTCGATTTGCATTATCCTATATCCTTGCATCGTACCCATAATGATTTGCCATTTTGTCCTGAAAAATGCGTTCCACCTGGCGGTAAAAACAGTAAACTGATACCTAATTTATATAACAAATATAATTATGTAGTTCACTACGTTCACTTAAAAAAATGTTTAGAGCATGGACTATTGCTGCGCAAAATTCATCGCGCAATTACATTTCGACAAAGTGCGTATCTTAAAAAATATATTGAGTTAAATACATCTTTGCGTCAAAAAGCTGAATCGGTCTTTGAGCAAGATTTTTTTAAACTTCTTAATAATTCTGTATTTGGTAAAACGCTAGAAAACAACGAGGCTAGAGTAAACGTACATTTGGTAAATAACTGGACTGATACTAGTAATAAAACTAAAAAAAGATTGAGTGCTAGCAAACTGATTGCTAATCCTCATTTTCATAGCGTATCTATATTTACCAACAATTTAGTGGCCGTTCAAATGAAGCCAGATCAAATTATTTTAGATAAACCAATCTATATCGGTTTTACCGTACTAGAATTATCTAAATCTCATATGTATCACTTTCATTATAATATAATTAAACCTTTTTATGATCAACGAGTACAACTATGTTACACAGATACCGATAGCTTCATATACATCATTAAATACCTCAGATTTTTATAAAGATCTTAAAAATGTTTTTTTGAAATACTTTGATACAAGTAACTTTAGTAATAATAATCAATTCGATTTGCCACTAATAAATAAAAAGGTACCAGGGTTATTTAAAGATGAAATGAGTGGACAATTGATATCAGATTTCGTTGGTTTGCGATCCAAACTCTATTGTGTAAGAACATTAGACAAAGTTATAAAAAAAGCAAAAGGTGTCAAATCTTACGTTATTCGTGATTTAAACATGATGGATTATGAGTCAGTGCTCCTCAACAAAAATGTAATACGTAAAAAGAACAAACTATTTAAATCTATCAGACATAAAATATTTACCAGAGATGTAAATAAAATTGTGCTCTCTGGTAATGATGACAAAAGATTGATATCGTCTAACAAAATATCAACAATTGCTTGGGGAAGTTCTGACATACTGTAAATGTTTGGATATTATGTTTACTTGCGATTGGTTATAAAGCGTCTCTTAATTATAGGTTGTTTTAGTGTAAGTTTTAGATATATAATAGAAATATATAATATAGTTATTTTAATGGTATATAGTTATTTTAATGTTGTTTAGAATAAGTTTTATGTATAATGTTTAAAATAAAATTTACATACTTGCAGACTTACGTGTTTTATTTCATAACAACCTAATAAATTTGAGTAAATAGTTTTCAGAAATATTTACCTAAAGTACCTTAGTAAATATTTTATCATTAAAATATTAAATTCGCCTCGGTGACCGAGTGGCAGAGCCCTCGGCCCTATACCCGAAGGTCCCGGGTTCAATTCCCAAATCTGGCAAGATGTGTTATAGCCAGTGTTTGTGATCACCAACCCGCATTTGGCAAGCGTGGTGATTATGCCATTACCCATCACTTGTAGCGATGACTTAATTCCAATGATGGAGGCCGTTGCCCAGCAGTGGGACAAGTATAGGCTGTTTACTATTATTACTATAAAATATTAAATTATGTTATGCTCCATATTCATATATTACATTTAACATTCAGTACAGTCATGAGCATTGATATGTTAACACTTTGATATTTATTTCATTGTATTAAGAGTTAGAAATTGTTTACATATTTTTGCTAGTGACTATACGAACATGTTTTTTGTTAAATAAGCATTAGATCACGTAAATAACACGAAGTCAATGAAACAAGACTCTTCAATTTTGTAAATGCTTTCTATGCACTTACACAATCATGTATGAACATGAATAATTTTTACTAATGCACGTGTTTGCATTTAATACAAATTCAGCATGTTCTTTTGAAGTAATTAGATTTTAAATCATTTCTGTCATTCAATAGTCGACCATTGAGACTACAACACGATTTTACGCAAATAATACCATAATAAAACGAACCGACAGATATGGAGTCATCTTATAACTTGTTTGAACAACATGCTCAAGACCCTCTTGCTGACTTTGACGAAGTGTACCCGGAGCTAGCCAAACTACAACGGGAACCAAAGAAAAGGAGGACAAAACGCTGCAGTCAAGAAAGCCACGCACCGCCAAAGAAACCTTGCATGCAAAATGCATCCTCATATGTATACAGCAGTGAACCCAGACGAGGTATTCGACTCATCAGGGTGGAGATCGTGGACTTGGAGAACAACAGTGCTGTGCAAAGTGATGGTGTATATGAAAAAGTACTATGCAGTGTTCAGTATGTTGTTACAGACAATTTTAACCCTATAATGGAACATACGGAACAATTGATAACTAGTATAAGTAAAAAAATATGTGATACTAATTTATAAAAATATGTAAGTAAAGTTAATTTTTAAAGTTATAGTTATGCTAGTTTTGTATTTAAGTTAAGTCATTTTAAAATAAAAATATAAAATGTATGTCCTTTGTTTTATTGAATGATCTTACAACTTAGACGTTGAAATAAAAAAAATATTTATAATAAATTTATTTATTAATGATAACATTTAATTTTATAAACATAACATTACAATATATACACAACAAAAAGAAACATTCTTAACTAAACTTAACAAAGAACAGAAAAAAAAATAGCAAATTAAAATTATTATTATTATTTATTTATTTATTTTAAAAACAATATATTTACAATTTTAGCAACAATTATTTAAATACCATTTTTTAATACAGATAACGTTTTTAAGAGCACACTCTTTATTATGGCTTAAACAAGTAAATCTAGATTCACATTTACAAAATGACATGTACAATTTTGAAAAATTAGGGCTACCTTTATCTTCAATATCTACCAAAACACAGTTTTCACATAACTCCTTAATCCATTTCTGTTTCTCAAGACCTTTCATTATAATTGTTTTATTTTGTAAAATTGGAAATATTAATCTCTTGAACTCTCTATAGTCAATGTTACCTTGACTCCAAGTAATACCTCTATTACGCTCAATCCATCTTACACTCTTTTTTTCGTCCGTAGTTAATTTTGAGTACGGATATGGAGGTTTTATCAAGAAAACCTGGGTGAACTCCTTTGTAGATAATGCAAATTCCTTGATAATAAATTGATTTTGATAGTCTTTAAATCCTTGAATATCAACAAAAATAACTGAGTTCATGATATCTTCCGAACAATGTTGCTAAGAGGTTTGTATTCTACCATACAGTCATTTAAAATTAAACAATATGCAGCTGTGTGGTCTGGTATCTCTTTATGACTCTCCAATTCTAAGCGGATATTAATGACTGGTCCTGTTTTTATGTTGTCGTTTTGTCTTGAGCAGTCTATAACAAATAATGGAGCAATATCTCTAAATTCTTGAGCACTCAACAACGAACTAGATTGACGTCCATAGTAAGACTGTTGAAAGTTTGCAAATTGTTCATATATTAAGGAAGAATTATGGTTTGCAAAGTCGGTATTATAACTTTCGTATGGATAATATGTGGAGTTTAAATAAACTTTGACATCACGTACATCACAATGATCAAATTGCGACATATCTTTAGACGTATCATTTTTTCTATTAGTTTGCAACCCAAGAATTACGTATCTTGGCTTTTCAATTTGTGTCGAAGTTTTAATTGACCATGTATGTTTTGTGGTCTTTGGTAACAAAGGGTATTCGTATAGATCCCAGTTCCGGAACGCTAATTGAATAGCTCTGTCCTTTTCAAGCACTTTAAGTAAGTTAATTTTTTCTCTGTCGGATACTTTCACATGAGGTACGCGCCAAATTATTTTATGTATTTCTATGCTTTGCACTGTTTCGTTGGTATTGAGTTTCACTGCGTTGAGGTCCGTGTTACTTCGTAGTAGTACAAGCTCATGTTTACAATTCACAATAACTTTTCTATAGTCTTCTGCAAATCCCAATATTTTATTAAGTGGAATGGATGCAGAAAAATGTCCCATTATGTTGTTTTTGATACCATGTAAGTCCCAACCCCATGCTTTAGATACCTTGGCTTCGGAGTCATTCATGGACAATAATGATTTCATAGTGGTGGTTATTCCGGCATTCTTCACTTTGTCTATTTCTACACCGTTTAATTCATAACGAATATCTTGAAATAAATACATAAGAGGATTGTTGGTGAATTGAAAAAATTGTGCTCTCTCCTTGTTGTCGCTCTTCATAACATTTACCACACCTTCTATATACAAAGTACTTGCACTTGGAAGAATGTATAAGTCTTGCTGGTTTATAGGGATTCTTATTTCATCGTTCCTATTAAAGCTGGTTATGTAAGGCTTGTACGAATGAGTTTCTATACATTCTATTGAATTATCGTAAACAGGCGGATTAGTTATATTTAAAATACTCATTTTATCAGTCTAATTAATTTTAGGAATTTTTTATTTTCTGCTGTTAATTTTCTAATTTTAGCACGGGAATGTGTGGTATTTTGGACTGCTTTTTTACCACTGATATTTTGATAACGGGGTATGGTATATTTATTGTAGTCTATCATGTTGCTTTAAATGTAGGTACAGATTTACTTCCTCACCACGAAGATCAACGAGATTATTATTTACGTCTAATATTCTTATGCTGATACTAGTAATAGTGTCTCTATTAACTGGAAAATAGATGGTGTTCTTTGGAATTTCTATTATTCTATAACCAGGAGGCACATTTGGGGAAAATTCATGTATTGTGTGACTTGATTTTCCATTTATATATGAACCGTTAATAATGTCACATTCGATCCGCACCACGGTCGTTGATAAAATGTTGACTGGAAGTAATGATTCATGTAATTTATGGCTTTTTAAAGGTACTTTATCAAAACCCAATAAACCTCCAATGGATCCTTGCTTTTCAAAATGAATATCCTTGGTGCAAAATACAGTCGTTTTGAGTGTGTTGTTGTTGCAATATAATTTAAAAATACAATCTTTTACTTTCATTTTTAGAAAGTCATATATATCTTGGAGTTCATATGCTCCTTCAGGAATTTCAACAACTTCGTTAATGCCATAATGAAATTTATTGTTATTTTTGGTGATATTTGGTATAGAATTAAAAGTAGAAAAGTGAAGCAAAGCGCATTCATATTCACCATCGAGTTCCAAAGTAGGAGTATAGTTTGTTGTTAAAATAGAACTTTTTCCAGATATGGACAGCGTGAAAGACATCTTGGAAATGATTGAATGAAACAATTAATTTATTAATATATATTATATTTGTTCCAAAAGTTCTGTAAATAATTTAAACATAAATGTCCGCAGATTACACTATCATATTTTTGATATCGTACATAATTGTAATAAATATCACGGCAGCCGAAATATTTTACCAGTTCTGTAGGAGGTTTCAAATCACCAAAACTGTCAAAATATTCACAATAGTTATAAATTATTACGTAAGCTACCCAATGTGTGCCATTATTGTTCGAATCGTCTAAATTAACGATTCCACATTCTATAAGTTTTGATTTATTTGGCAAACTATCTCTCATATAAACTCCACGAAAGTATGGGATATTGACAGCATGCTTAATTATATCAATATTCGTAAGAGCACGACTGGGTAGCTTAAAAGTTAGTTTTTTGAACTTTTCAAAAATAATCCGCTGCCTTTTTTATATGGTTTGATGTAAAGTCCTCTACCTATTGCGATAGCCTCCATTGATTTGTTATGGCGTTCTGATTCTTTCAAATTTTGTTGAGCTGCTTTATATTCGTTTACGGTTTTTGCCACACCAGCCGCACCTCCAGCTAATGCACCCAAAGCAGACAGACCCGCAAATATAGGTATCAGTGGTAAAATTCCTCCTGTCTTGGGAATTGGTATTATTCGTGGTAAACGAAAGTGACAGTTTTTAGGAAAACACTTTTTCGCGGCTTCATATGCATATTTAATTGCTGTTGAATGATTTTTCGGTTTTAATTTTTTAATGTGTGAATGAATTTTAGATATAACGGTCTTAAACTTTTTGATCCCTGAACCCGTTTTCAGTTTAGCATTCATAACTTTACCAACTATCCATGAAGCTAACCTTTCGCGTTTGCCAGCGTCTTTTGAATGTAATCGTTTCTTAGCCATATCTAACAGTTGGGTATCTGCTTTATGTCTGCTAGCTAAGTCAGTGTTTAGGTACGCAATATCGTGATATTTGCAAGCTTCATCCAATTTATTGATTCCCTTGTCGCCTCTTAACAATCTTTGTTTCAACTTTGTACCTGGACCACAATAGTTATAACCTGGTAAATGAAGTTCAAATGGTAAACGGTCAATTATATTATTAACTAGTCCTCCTCCTTGCATATTCTTTTATGTAATGATTGCAAAATACAAACTAGGATATTTATATTATTTTATGATGGAGCTGCTGTTTACCCAACTGTTTTCTTGATCAGAAAGTCCCAACCATTTGACGAAATAATTGTTGTTTTTTTTCCTTAAAATCTTTTCGATTAAGTAAACATTAGGATGGTTTGTTTTTTGTAATTCCTCTTTGTAAAATGATCCTAATATTTGTTGTTTTCTTTGATCTTGTATTTGATAAGTAACTGGAGAAGTTTTATTAACTGTTTTAATTGTAAATAATTCTGCGGACCAATTTGGTGTATAACCTTTATCAAAACTGCTTTTATATTTACTAATTCGAACAAAGTCACCAATTTTCAATATACTTTTTTGTGTTTTAACGAACTTGTTATTGAACTTTTTAATATTGTTTCTAACACTAGCTTCATTTATAGTATTTACATCCGCTGGCTTGTATTTTGTGACACTATGTTTATTATTATTATAAGTATTCAAAACATCTTTTAAAGTATTTCCCAACCACTCGTAGCTGCCATTATAACTGAACGCTACATGCAATTTACTTTTTAAAGTTCTTATCAGCCTTTCAACAATAGATGCTTTTTTTGTAGAGTACGATGAATAGTGATTTATGTTTAGTGACTGCATAAGCTCTTTAAACGATTTATTGTAAAATTCAGTTCCCATATCGGTTTGTAAGTTGACCGGATGTTTGCAACTTGTTTTTACAATATTATTAAATGCGGCAACAACCTCTTCTCTTGATTTTGACTTTAATGGAACAGCCCACGCATATTTGGTAAAGCAATCTATCACAACTAAAATAAACGTAAATCCTTTATTATACTTTTTTAACGACTTCATGTCAATCAGGTCAGCTTGCCATAAATCATTTATTCCTTTGAGCTTAACACATCGTCGATCAAAATTTTTGCGAGCTGATCTATGTATTTCTTTTACTATCTGTTGCTTTATCATTTTGTTTATTGCGAACTAAGAAGTCTTTACCACCGAATTTATTTTCCAACTGCCTAATTCTTTCTGAGATATCAGCTTTTATCGAATTCAACAATACTGTCACTTCGTCCTTTGAACATAAATTTAATAACTGTTCGTCGACATACTTTTTATTTACAACATCATCCGGTGAAATAGGTTCTCCAACACCAGTTAATCGCGATGATTGCAAGTCATAATTTCCATTTTCTGATTTCACTAAAGAGTTTTCCTTGTAATCAAATATTTCTGAGAAACGTAATCTTTTGTGAACATGTTGCCCGAATTTGTCAATATTCATTTTTAAGAGATCCTTTTCATTTAAAGAAAGGTTTATAAATAAAAAGAAAGAGTTGCGATTATCAATTTATAATGCCCTTTTCTCGTAATTCCTCAATGATAGAAATAACTTCGTTATCTAATCCAGTGTTCCCAGCATCTCTAGAGGCTATTAACAGTTTTAATCTTTCAACTAACTCGTTAGGATCATCCCAATAAACAAAATCAGTATTCTTTTTAAATTTCTTCATAGGAATTAATCCTTCCCCTTCGCTTACGTGGTCTGCAGTACTTTTAGAAGATGAAACAGACGAAGTAGAAGGTTTGCGTAGTTTAAAAAGCGGTTTAATTATATGCAAATACTTCCGACCTCTATTTGTCTTAATCGGTTTATTCGGATCATAATCTCGTCGATGAGCATTGGTTTCTATCAAAATTTCTTTATATGCTTGTTCATCTTTTCCTGTTACTATATCTAAATCAGGTACTTTTTTAAATAAAAGTTCATTTAAGCCAGGTGTTTTTCTATACACATGACCCGCTATATAAATTTTATCGTCGTGAACGTTTACACGTGATGTTCCTATGAATAGCTTTCCACGTTCTTTTCTAACTCCAAAAGGAACATCTTCAAACATTTCAGATGACAACGACCAAGATGAGGTGTCTTGACTAGGACTTTGCAGCGACTCAACGGTTCTAAATGAACTATTGCTTGTAATACTTTTATTTAAGTCTTCATTAATATCTTCATCCGAACCGTCTCCTTGAAGGTGCAGTGTAGATTTTATGTTTTTGTAGTGTTGGTCCTGTGATTCATCATTTATGATATCATCTTTTATGACAAAGGAATTATCCTTAGATTCATTTGATAACTTTGATTGTTTATTATCATGGATCATTTGATGAAGAGGTTTTGTAATGGGTTGAAAAACTGTGTCCATCATTTTTTCATTATAAGATTCCATCGATCGCATTTCTTTTACTTTCTTTTTGACAGCTTCTGCAGCTTGAACAACCTTAGCTTTTAACTCTTTTTCCATTTTAATTCAAATTGATGTTTAGAATACGTGTTATGTTTCCTTGTTGTATCAATAAAATGAAAACGATCATCATTTTGATACCTTTTTATTAAATTCATTTTTCAAAATCAACAAAGGTATCAAAGTTCATTCTGTAACAACCTTTATTTATTGGACAATCTTTATTAATTACTAAGTAATTGTATGGATTATTCCAAATTTTTGAGCACATTTCTCGAAAATCTGTCCATGTCATATCAGTACCAACATGCTCATCATATACATGACGCAAGTTTACGTCATCTTGTTTGAATAATACTAAAAGGTTTGCGTTATCTCTTACTAGTTGTTTTGGAACTTTACTATACGTTTGATTCAAATAAAAACTATCTATAAATTTATGTCTACCCATGGCAAAATAATCACGCATGTTCGTTTGATTCTCACATGCAACATCATCGAAAATTATTACTGAATGTGGTTTAGCGTCATGTGGGCTGAGAATTAGTTCATTGTCTTGATATTTAGCAAACGAAATATTTGGAACTAAATGAAAAACCTTTTCTAAGAAAGTATACTTGGGTTGGTACAGTGTTTTACAGTACACATATACATTTTTAAAACGTAAACCATTTTCATGTAATAACAGTCCTATGATTAAGTTTGTTTTTCCACAGTTTGATGGACCACAAATAATACATCTAATAGAATTAGGAAGAAGGTTCCCATGTCGGTTAGCAACTACCTCGTTGTCCGGGCAAACAATATTTAACTGAAGCGTCTGAGATTGCTTAATAAATTTCATAGTTGTGCAGGATGTCGTCGTAGACAAAATGATTTTTTTTTTTATTAAATCGACTTTTTATACCAACTACAATGATAAGTATTGCCACGCAATTTGTTCTGTAAGCTAAGATTTTATGCACATTCATCACGGAAACGTAAAATTTGTTCATATCAAATCTATTTATAATATTGGGTGTTCTATCCCACCGCAAGAGAGTGGAGGCAAACGAACGTTTGCCGACACGAACGAGGGGTGGGATAGAATGCCCAATATTATACTACTGATTTATGTTTGAGCATCGATTACTCGGATGTATCAGTGATTTAAGTTAGACACTATTGCAACGTATGGGGTTCATATTCGCTGCCATTTGTTTCCCACGTTTTGATCCATTACTCGCAAGGCACCGAGACGCTACTCAACGTTTATAGATCCACGTTATGTGTGTTTCATAATCATCATCATCATCATCAGCCTATAATAGTTCACAGCTGGACATAGGCCTCTGCAAGTGCGGCATGTGTTTATAAAACTATAATTAATATAGAAAGTGTCTAATTCAACTAGAACTATGTGAATCGTAAAAAGAAGAAAATCATGTAAGTACATACATAATATGATTATTTTTTCGTAATAAAAAAAGTTTTAACATATCAAAAATATTGTTAAACACTTTTGTTTATTAATTGAATCTAGAAAAATCCCAAAGAATAAATACTCCGAGTCGCAGTATTATGCAGAGCTAATTTAATTTTCGTTGCCTTTTTGTAATTTTTAATATAAACATGGTTTTTACTTTTCACTTGCACTCTACGTTTCAATGATTAAAATATCTACTCGTAGAATAATTTCTCATTATAAAATTCTCATCTAAGAAAAAATTCACTAGCATTGATAGTATTTACCATTAATATTATATTTAATTAAGTGGGACCAGTCTCCCACAGAAACCAGTGATCGACGCTTTCTTCCTTAAATCACTAACTGATGTCGAACATTGGGCTCACTGTGTTGGACACTGGCACCACTATGTTACTTAATAAGTTTTTATTACAAACATATTTTACATCAAAAATATGGTAATCAGCTTTATGAAGTTAAATTGTTGTAAAAGCCCATACAATTTATTTAAATCTTTTAGGAAGTTTACATTTAAAGTACCTATGTTTTATTTTAAGGTCCTGGGGAGTGGAATCTTTTCAACCTGTGTGCAAATACATATTTCAACCAAGTAGAAGCTCATCTTATAATTCGTAAGTTTTTGAATAAATAAATATTGAACAATATCACACATATTTATTACATAAATAAAGAATTTATTATTTTTTATTCCAGATGTTGTTGGATGAATCTGCTACCGACGTATCTCGTTGAAGAAAAGAAAAAAAAATTAAGATTGGTTTGTATGACTAATGATTATATAAAATAATTAATAAATACAATACAACCCATCCCAAATCCTATAAAGGTAAGCTATCACATACTAAGTTTACATACAAGTATGTGGTAGTTGAGGTAATGTTAAAGTTATTTATTGGTAAGGGTAATTGGGTATGGTAAGGTTATGCAAAAGGTAAAGTTTTTTTTTTTTTTGACAACATATTGCTGTCTATAGATAGAAGTAGATTCGTTTAAGCAATTAGAAGTTTAGTTAGGAGGTGCTCGGCGCATGATCTTACCACTGGCTTGCGTCGACACCTGATAGGAATCTGTTCGGTGCGTGATCTTACCCACGGGTCGCAGGGAGTTACTTACCATGGTTCTCCCAGCCGAACAGTTAGGAGGTGCTCGGTTCTTGATCTTACCACGGGCTTGCGTCGACACCTGATAGGAATCTGTTCGGTGCGTGATCTTACCCACGGGCCGCAGGGAGTTACTTACCATGGTTCTCCCAGCCGAACAGTTAGGAGGTGCTCGGTGCTTGATCTTACCACGGGCTTGCGTCGACACCTGATAGGAATCTGTTCGGTGCGTGATCTTACCCACGGGTCGCAGGGAGTTACTTACCATGGTTCTCCCAGCCGAACAGTTAGGAGGTGCTCGGTGCTTGATCTTACCACGGGCTTGCGTCGACACCTGATAGGAATCTGTTCGGTGCGTGATCTTACCCACGGGCCGCAGGGAGTTACTTACCATGGTTCTCCCAGCCGAACAGTTAGGAGGTGCTCGGTGCTTGATCTTACCACGGGCTTGCGTCGACACCTGATAGGAATCTGTTCGGTGCGTGATCTTACCCACGGGCCACAGGGAGTTACTTACCATGGTTCTCCCAGCCGAACAGTTATGAGGTGCTCGGTGCTTGATCTTACCACGGGCTTGCGTCGACACCTGATAGGAATCTGTTCGGTGCGTGATCTTACCCACGGGCCGCAGGGAGTTACTTACCATGGTTCTCCCAGCCGAACAGTTAGGAGGTGCTCGGTGCTTGATCTTACCACGGGCTTGCGTCGACACCTGATAGGAATCTGTGCGGTGCGTGATCTTACCCACGGGCCGCAGGGAGTTACTTACCATGGTTCTCCCAGCCGAACAGTTAGGAGGTGTTCGGTGCTTGATCTTACCACGGGCTTGCGTCGACACCTGATAGGAATCTGTTCGGTGCGTGATCTTACCCACGGGCCGCAGGGAGTTACTTACCATGGTTCTCCCAGCCGAACAGTTAGGAGGTGCTCGGTGCTTGATCTTACCACGGGCTTGCGTCGACACCTGATAGGAATCTGTTCGGTGCGTGATCTTACCCACGGGCCGCAGGGAGTTACTTACCATGGTTCTCCCAGCCGAACAGTTAGGAGGTGCTCGGTGCTTGATCTTACCACGGGCTTGCGTCGACACCTGATAGGAATCTGTTCGGTGCGTGATCTTACCCACGGGCCGCAGGGAGTTACTTACCATGGCTCTCCCAGTCGAACAGTTAGGAGGTGCTCGGTGCTTGATCTTACCACTGGCTTGCGTCGACACCTGATAGGAATCTGTTCGGTGCGTGATCTTACCCACGGGCCGCAGGGAGTTACTTACCATGGTTCTACCTTATTGCAAGACGACATAAATAGTCTAGAGCAGTGGTGTGTCAGAAATGGGATGGTTTTAAATGTTGACAAATGTTATTTTATTAGTTTTTCTAGAAATCGTAGCTTATTACCCAGAAACTACTGTATATCTAATCAGCCTTTACAAGAGGTTGAAGAAATCCGAGACCTAGGGGTTATTTTAGATAAAAAGCTATTCTTTAAAAATCATTATAACACTGTGGTGAATAAAGCTCTCAAGTGTTTGGGTTTTATAATAAGAAACAGTAAGGATTTTAAGGATGCTACAACTAAAATCTGCTTATATAATAGTCTTGTTAGATCTAGTCTTGAATATTGCAGCGTTGTGTGGTCTCCGTACTACGAAGTCCACTCAAACAATATAGAAAGAGTGCAAAAAAGGTTTTTATATCATCTAGCCTATCAATCTAAAATGGCAAAAAAACTTACCTCATACTCGGAACGGTTAAAATATTTTAAAATGACTTCTCTTAAAAGCCGGCGTAAACAATTTGACCTAGTTTTCCTTTTTAAACTGGTTAATGGTAATTTGGATTGTCCCCAATTGCTAAATAAATTAAAATTTAATATTCCACATAAACTTCCACGTTTGTCCAGATATGCCTTGTTTTCGCCTAAACTATCAAAAAGTAACCTGGGTTACCATTCCCCACTGAATAGGTTACAAACGCAGTACAATACTCTTTCTAAAAATAATTTCGACATTGACATCTTTTGGTTGAAATTATCAAATTTTAAGAAAAAACTTCTGATGTCAACCAATAAATGCAAAATTCAAAATTCAAATTTCAAAGTTTAAAATCATTTATTCAGTTTAGGCTACGAATAGCTCTTATGAATGTCATTATGCCATCGGTTCTTAAGTCTGCTCTGGGCGGGAGATCTTGTACTGAGAAGAACCGGCAAGAAACTCAGCGGGTGTCAAGTTCTTTTCTCCCTTTCAGCGTCAAGAATGTTGGAATGTGAGCTATCATAAAAAGACACTTTCCATCACAAATAAAAACACAAAATATAAAAAAACAATCACACACGTTAAAAAAAAAAAGAGAAAATATAATAATATCTAAAATTATAAATTTACATCAAATTTACCAGTTAAAATTTTCACAATGTCAAACAGCACTGATAAAGGTTAGAAATTGTCTAGGAGAGAAAAAACAAAAAAACAAAATTAAACTTTAGTTAAGTAGTAATAATAAAACTAATAGTAGGTATGCAAGAGCAGACCAGCCTCCACAGGCTGCACCCGCAATCAAATGCAATCTTTGCAAGGCAGTGCAATCTTTGTTCCAAGGTCTAATTTCTATCTTTGTTTCATGGTCTAATTTCGTCGCTTTAATTACTATGTTTATGTCAAACATATGGCTTCTGGGTCTTTTGGGTGAAATGTTACTTTTGTATATTTGTTTTGTATTATTTTTTTTTTCTTTTTGTTTTAAACTTCATAGTAGCATTTTTACTTTTTATTTTCAAGTGCTAATTGCTGCACTGAAGCTAAATTAAATATTTATAAAATTTTCAAAATACAGTGAAAAAATTAAAACATTAACATTATTTAACATTATACACTTGAAAATAAAAAGTAAAAATTTACTATAGCGTTGTGTTATCAAATTTGTAGTATTTCATCTGCAAAGATGAATCTGCATAGCCAACGGTTGCAATGGCCGTTGGATAGATGGCGCGCTGTGCCGCTATTAGCACTCTAAAAATTACAAAAGCAGTGACAAAATTCTGCGTCTACGTCAGCCTTCCCGGTAGCATAGCGGTCAGTGCAGCCGCCCGGATTGCGGAAGACCCAGGTTCGATTCCTGGCTGGGTCGGGTAGGCGTTTAATTTTTTCACTGTATTTTGAAAATTTTGTAAATATTCATAGTAGCATGTTATCAATGTAAGATCATATTTAGCAATATTAAGTCCAAATTACTAGATTTAGTTTTTATTGTATTACCTTCTTTTTGGTCATCGGCTTCCGATACTCTTAGTATTATATTCTTATGCGTGCGGTGGCAATCTATAATTATTGTTTTTTTTGGTTGTGCGACCCAGTGGGTTGATATCCAAACCTATATTTGTTTTCGCTAAATAACAATCGTTTTGAGGAGGATAATACTGAGTCTCACAACACATAAAAATTAAATCGATGGGATCGCACAGGGGCAGGCACGGAAGCTTAGTGATGTTGTAAAGTATACAATTTATTTTATCACCATCTTGAGCTTCTATTGGATATTCACAACACGCATCCACCTTATATTCCGGTGGACAGTATTTTCCCTTATGGCACATGGGCGTCGTCGTCGGAAGCGTCGTCGGGGACGTCGTCGTCGGGAGCGTCGTCGTCGGGGGCGTCGTCGTCGGGGGCGTCGTCGTCGGGGGCGTCGTCGTCGGGGGCGTCGTCGTCGGGGGCGTCGTCGTCGGGGGCGTCGTCGTCGGGGGCGTCGTCATCGAGGGAATCGTCGTCGGAGACGTCATCGCGTTGTCGTTGCGGTGCACGTCATGAAGATGAGGGTACATCAACTCTGTGATCTGTAATATAAAATTTAAAAAAGGTGTTGCTTTTTGTAGGTAGGTATATATATACTACGAAATAGCTTGCAAAGTTAACTAGACTCGAAGAAGAAGATTTTGTCGTTTTTAAATTAATAAATACGGTTACCTTGTCTCTTCTCTTATATAAGAATTTTAAAAGCTACCAACTTATTAATACAACTTGTTGATTTGCATTCACACCATATTCATAGCAGCAGTCGTATTGCTTATACTTATTACAAATAGATTATAAAAAAAATATGAAAAAATAATAATCATAATTTCAAAATCTGTAAATACGAATCGCACGTCTGCGTAGCACTAAAAAATAAACGCTCGTTCGCGTACGCCCGCTCACCCGACCACGCGTAGGTAGCAACAAGCTCGAGCTTCGCGGCGCGCCCGCAGCTTTGTCGGCGCGGCGAGCGGGGCAGCGGCCGGCGGGCGGCGGGCGCACGCCGCCGCACGCATCAAAGCCAGTGTGCCGCGCAGCCCCGAACGAGTGACACATTTCTTAGCCCTAGCGAATTTGGAGCGAAACGTGTTTAGGTGTGTTGTTTGTGTGTGTAAAAAAAGTAAAATGACGGAAAATTATTCTAACGTAGAACTTGTGGAGATGGTGCGATTTTTGTGGAAATGTTTCCAAACAGACCAACTCCATAGCGCGAGATAATGCTTGCTGCCACGCAACGACTGAGGGATCATGGCCAGTTCAACGTTCCTCGACATGCGCAGGGTCACAGCAGTGTGGGCGTCTCAGTCGATTTGCAAGAGCAAATACTCGAACACTTCGAGAGGGAACCACGTGCCAGTACTCGTGATGCTGGCCGCTACTTCAATGTCCACCACACAACAGTCTGGCGGCTTCTTAAGTCGGAGCAACAGCACCCGTTCTACTTCAGAAGAGTTCAAGAATTGAACGAGCAAGATCATGCCGCCCGGGTTGCTTTTTGTCACTGGGTACTAGAACACCGAGAAGCCAGCATTCTATGGACGGACGAGTGTATGTTTACGCGCATCGGTGTTTACAACGTCCACAATGAACATTGGTGGGCTCACCGCGAACAGAACCCGCATAAGACCAAAAAAGATTCGTTCCAGCATAGGTTTAGCATCAATGTGTGGGCTGGCATTGTTGGTGGACATTTACTCGGGCCCTCGACACTGTGACCCCTATTTCATCGAGGGTTATCTCAACAGCAACTCGTATTTGCAACTTTTGCAGCACGTAGTTGACGTAATGCTTGACGACGTGCCACTAGCTCTTCACCGGAATCTCTTATACCACTAGGACGGGGCGCCTCCGCATTATGGACGCCAAGTGCGCGATTATTTGGACGAAGTGTTCGGAACCCAGTGGATTGGACGAGGTGGGCCAGTGCCCTGGCCTCCGAGGTCGCCAGACTTGACTCCGTGTGACTTTTATTTGTGGGGAGACATAAAAAGAATGGTATATAAAAACGAAATCACGAGTGTTGTGCAGTTAAAACAAAATATTTTCAAAGGGTTGAAGACGGTGAGGCGATGAGTAGGTGATTATTGGGCATTCTACTTCACTTTTTCTTAATCGTTCGCTCGCTCCGTTCGCTCACTCGAAAAAGCGAAGTAGAACGCCCAATAATCGCGTGGAAAAAAGTGTAGTCTGCAGGAAAAAACTTGCGAACTGTAACTATAACTTTATCCGTTAATATATTTGAGCGCTATGTTTCACTGTCATTTTATTGAGACTCTCGAAACACTGTGGTCAAGAATAAAACAGCTGCTATAAGATTTGTCAAACAAAAACAATCATTAAAATTAAAATGCATATGCCCTCCGTTATCAAATGAACCAAAACGGCATGGCAACTTACTGCCAAACAGTATTCGTTGTATTGTTTGTGGTCCTTCAAATTGTGGAAAGACCAACTTAGTAATTAGTTTATTATTACATAAAGATGGTCCACGTTTTTGTAACCTTTATGTATATTCTAAATCTTTATATCAACCTTAATATATATTCTTAGAAAAGGTATTAAAAATGGTTGCAGGCACATCGTTTAATAAATATAATGACAACGGTGACATTTTAAGTCCTCACGAAGCTTTGCCTGACTCAATTATTATATTTGACGATGTTGCTTGTAAAACCAAAACAAAATCCGCGTCTATTTTGCTATGGGACGACATAAAAATATCGATTGTTTGTATGTTAATCAAACTTACACAAAAATACCAAAACAACTTGTTAGGGATAATTCAAATCTAATAATATTATTTAAACAAGACGATGTTAATTTAAAGCATGTTTATGATGAACATGTAGGATCTGACATGACATGGTCTCAATTCCGAGAAATGTGCTCAACAGTTTGGAAGAAACCATACAATTACATTGTTATAAATAAGGATTGTGAACGAAATAAAGGATGTTATAGGAAGACATTTGATACGTTAAAAGAAATAGATTAATGTACAAAAGCAGTTGTAACTATGTAATAAAATCACTTTCAATTGTGACTTAAACCTGAAAGGAAACTTAATAAAATGGAAAGAAATCTAAAAGAACAAATTGTAAAATCTGCATTAGCTGTCAAAAGAAAGGTAGACTTGATAAAGGATGCAAAAAATACAAGTAATGTTGCACTGAAAACAATATTCAAACCTATAGTTGACCCTCTTAACATATTAGCGAATAGAAATGATGAAAATAGTTTGAAAGAAATAAAAAAATATAATTCCGAATTGAAAAAAATTAAGAAAAACGAAAGCGAGAAGTCGTATTCTTCTCTTGACGAATTTAATAATTTTAGTAGTGCGGATGAAGACGGGTATCAAGGAACACTTCAACAATCGAACAAAACCCTAACTGTGTCACCTTTTGAAGGCCATAATGTAAGTGAAAGTTCGTTTAAGTCTCTTCAATCATCACCAAATGTTACAAAACAAAGTCAGTCTTCTTCATGGTCTACTTCATCTGAAGTAATAGATACCATACCTTTTGGAGTCCGAAATGAGCGAGGGAAACTTATGCTTGGAAATAGTCGTGTTCATGATGACAGCAGAATTCTGAAAGTTGGAAATATTTCTTTTGAAAAGACACTTGGCTTAAAAGAACTTTTGTTTAAAAAGATACCAAATCTAGAAGTTATTACAGATGATGACTTGGCAAACTATAAGCTACTACTTATCAATACCAATGCACACAGACGTATCTTTGAATCTACCAAACCAATAAACAGCAATAAAGGATTTAAATACATGAATATTATAAAACCATTATTTAAGTTCTCTCGACAACCAACTACTAGTACTGAAAGTCTTACACAAGGAAAAGGTATAGAACTTGTAAAAAAAAAATTACAGATTTAGTTTATTGGGATGATCCAAATGAATTAATAGAACGATTAAAATTAATGCTTGCGTCAAAAGCTGCTGGTAACACGGGTTTGGATAATGAAATAATTGCAATAATTGAAGAACTGTACGAAGCTGGCATCATAAATACAGAATATAAACAAATAGCGCCGGAAAAATTAAGCAGTATACTCGCGGTAAACAAAGCATCGAGACTATAATGAATAAAGATAAATTTGGTCATCACATTCATAAACGTTTGAAGTTATCTGAATACATCGATACCCTAAACGATACGTTACAAAAGTGCGGAAACGGGCGAATACGACTTAAACTTATCAAAACTAAAAGGTTTATTATCTCCAGACAAGGACTACGAAGCTGTAAATAAGGCGTATTTGGATAAAACTGTGCAAGATCTAAGGAATGAAATAAATAAGGTGTTAAAATTTACATACAGAACTTAGAATCAGCTACTTCCAATCGCTTGTCTACTACGTTTTACTCAAAAACAGAAATAGACCGTATGATTCAAGCAAAGTCAAACAAAAATGAGTAAAAGAGATATAGTAGAAGAAATTCACAGAGCGGCGAGAAGAAATTTTCCTCGTCGATGTACAATTATAAAAGGAGTAGATGATTTATGGCAAGCTGACCTTATGGATTTTCAAAAGTATTCGCAATTTAATAAAGGATATAAATATGTTTTAGTAGTTATTGACGCTTTATCGAAATATGCTTGGACAAATCCTTTGAAAACAAAAGATAAAATTAATGTCACTAACGCAATGCAAAATATATATATTATTAAATTCGTCTCGGCAACCAAAAAATTTGCAAACAGATTTAGGTAAAGAGTTTTATAATGAAAATTTTAAACAGTTGATGAAAAAATATGACTTTAACCATTATTCCACTTATTCTGTGAAAAAAGCGGCAATTGTTGAAAGAGTAATTAGAACGCTAAAAGGTCACCTTTTTAAATTATTTAGCTTATGTGGTCAATATCAATAGATTAGTAAAAATTCAAAAAAAGTGGTTCAGTGCTATAATAGCTCTGTTCATAGGATAACAAAATTTAAGCCCATTGACGTCGATAAAGAAAATCAGACGACTGTAAAGTCCAATATTATGAAATCACAAAATAATTATAAAATGAAGAAAAATAATAAATACTGCGTTGGAGATCATGTTCGGATTAGTAAATACAAAGGTGATTTCTACAAAGGTTATACTCCAAACTGGTCAACAGAAATCTTCAACATTGTCAAAGTTAATCATACGAATCCAACCACATACCACTTAGAAGATAAACATAATCCTCTTCCGCTCCGGCTTTTAATGAGATTGGACGTGTGCAAGTTTATTGTTGAAAATAATATTGAAATTTTGAGTACCTCGGACTTCGCCCTGCCTTGAAGTTGACTTCGCTAGACCGTCGCTGGAGTCCCCATCCAAGCACAAATTTGAAAAAAATTTTTTACTGTGCCGTGATTTGAACTCGGATCTCTTGGGTGAGTGTCACCGTCTTATCCGCTGGGCCAAGAACGCAGAGCTCGACCGTGCCGAAACAAGTGATTGCTACCTACACCTGCTACGCGCAGGTGCGAGCGCCCCAATCTCGGCTCGCTTACTACATCCGTAGCAGTTGCTACGACCACAGGGTACTACACGAACTACGAGCTGCTACATAAAGACAGACAATACAGTGATCTCGCCTGCGCCTACGCTTTGCACATTTGTGACTTCGCCCGCCTTATCTTCTTCATCATCATCATTACACTAAGAGCACGCCACTTAGCATTTTATATTATTGAAAGGTAACACAGGAAGTACAGAATCTTCCCGTTCTGATATATTGCGCACGAGTCGTATCCTCTCGCTTGCTCTGTTAAGCCGAGCAGACAACGATACCTTTGCGTGACTTATATCTCCCTAGTATCATGAACAGCGAATTGGACAAGTCGCACTCAGATTCGGAAATGTTAATGGAACAACAATGCTCAACTCCGCCAAATAAATATTTTGCACTACGTAATAAAAGAAAAAGGGAAGATGAACTTAAGTTTACATCTGAATTTTCTAACTTTAAGGATGAGATAAAAAACATGATTTCTTCGTTATTATTATTACAACAAAAATAATTAAAAAACAATACTTCCACCCTTAAAGAAATAAAACAAACAAGCGACAATATTGAAAAATCTATAACTTTTTTAACCGCTCAAAACGAGGACTTTCAGAAGAAAATCTGCCAATTAGAAGAACAGAGAAAAGAAGATAGAAAATATATTGTATTACTTGAAGAAAAAATTAAAAATATATAGACAGATATGAGAAAAACTAATTTCGAAATGAAGAATGTACCAAAAAAGCCCGATGAGACAAAAGAAGATCTAAATGACATGGTTCTAAACTTATCTCGTAAAGTGAGTTCACAATTAAAAAAAGAAGACATTAAAGACATTTTCAGATTAAAAGGGAAGAAGGAAGGAATTAAGAATACGCCTATAATAGTTGAAACTTCATCCACCTTAGTCAAAAGTGATATTCTGAAGTCGGCTAAGATATTTAATGTCAAGCAAAAAACGAAACTGTGTGCTAAACACCTGGGGCTACGAACTAACGAAGACACTCCAGTCTTCATCTCAGAGCAGCTCACGGCTAAAGCAGCTCGCCTGTACTTCCTAGCACGAGACTTCGTCAAAGATAAGTCGTTTAAGTTCTGCTAGCTTATGGAAGGATATACCTGAGAATGGATGAACATTCACCAGTTATGTTGATCAAGAGTGAAGCCGATATTCAAAAGATTCGAAATAATAAGTGACTATTTTAATTCATCATGATTGCCTGCTTAGTTTTATTTAGTGCTGGCGTACTATACAGCGTCCGATTTTATCAGTGACCGATATTGAAAGTACAGGTACTTTACGCCAAAATAAAAATATTATCCCCAATAAACAGTAGTATTTTGTCATTGGTTTAGATTTTAATTTTTCAAACAAAATAATTTATTATTTAATTGGCAAAAACTGCAACATACTGTAGATGCCTCGATGAAATCACTCACACATGCGACTGCATTGTGGAAGTCGTTGCACTCACGCACACGCAGAGAAACACACACACAGCTACACATGCAGTGCAGCCTACAGCCAATCACAAGCTTGCGCGCGATAGCGTGCGTAAATGAGCATTCGTTCTCGCTCACTGACATTTAGTACCTAACTAGTATCTCGTTTTATTTTCTAATAATCTATCTACTAGGCATCATAATTAGCCTATAACCGTCCCACTGCTGGGCACAGGCCTTTCCACATGGATAACATCAAATGGGGACATTGGGCCATAACTTACCACGCTGACTGACCCAATGGGGGTTGGTGGGTTCTAAGTCAAAATAAACGTTATTTTTAATACCACTTGAGCTTAGTCTTCATCGAATTTGTTGGTAAATGACGACAAAACCATTTACCTGGAATCATCAACAACTAAACCACAAATTAAAGACTAAACCTCAATTATGTAGGTACCTACCCATGGGTCTTTAGTACAGAGTTGCAGAACAGCTTATCGCTTCGGTCTTATCATACTGGGCAAGTTAAAATAAGAAATACAGTTTATTGTAGTTGGTATTTTTATTGAAAAACCATTAAAAACACAAATTGTAATTATTTATGGTAATAAGTTGTTAAATTACGTAATGTTATCCCTAACACTGTGTTACAAACAAGACTGGCAACAAGATAGAATTGCTTTAGGCAGGGATGATTATGAAAATAAAAATGCAAGAGAACTTACATAACACTTTTACAATAATTTTGGCACCGGTAGCAGAGAGGGAGAAGTTGCCATTGCCACATGGCCAATTAAAATAACCCTTATTAATATTGTTTACTAAAGTTTACGCAAACACTACACATTTAATTAAAACACTTTTATTTAAACTTTCCAATATGTAAAAGTAAAATTTAACACGAGTAATATCCGTTCAAAAGTGTTTTATTTAAACCCTTATTAATGTTGCAATAATCAGTTAAAAATGTTTAAATTAGTAGATACATTTTGTTTATTTTAATAGGTACCTTAGCACGTTGGACGTACCGATTTTATCTAATCACAACATGACAATAACAATAATTAGTTTTAAGACTACGTAAGTACACCTGGTGCTTAGGTTAATTATGTAGGTAGATACTAAAGTTACCGTAGTACCGTATTGTTTTTCAATTCTAAATTTACACGACACTGAGAAACAGTTAACATTGCCATAAGCATTCAATAAATCGGGTTTGATAAGACACACGCAACGCAACAAACAAAACACTTCGGCACTGGTAATGAAACAGTTCGCACAGTCAGGCACATCACATCACAGTTGGGTGGAAATGGTGATGGTGCGTGGCCGCACCGAGCAAAGCAGCCGATGTCCCAGGCGGTTGAAGAAAACCGATTTGATCACCTACTCAGGCGGGCGCGCTGAGCAGCCAGTCTACGAGGCGGTTGATGATTACTGGACTGAGCATGAGCTTAGGTGAAGAATAGTTCTGCGGCGTCAGCTCCCGAACTGGACATCAGTCAGCATTGATGTCAATAGTTTCTTTCGCGTTTTAGCCCTCGCTACTCGCTACTCTCGTGTTAGCCGTGGTGGTTGGTGCTTGGTGATGTACAAAATCTCCAATTTACGCTTCAACGTCTCGGGCGGGGTGAAAGTGGGAGAGCGGAATGCATATGGACTTTTGGAGGCCGGAATCATTAGTCAGGAAGCAGAAAATAAAGCGCCAAAAGCCGCTACTATCACAATCACAATGTATTCTGTGACACAAGTCTCTTTAGGGTGGTTTAGTTCTCAGAGTTAGGAGTACGTTACGCACGGCACGACTGACGTGGACTAACGCATCGCATCGCACGCGCCGCGGCTGCGCTGCGCGGCGGCATAGCACAAACAATGGCGGCATCGCAGAGGCTATGGTTGCCAACTCAAACAAAAACACTTGTTAATTTGAAATTTACAAAAAGTTATTTTTTAAGATAGTATGTATCTTCTTCTTCACAACTACTCATTGCTTTGTTGCTAAATAACATAACGATAATGAGCGCAATGGTGCAGCGGCTTACGCTTTTCGTGTAGTGATTGCGATCTTATTTAAACTGTTTGCGGCTTGCGCCAAATTCCCTTTAACTCGTGCATGAAAAACCGACACTCAACGGATGAAAAACATGAGCAACATAAAAATAAGAACACAGTTTTTTAATTGTCGCCATCTAGTGTACCTACTATTTTCTTTTGTGCCATTCTAGTGGCTTAACACTTAAACACTTGTAGTTTTTAAACCCGACGAAAAGAAAAAAGCTTCCACAGTTGCGTGAAGCAATATTGGATTTTTTTTGACGTCAAAGTTTTGACATAAAGAAAGGTAGCGGCTAGTTTGAAACCGTCTGTTTGTCTGTGTCATTGCAATTTAAACCGATTATGTACTTATCTAATTTTATTCAATGGCGTTGTTAAGTATCTGTCTTGACTTTTTGGTTATTATGGTGAAACACTGCCTAAACCTTTCTGCGAAGAAACGGAACGCATCCGGAAAGGGATGTGTGTTTGCGCCTGCCTGGCCGCAACGCGGCGCTGTACGATTAGAACTTTAACGCGCTCGAAAACGAATGGCTGCCGCTCGGCCGTCCTGAAATTATTAATTCCTATAACCACATATATTGGTGCAAGTGTGTGTTACTTTGTACCACAATTTATCCCCGGGGTGTTACCTGAACTAATTGTAAAATCAGAACCTGGTCTTCGATCCCTATTGTGCTAATTGGAAACCTGGCTACGCCGGCATCGGCGGTGGTGCGATCTCCGGCAGACGAAGCAACAGGCTGAAGGTAAGTGATTTTGCTTTAATGGCCTTAAAGTCAACCAGATCGTACGAAAGCAATCATCAGTTGAAAACTCGAATATCCGATTTAGGTAAATACAGTCCACAAACATTTTTCTATCTGTGGCAAGCACGTTGCCGCCACAATTTCTGGACATTCGAACCGGATTTACATACAATAAGTATATTTAAAAGCGCCTATAGATTACCTATAATTTTGGTAGATATTGATTTGTAAGATTTATTGCACATTTTCGGTTTTACAGTTGGTTTGTTGCACACGCATTCGAATTGGACGAGTCCATTTTGTATTGGTACGAATCAGTAGGTACGTTTTTTTGGTAGGTACATTCTAGACGTTCTAGAACAGCGTACGTTCTCAATTTAAAATGGCGCAGTCAGATAAAAATGATAAGTTGGTTGATGAAACTGAATTTGATAAACAATTATTGATAAAATTAGAGACCTTAACTTTTAAAAAGGAATATTTGTTTAATAAAGTACAAAAAGTTTACAACTTGTCGAAAGAAATTCGTTTTGATAACTTAGATTCAGTACAACGTTTTTTGGTACAGTATTCAGAACTTGACGACGTTCGTCACGATTTCGGAAATATTATTTCGGAAATATTTTCCATTGAATTACAATTAGAAACAACATCTAAGCCATCGACTAGTGCTTTAGATAGTTTTGATGAAATTTACTTTATCTGCAAACGAGTTGCAATGAATTGTAGCAAGTTAGACCAGGAGTCAAACACAAAAATGTCATGTCGTGAAAATAATAATTTTGTACTACCGTCATTACCTAAACTTACTTTATTTGAATTTGACGGACAATTAGAAAATTGGCCCACATTTTATGACACTTTTGTATCCTTGATTCATAATCGCAATTTTGATAACATAGACAAGTTTCACTATCTTTTGTCATGTGTTAAGGGTCCTGCGCTTAATTTAGTGAAGAATCTGCCTATCACTTCTAGTAACTATGAGGTAGTATGGCAAAGCCTACTAAATAAGTACCAAGATAAGCGAGCATTGTTAGGTAGGTATTTGAACAGGATTTTGAGTTTCACACCATTAACGAAAGATAGTACAATCAATTTAAACTCATTTATAGAAACATTTGATCACTCATTAAAAGCAATTAAAGCTTTAGATATAAAAAATTTAGATGACTACCTCCCGCAACGAACCACAACATAAAAATAATATTGTTTGTGCTCATTGTTCTAAAGATCACATGATTTATCGTTGTAATTCGTTTAGGCAAATGCCTGTATCTGAAAGGGTTAACCGTGTTAACACTTTAAATTTATGTACTAATTGTTTAAAGAGCGGCCATGATTCGAAAACTTGTAAAAGTAGCTTAACCTGTGGCGTTTGTTTGTCACCTCATCACTATCTGTTACATCAAAATTCGAGTGTCGGACCAATGTCGGCCGTGCCGGCGCCGACGGCTCAAACTAACTGGGGCTCGGGAGGCAAAGCGGCCGTGCCGCCTGCGCCTCGCGCTGACGCGCTTGTAAGCGGTGCCTCTTGTGAACACTCCGTGAGTGTTGAGTCATCCGCTACAAACGAACCCTTCATTCCGTGAATGAAGTTGATGTTAAATATGGAGTGGTGTTAGGGACAGCACGCATAGATGTCACTGATATTAGCGGCCAGTTTCAGAATTGCCGTGCAGTTCTAGATTCGAATGCGCAAAGTTCTTTTATTACTTTAGATATTGCTCAACGTTTGGGCCTACGACGACGTAAGTGTCCGTTCATGGTGTCCGGCCTTAGCGGCGAAGTCGTAAACAATTTAGGTATGGTTACGGGAGAAATAAAGCCGTGTAAAGCGGACGTTCCGACTTTTGCGGTTGATATGGTGATAGTCTCAAAGGTGTCTTCAGATATGCCTAATGTTTCTTTTCCGTGTGACGTTGTCAGTAAATATCAATGTTATAATTTAGCTGATCCCCAATTCTACGAAAAATCTTCGGTAGATATTTTATTGGGAAATGATATTGTTTCTGAATTAATTAAAAATATACCGATCACTATTCAGTCTAATATTCCGATCCTTATTGAAACCGTTTTTTGGTTTTGTCGTGAGTGGCAAATTGTACTACGAAAATAAATTACAATCGCAAAATTTTCACTTAACAATTAGCGAAAATAATTTGGATAAAACTTTGCGAGAATTTTGGGAAATTGAGGAAGTGCCGAGTAAACCGGTATCGAACCCGCTCGATCAGCTGGCGGAGGAGATTTTTGTTACTGAACATAGTCGCGACTCGCGCGGTCAGTATGTAGTGCCGTTGTTGTTTGTTCCCGAGAAACCGGACTTGGGCCATTCACGCGCGATTGCTGAGCGTAGATTATTAAATACCGAACGCAAACTCACTCGCACCCCTGTATTACAGCAAGCTTATAATGATTTTATGGCAGAATATAAAAACCTAAATCATATGGAGTTATACACCGGTAGTGAACCGAGTAAATATTTTATACCGCACCACAGTATATTGCGACCGAACAGTACGTCAACTCCTTTGCGCGTAGTATTTGACGCGTCTGCTAAATCAAGTAATAATATTTCTCTTAATGATATTCAGCTTGCTGGTCCAAACTTATATAACGACATTGGTTCAATAATAATAAATTTTAGATTATTTGAATATTGTTTCGCAAGTGATATTTGTAAAATGTATCGAGCTATTTTAATTCGTGAAAGTGATCGTAAATATCAGCATATTTTATATAGACCATCAGTGAATGAGCCTATAAAGATTTTTGAATTAAAAACTGTTACATATGGAATCAGTAGTTCACCGTTCCTTGCCATACGTACTTTATTACAGTTAGCTAGCGATGAAGGCGAACGTTTCCCTTCTGCTGCACGCGTTATTCGAGAAGGAATCTACATGGATGACATTTTGTGGTCCTGTAATTCATTTTCTGATGCTTGCACGTTGCAAGACGAACTAATAAAGTTATTAGAATGCGGTAGTTTCACGTTAAAAAAGTGGTCTAGTAATTGTCATAGACTATTAGATCGCATTCCTCTAGAAAATCGCGAACACGCTATCTCCTTTAATAAAGATCATAATGACATTTCAATAACGCTACTTGGTATACAGTGGGCACCATTAGTAGATGCATTTATGTTCACAGTAAATAAAAATGACCCAGTAACTACAAAGCGCTCTGTCTTGAAAATTTTAGCTTCGATTTATGACCCCGTGGGTTTTATATCTCCTTGCACTTTTGTAGCAAAAAAAATTCTACAAGAACTTTGGAAGATAGGATTAGGGTGGGATGAACAGCTACCTACTGATATTTGTAAAATATGGCTGGAATTTATATCTCAGTTGCCACTTTTGGGCGAACTCAAAATTGAACGTCACGCCTTATTGCCTAATCAGACTGAGTGTGAGCTAGTAGGATTTTGTGACGCTTCGTCCAAAGGTTACGCTGCGTGCATTTACGTAATTTCTCGAAGTGACGGGGTAGTGAAATCCAGATTGCTCATTTCAAAAACGAAGGTAGCTCCCGTAAAACCGTTAACCATACCTAGATTGGAACTTATGGCTGCCGTTTTATTAAGCAAACTAATGCAATACGTTTTCAATATCTTAACTCGTGTTAACGTCACACACGTTACGGCTTTAACAGACTCTTCCATAGTGTTGGCGTGGATTCAGACAGAGCCATATAAACTTAAAACATTTGTGTGTAACCGTGTTACACAAATAATTGATTCTTTGCCGCCTCATTTATGGCGACATGTGAGCAGTGAAAATAATATCGCCGACGTCTGCTCCCGTGGAGTGTTGCCTAGCGAACTGCTTGCCATGACCGCGCGGTGGTTAGAGGGCCCCGCGTGGCTGTGTGACTATAAACAAAACTGGCCTATTGACATATTTTATAATAAAGAAGGCGATTTTATTTCAGAATTGAAAGCTAATTGTGCTTTAGTAAATTTAATTTCACAAAAACGGGACGTTACCGAGTCTAAATTCGAATTTTTAGAAAGAATATTAAATCAATTTTCCACCTTTTCAAAATTACAAAGAACGATAGCTCATATTATTAGATTATTTCGTAAAAAACATTATAAGGTCAACACTAATGTGAGTACATCTGTTTTAACAACTCATGACTTAAATGAGGCTCATGATTGTTTATTAAAGTTAGTTCAAAGCAGTTATTTTGAAGGCGAAATTAAAGCCTTATCGAAAGGTTCCACTTATATTCCGTCCTTAAGAAAATTATCTCCGTTTCTAGACGAGCGTAACTTCCTCAGGGTGGGGGGTCGTATATCCCACGCTGAATTACCTTATAATGCAAAGCATCCAGTATTGTTACCGAAACGTAGTAGATTTACTTTGCTTTTAATTGAATATCTACATAAAAAATATTTACATCCCGGTCCTCGGAACTTACAAAATATAATTAATCAAAATTATTGGATATTATCCGCTCGCAGTGTCATTCGCACTATATTGTCTAAATGTAAAGCCTGTTTCAAATGTAATCCGACACTTATTCAACCAAAAATGGCAGACTTACCGTCAAATCGGTTGGCACCTAACAAAGTATTTGAGCACGTAGGTGTCCATTTAGGCGGACCTTTTCTTATTAAAGAAAGTTTGCGTCGAAACGCAAAAACCAGTAAGGCATATTTAGCACTTTTCGTGTGTTTTTCTACTAAAGCCGTTCACTTGGAAGTCTTGTCTTCGCTCTCGGCCGATTGTTTTCTAGCTACATTGGATAGATTTGTCTCCCGTCGCGGTTTGTGCGCATGTATGTATTCTGATTGCGGAACAAATTTTGTTGCCGCTAGTCGACATTTAAGCGAAGTCCAACAGTTTCTGGTCAATGAACGTAATCAGAATGACATCACGGACGGTTGTGCTAAGCGTAAAATTAATTGGAAGTTTAATCCACCCAGCGCTCCGCATATGGGCGGGCTTTGGGAAGCCGGTATAAAATCCGCCAAGTATCACCTTGTGCGCACTGTGGGCGATAAAGCTTTGACTTTTGAGGAGCTTGCTACCATTTTTTGCAAAATCGAAGCGATAATGAATTCGCGGCCGTTAGGTGCTTTGCCTGCGAGCGATAATCCTAACGAATTTAATGTTATAACTGCAGGTCATTTTCTTGTAGGCAAGAGTCTGACTGCTGTACCAGAATATAATTTAAAGGACGTTCCTATCAGTCATTTGTCACGTTGGCAATATTTACAAAATTGTTCACAATTATTTTGGAAAAAGTGGAGCAGTGACTACTTAAACTCTCTTCAACAGAGAGCAAAATGGTTCACTTCCCCACCAAACTTAAAAGTAGGAGACTTGGTACTTGTTAAGGATGATCAGGCTCCTCCTTGCAATTGGCCTCTTGCTAGAATTGAGAATGTGCATCCTGGTTTAGACAGTGTAGTTCGAAAAGTGACACTACGTTCCAAAAATCACATCTTTCAACGACCAGTTGTTAAACTAAGCCCCTTGCCTTACGTTAATTAATAATCTTATTTAGTGTATTTTGCGATAACTTAGTTACTATTTATCTTGTGTTATTAGAAATTATCATTATGTATATGTTTTACTGTAACCTAGTTATCATTTTATTTAGTTATTTTAGAATTTTATTGGGAAAGCCTCATGATGCTTTCGGTGGGGGGTGTTAAGTATCTGTCTTGACTTTTTGGTTATTATGGTGAAACACTGCCTAAACCTTTCTGCGAAGAAACGGAACGCATCCGGAAAGGGATGTGTGTTTGCGCCTGCCTGGCCGCAACGCGGCGCTGTACGATTAGAACTTTAACGCGCTCGAAAACGAATGGCTGCCGCTCGGCCGTCCTGAAATTATTAATTCCTATAACCACATATATTGGTGCAAGTGTGTGTTACTTTGTACCACAATTTATCCCCGGGGTGTTACCTGAACTAATTGTAAAATCAGAACCTGGTCTTCGATCCCTATTGTGCTAATTGGAAACCTGGCTACGCCGGCATCGGCGGTGGTGCGATCTCCGGCAGACGAAGCAACAGGCTGAAGGTAAGTGATTTTGCTTTAATGGCCTTAAAGTCAACCAGATCGTACGAAAGCATCATCAGTTGAAAACTCAATTATCCGATTTAGGTAAATACAGTCCACAAACATTTTTCTATCTGTGGCAAGCACGTTGCCGCCACAGGCGTTTCCATCCGATTTAAATTATTAATAAAATAATGTAAATTACTTGTGTCGTCGTAGTTTTTAAATTTCCATTCGGAAGCCTTGAGATAGTTCATATTAAAGTTATGTAAATAACTAAGTTATAAACGAAGAGCAGCCGTTTTCAAGATTATGCAATTTACCGCTTACCTTACTTTTTACTTTAACAATAATTTTATTTTTTCGCAAACGTTAATATTCGAACAAGTCCTAAGTAAGAGTCACTAAACGTAGACGTCGTCGTAGACAGTAGTGTAAGCAAGTGACTAAACGTGTCAGGTGCATATTTAATTTTTATTAACCCTATTAGTCAAACGAAGTTGGTGCAAGTAGCCGACTGCACTGCGCTGCCGCCTTTCGGCACGCGGCGACTTTGGCGGCGACTTTGGCGGTGTCTCTGGCGGCCCTATTGACATTTTGCTGGAGGTGTTTTAGATAAGGATGGGATGATCGATGACTTAACGTATCGAATTATTGTATTTACGTGTCGTGAATCGCAAATCATCTACTGCCACTATGGTCTATTCTAACCACTAGACCAGATTATATTAATCTCGTGGATTCACTGGTCTCAGGCCAAGATGTCACGGGTTCGATGTCCAGCTAGGTCAATTTATTTTAGAAATTCTTTAGTGGTAGGATTTTGTATGTGGAAGATAACGTGTTTAAGTTCCAGTGGTCTAGTAGTAAGACTACCGTCCCCAAGCCTAAATGTCCCGAGTTCGATTCTCAGCTAGGGCAAATTATTCAGTTACATTTACTTGGTGGGAAGGTTAGTTTTAAAGCGGAAGATATGTTTTACCGGCTCAAGTCTTTTGATAGATTACCGGTTTCGGATAACTGATGTTAAAATTACCTACAGCTAATAGGTTTTCTTAGTCCACCGAGCTAGCTACTATCCTACTACCCTTTTATGTAAGCGTCAGAGTAAATTTTCGTTATTTTATTGTAAAATAAATACATTAATTTTTTTTTAAACGAACTATCGTACGAAAGAAATATTAATAATTGCAACATTTCGCCCGTCCCTAGTGTTACACGTGCCGGCTTCCGCGTGCACTCGTCCATCTTTTTTCAGTCTGATGAGAACTACTGTGTGTGAATAAACATTGCAAAAATGCCGTACCGATATTCTAATGTAGATTATCTTAACATGGTCACATGTTATCGTGACGCGAACTACAGCCTCGCTGAAGCAGTGAGGCTTTACCAGGAAGTGTACGGTGTGCGCCTCGGTCCCCGCACTATCTTGGGAGCTGAGCAACGATTCCCGGGGGCCTCGTGGTGATGCTGGAAGACCTCGCTATTCGCCACAGCTGGAAGAAAGCATATTGGATTTCTTCGCGCGCCATCCAACCGCCAGCGCGATGCAGCGGCTGTCTTTGAAGTCAGTGACTTTTATGCGTGGAAAGTTGAAACGGGAAGGGCTGCATCCGTTCCACTTCACGCGAGTCCAGGAGCTCATGCCACAGGACTTTCCACCACGAATGGCATTTTGTCAGTGGCTCCTGCGAAATAGGCGGTGCAACATTTAGTGGACTGATGAAAAAAGCACATTCACAAGAGTGGGCATGTTCAACAACCACAATGCCCACTACTGGACTAAGAAAAACCCAAACAAAAACTTTTTACGAATGGGAGATGCTCGCCGGACGTGCCTATCGGACTGCGTCGGAGGCTGCATTACCAGCACGATGGAGCGCCGGCGCACTACGACCGCAACGTCCGCGCGCATCTCACAGGGATCCTTATGAAGATCGTTGGATTGTTCGCGGTGGACCGATGGCATGGCCAGCACGCTCACCGGACTTGACGCCGTCGCTGGACTTTCACGTGTTCGTGCGAAGGCCTTAGTGTATGGTCACGACGGTCATATTATGACCAGTGCCGATTGCCGAACAGTTACGAGCTAGTGAGTGCTTTTAAACAATGCGTAGTGACAGTGAAATTCTAGTGTGTGTAGGTAGGTAGGAACGTTTATAAGAGGGCCAACCTTTGCGACAACAAAGGGGCTACTTCCAGCAGTTGCTCTAAGTGATTTTGTCAATATTAATAAATGTTTTTTTTATTTGTTATTGTGATAAAAATATGTCTGTCATTGTAATTAATAAACTATTTTAAACAAAATGTATTTAATTTATCCTACTACGCAATCATCTACCAACCCGCAATGGGCCAGCGTGGTGGGTTACGCATGGCCCAATCTCCTCAAGTGATGTGGTCCATGTGGGAAGGTCTGTGCCCAGCAGTGGGGGACTTTTATAGGCTGATGATGAAACCTTTATTACTAATAGTTCTGATCTGCCTGATAGGTAAGCTTTAAGTTATGTATTTTATTATATTAAACATTTAACATTTTAACATTTATTTAACTTATCATTCTCTGTAAAAGTAATTCATAATAATAAATAACTCTTAACTACCTACTATTTATCACGAGCACAGAGTTTTTTAGCGCGCGGCATAACCTTCGTAGAAAGAAATTGGGAGTCCTCCCGTGCGTGCGCAGTGCCCGACGACGCTTTACGAGTGAGCACACATATTCACTTTCATCAATGTGTGAGTGAGTGTGCAAAGGCACCTCGTGACGTAGGCAGAGGGGCGTGTCGTGTGTAAACAGAGTTCATTTTTCGTACGCATGCGTATGTAGTAGTGATCAGCTGAATACAGTATGATGTTTTACGTATTTCTGTTTCTAACTATTGATCATCAATTACTCTAAAACTAGCGTATAAATTTTAATGTTTATTGGGGAAAATATTTTTATTTTGGCGCAAACTACCTGTTTTTTCAATATCGGCCACTGATAAAATCGCATCCTATATACATTTAAAGATTAACAATTCTCTAATATCTGATCCAAAGAAAATAGCAGATGTGTTTAATAAATATTTTACATCAATAGGTGAGATAAAAGATAGTAGAAACGATCCAGAGCCACATGGTCTTCCGGTCCTCTATCCCACTATAAACACAATGTTTTTAGGCCCAGTCTACAACGATGAAGTCTACAAAAGTATAAAAAAATTAAAAAATAAAAATAGTGGCGGTATAGACGAGTTTTCACCTTCCCTAATAAAGAGATGCGCGGTAGAACTAACGCTCCCATTTACTGTGCTCATAAATCAGTCCTTCAACGAGGGCAGGTTCCCGGATATATTAAAAAGAACAATAATTAATCCAATATACAAAAAACAAGATAAAACTGACCCGAATAACTACCGCCCTATATCACTTTTGCCTACGGCTTCAAAACTTTTTGAAAGAGCTATGTGTGATCGTATATATAATTTTTGTGAAAAATACAATATAATTGATAACAATCAAAACGGTTTTAGAAAAAAACGCTCAACATTCTTGGCAGTATATAAATAATGACATTTCACCCCTATCAAAAAGAACCGTTGCAGATTAACTTAAGCTACTGCGGAATAAACATAGAACTTGTAAAGGAATACTCACTGCTTGGATTAACTATAGATACTCATATAAACTGGAAGTCCCATATTGCAAATATAAAGTCAAAACTGTCTAAATTTTCTTATGCATTGCGAGAGATTAAAAAATCTAGTGACAAAAAAACAGCCTTGATTAAGCATACGCTTATTCTTGGCTTAGCTATGGTATTATATTATGGGGCAATAGTATGGATGTGCCAAATATATTTACACAGCAAAAGAAATTAATCCGAATTATCGTAAATATAGAACAAACCGATAGCTGCAGACCTCACTTCAAACAATTAAGTACTCTAACTCTACCATGTATTTATATATATGAGGTTTGTAAATTTGTAAAAAAATACCCTCATTTTTTCACTAATAGACAGGATATCCCTACAAAATATTCATTTCGCCCAAAAACCCAATCAAGACTAATGCTACCTACCTCAAAACTTCATCTACACGCAAGCAGTCCTTTAGTGATGTGCATTAAAATATTTAACAAATTACCAATTACAATTAAAAACATCCTATTAGAAAAAGAATTTTTAGGGAAATTAAAACAATTACTTACAGAAAAGGGTTACTATACATTACAAGAGTATTTTAAAAGACGATCTACAAAATACTAAATTAAAATAAAATTAAAAAGCACATGAAACGTCCTTCTCTACCCTAATTTTTTGATGTGCCCGACAGGGTCCATACTGTTCTTGACATTATTTTAAGATCCTTGTAATACATATGGGAAAGCAATAAAGATATAATAATATAATAATAATAATAACCACGTCAACAACAGTTTGCTTGGCCGACTAAGTAGTTATACAGTGACTCAGCCAGCTGCTAGTCCCGTGCGCATCACTTATGAAAGTAAAAGTATTCGAGTCCAGCCCTAGCATATCTATGTCTATACATGACCATTGTTGGTCGTTACAAATATTCACAAGTTCACTGTAAAACAACGCACCGGGGTCCGCATTAAAGTCGCCCAAAATAAATACCGATTCAATTCCGTATTTGTTAACAATTGCACTTATTACACTCAAACAATCAGTAAACTCCTGTAGATTGTCTGCCGAGTTTGTTGGTAAGTACACGCTCACTACGATTGCTGGTCTATCACTTGTTGTTATTTTAATAGCACAGATACGTGCATGATCACACTGCAGCACAGACACTAGTGGAAACGCCATCTCTCTCCATAACAACGCGACGCCGCCGTAGGGCCGCCCGCGCAGCATACCCGCTGAAGTATCAACCGCAGATGTCGCAGTGTAGCCGTAACCGCTATGGATAGTACCGACGTAAGGTATGTCGTGCGGTAACAGCCAGGTTTCTTGTAGACAAACCACGTCGCACTCACGACATAGGTCCCTCACGTCCTCAATGGAGCGCTTTATGTTCTTACAAATAAAAGTAGCAAAACGATAAGCGCCACTATCCATTATTTAGTTTATTAGGGCCGTCAGCTTCGGCGTCAGCTATTGCGCCATTCGGTCTCTTTAGTTTAAAGTTTACGAACCGTCGGAATATGACACCTGCAGGCCATAAAGTTTCGTCCATGTACCTTGGTAGATTGGCCTCTGATATAAAGAATTTGTATGCTTTGTGTCCCTTTTCAATTTTCATATTTATTTTCTCTAAAGTTACCGTTTCCTGTGTTTTATGATAAATATGTTTAAGTATGTCGCTTTCTGTCGTCGACATATGTACACACGGCGGCAGATCAACCTACCCAAACCTGTCAAATTTCTCCAATGTATATTGATCCTTATAACCAAACAATAAAGTTCAAAATTGATTCTAGAAATTTGACAGTTTTGGGTAGGTTGATCTGCCGCCGTGTGTACATTCGTAATAAACATAAGAATCTTTTTCTTCTATAGTTGTTATTTCCCACATAGTTTCTGTTAATTGGTTTGACGTAGCTTTTATTAAAGGATTGTTTCAGAGTGCTGGGGGTGTCTCTTTGACAATTCTTTACAGTTTCATATGCAATGAATTTAGTCTCCAGAAACGCTAAAAATTCCTGTAAGTTAGGTAATTCCCGGTTGTTTTGCATTTCTTTTACGTATTCATTAAAGGTGGTGGAGTCCAATTTCTGAGCCATATAGTGCACGATCATCGGACCCCAGCTTAATACTTCTGTGTCAATGTTGGCCAGACCGTTCAAGCTCTCTGTTATTACGTCATGCATTCTTTTAAGATTATAAATATAAACGTTGGGTTGTTGAATGACTGGTAGTTGCTGCATTGAGTTCATGAAAGAAGTAAATTGAAGACGGCGGTTGTCATAGCGGTGTGTTAGTATGTCCCAGCATGAATCATAGTTGTCGGCGTTAATCGGTAGATGCTGGATTAGACGTTCCGCTTCACCTTTAAGTTTTGTCTTCAGGTGTTGCATCTTTTGCGATTTAGAGATGGTAGAGTTGCAGTGTATAGTTTTTAGAAATATGTCTTTAAAAGAAATCCATTGAATGTAGTTGCCGGAAAATTCTGGAATTTCTATTTGCGGCGCAGACCGTTGAAAATGCATGGTAGACCAAACTTTGCTGTTCAGAGCTTTTCTCATAGTGTCGTGTTTCAATTCAAAATATTCAAATTTTTGGTTGTATTCTTCTTTCAGACTAGATCTTTTCAGTGCGCTTACCAATTCCCAGTATAGCCTGTCAATAGAATCCCATTTTGCTTTTAAAATTGAAAGATAATCTTCAAACTCCCATTTTTCAGTTATAACTTCAATGTTTATTTTTGACATGACTCTATCCATTGCCATAAATCTACATTCTTGTTGGTTCATCAGCTCTTTTATCTTCTCGTCGGTATCTTCTTCCAGCATGTCGGTTAAGTTGAAGTTTACATTTTGTTGTTGCGTTTGTTGTTTTCGATGGGACGCTAGTAACTCCATCATATGTAGTTTTGTTGACTCGTACATTTGTTTTCCATAAACATCATTAATAAAATAACTCATAGTCTCTTTGTTTTCAATCGTTTTAAGCAGTGTTTCATGTCGTTCGTAGAACTCAATCCATAGGTTTTCCAAGCTGCTTAAACGTTTTTCCAAATAGTCCTCAGTTTTTCTTGAAGGACTGTCCTTTTTGAAGTTAGCGCACAGTGCTTTAATGCTCTCAAAGGTGGCTACTTGTTTGGTGAGCGATTCCATTATGTTTCAGTTAAGTTAAAGTTTAATATGTGTTCAGGAACGGGGGCTTCGGTACTCCAATGAATTGTTTATTGCTTTATTTTAACAATAGTTTATTCGTTTTAATTTCAATTACAATAATTGCGTGCGTTAAGGTTGTCGGTTCAATAGTAGAAGTGGCTTCTTACAGAATGACAGGCTTCTTACAAAGACGACAGGCTTCTTACGTGTTGCTTCCCCGCTCACGTACTAGATGGCGCTCGTGGTAGCAAGCGGCAACATACCCCCGGCCTTGGAAGCTCCAGCTTCCAACGATGATGCATCAGTCTTCTGGATGTCCTCTGGCTGCATCGGTAACGGGCATATTTTGGATAACGCCCTCCTCGTTATTCCACTCGCAGTGCGGATGTCAGCTACACGAGATATTCCGTTAGACCCTGGAAATATCTGGATCACACGCCCCAATCGCCATTTGAGCGGCGGCAAGTTGTCTTCTTTTATAAGAACCAGGCTGTCCAAAGCAATGTCGTCCTTGTGTGACTTCCACTTGGTTCTCTGTTGAAGTTCTGATATGTACTCTCGAGACCACCTTTTCCAAAAATGCTGCCGCAACTGCTCGACGCGACGAAATCGGTTGAGTTGTGTAGCTCTCTCATCTGTCAAGTCCTCTCCTGGAACAGCAGTTAACCGTCGGCCTATAAGGAAGTAACTAGGAGTGAGGGGATTGAGATCGGTAGGATCGGTGGATAAGGGTGACATCGGACGGGAATTAAGAACGGCTTCTATTTGTGTCAAAACAGTGCTCATTTCCTCATATGTCAAATTTGCATTGCCTACAATACGTCTCAGATGGTGTTTACATGACCTTATCATATGACCTTATAAAATGGGGTGAATATGGTGGTATAAAGTGAAATTCAATGCTATCATTAGCTGCGAATTCCGAAATTTGTGTTTTATTAGTACTTAGAAAAGCAGATAACTCCTTGGCGGCACCTACAAAATTTTTGCCGTTATCCGAGTAAATAGCAGTCGGTTTACCCCGTCTGCTTATAAAACGTTTAAGTGCTAAAATATAATCGTTAGCAGATAGACTAGTAACAAGCTCTAAATGAACAGCTCGAGTGAGAAAACAAATAAATAAACATATATAGCCTTTTACCAAGCGAGCGCCTCTGCCTTTTTTATTTAATATCATTATCGGTCCCGCATAATCCACACCAGTTCGTATAAACGGAAATCCAGGTTCTAAACGTTCAGACGGCAGATTTGCCATTATTGGGGTCAAGGTTTTACCTCTCATTCGTCTACACGTAACACATTCGTGCACTATTCTCCTAATAAGATTTCTAGCACCCAGTAACCACCAATCTTCACGCATACAAGACAATAGGAGCTGTGAACCAGCGTGAAGTAGACGTAAATGTTCGTACCAACAATTCCGACAAATAATGTTTACTAGACAGTAAGATCGGGTGTTTTTTGTTATAGTTAAAGCTAGTAGAATTACAAAGTCTACCACCCACTCGTATTAGGCTTTGATCATCTAAAAACACATTTAAACCAGAGATATAACTCATTTCTTTAGCGTTTATCTTTATTGGTAATTTGTTTATTAAACTCTCGTACAACTCTGTAAACGATTGCATCTGTGCGCATCTAACTAACAAACGCTGCGACGCATTCAACTCGTTCACAGATAACAAACCGGTTTGGCGCATCGATGGCCCGATTGGCACGTAGTTGCTATCTATACGTTCACAATAGCTTGACCGTATGTTAAGCAAAAAACGCAACACGAATGCCCATACACGTTTAAGTTTACTGAATGAAGAATATCGATGAAACTGAATTGTATCACATGGAGAAATAGAAACAAAGTTAAATGATTGAGATTTTAATTCCGGTAAATTGTTTATATTAATTAAATTATTATTAGAAAGATCTTTATGATTATATTGTAAAAAGGACGGACCATTCCACCACAAGTCACAACCAATTAAGCAATCCAACGTGAGCCCCCTAGATAACAGGTCAGCTGGGTTTTCTTTACTTGCGACGTGTAACCAGCTGGAATTTTCAGTCAATTCGTTTATTTCAGTGACACGGTTTTGTACAAATGATTTTAGCAAATGAGGCGACATGTTCATCCAACCAATAACAATGGTTGAGTCAGTCCAGAAGTAAACTTTAGTGAATTTTAACCTCATGGAGTTCATTATTTTTTTATAAAGTCTAGCGCCTACTAGTGCACCAGAAAGTTCTAGACGCGGTATACTTAGTGCCTTTAAAGGTGAAACTCTGCTTTTTGCACACAAAAGCCTAACAGTTACCTCCGTATCTTCATTATATGAACGTATATAAGCACATGCCCCATATGCATTTTGTGATGCATCACTAAATATATGAAGTTCAATATGTTGTACATTATCACTCACTACATGACGTGGAATTTTTAATACGCTCAAATAACTTAATGTTTCTATAAATTTACGCCATAACAACTCAATGTCAGGTGAAACGGGGTCGTCCCAATCAAGCTTACTAAGCCACAATTTTTGTAATATTATTTTAGATAATATTACGGCTGGAGAAAGCAAACCTAACGGGTCGTATATTTGTGAAATAGTAGATAACATCACTCTTTTACTTAATTTTAATACATGGGAATACTCGTCGATTTTTGTAGTATAGTGCAGCTCATCACTATCGTTATGCCAACCTATACCTAGCGTTTTGTTTTGCGTATGATTGCCTACAAACAAATGATCAGGTGCACTATGAGTAACATCAAAATTGAATGTCCACTTACGAAGTGAAAAACATCCACTCTGTAAGACTTTCGTTATTTTTTCACAAATTAATAACAACTGTTGATGATCGTTATTTCCCGTTATCAAGTCGTCCACAAAAAATCTTCATTAATTATGCGGGCTATAACCTTATCATCATTGTCTAACGCCAGCTGCCGAATACAGCGCATACTTAGGTATGGAGCCGACGCAGTCCCGTACGTTACTGTGTTGAGTTGGTAAACACCCAATGGTTCAATAGGTGTTTCACGCCAAAGTATGAGCTGCAACGTTCTTTGATCCGATTGGATCAAAACTTGACGGAACATTTTTTCTACATCGGCGCATACTACGTATTTATACTGCCGGAAACGCAAGAGAATAGAAAAAATATCATTTTGAAGTGCTGGACCTGGCAACTGTACATCGTTTAGTGACTTGCCAGATGTAGTTGCAGCACTACCATTAAAAACTACTCGCAATTTAGTCGTTGAACTGTCCTCCCTAAACACACCGTGATGCGGTAGAAAGAAGTTTGGTTGATCGACTTTTTCTATACGACTCATATGACCTAAAGACTCATAATCTTTCATAAAGTCCCTGTACATACGTTTATATTGTGGTGAACGTTCAAGTTTACGCTCCAATGAAAGAAATCTATTTTTCGCTAAGTTATAAGAATCACCTAACGACTCAGGCGACTCTTTTAGCGGTATACGTACAGAAAACCTACCCCCAGCTTCACGTTTTGTTGTTTTAGTAAATAACTCCTCGCACAAACGTTCATCATGTGTTGCAAATAAACAGGCATTTATTTTTATTGGAAATAAAACTTTGATTTGTATTATGGACGAATCGATTATCGAGATTCAATTTTGTTTGGTGGCATAATGGCCCCATCACTAGTTGTTCTTTTTTTACACTCTTGTCTCTGGAAGGCAATATGGCTGGTTGATAGTTATCGTGTGTTGATAATTAAATAGATTTTATGTAGTAATAAGGGCATTTGGAGCCGTATTATTCTACTTAAGTGGATTGTGCAAACTGTGTTTTGTGAGTGTGCGTCGTAAGAGAATTGTTTCGGGAAAACAATTAGCCGGGATGTCGGCCACACCGCTGCTGGAGTAACAGGTATTTCAGGGGGAAAGTGCACTTTGGGGTAGTTTGGGTGTGTTTAGGGAACCCTAGAAGACCCGGAGCCGGATTCGGGCCCCATCGGACCATATGGATCCCGTTCAGGACGGCGGGAGCGGCATGGAACTGTAAGTGGAATTTTTTCTATTTTTAATGTATAATTTTAAGCAGTAGCATAGTGTGTGTTGTGGGTTCTAGCTAAATATTCTATGCTCAAGTCCACACTGAGTATCTACAACAATATTGATATCACGAAGTATTCAAAAGTCATAGCGTTCCTGAAACGCAGTTCAGAAGGACACAAGGAAAAAAAGTCCTTGACGTTTACATCAGGTCAAATAAAGATGTTCCTGAAAGATTCACCAGATATTTTGTATCTTTTTGAAAAGGTAAGTGTATTTTAGTTCTGTTATTTAATCTACCTAGTACTTACGTACTAAACAAGTTATCTAGACACTCCGTTTAAGCGCTTTGTGTATAAATTAGGTAGTAGGTACCTACACTTTACTACTTCATAAATCATAGTTTTTGCCTTGGCTATGTACCTCAAGCTTATTATATCGTTTATTGTTACAGGTTGCACTAATCTTCGGCATAATGGGGGCATGCCGAAGGCAAGAGCTATACAACATCCAGTTCGATGAAGTCTCTAACATAGACGACAGTACAATCATGGTGAAAGTTTCGAAAAAAAAAACGAAAATAGATCGTTCTTTCGTTGTGACGGGCAACTGCTATGCCGTATGTAAAAAATACATGGAACTTCAACCCACCCCCTGTCGAAACCCTGCCTTTTTCTTGAGCTATAGATCGGGGAAGTGCGTCGATCAAAGAACTGGTATTAATAAATTTGGTGCTCTGGGAAAAACTATCGCAAGTTTTTTGAATCTGCCTAACCCAGCGTTTTACACGGGGCATTGCTTCCGGCGCACCTCGGCGACCCTTCTCATAGATAGCGGTGGTGATTTGACCACACTGAAACGACACGGGGGGTGGAAGTCTTCTACTGTGGCTGAAAGCTACATTGATGAGTCTGTAATGAATAAAATTCAAGTCTCAAATACGATCTTGAACAGTATAGAAAACAAGACGAATGAAGTAATTATAAATATTCCAACTCCGTCTACGAGCTCTACTGCTTGCCCCGCGACCGCTACAGCTGCTGGATCAATAATTAACATTAACTTTCAAAATTGTACCATCCAAAATTTGAACAATTATTATAAATAAACTATTGTCAGCTTTTACTCTTGTTGCTTGACTAATTGCATTAGTGAAGATAAAGTAGTGTATGCAACTGCATATAACACGGGTATTAAAACACTCGTTACTATTATGAAACTCGCTGCGCTCGTTTCATAAACTCACACTCGTGTTTTAATACCCTTCATTATATGACAGTTGCATAAACTACTATTACATCATATTGCACAACAATACTTTAATTACAAAATGGATCTAAGTAATCAGCAATTATCGCGTAATGTAAGCTAACGCACTATTAAAATCAATGTAAATTATGTATAAGTAGGAATCATAATAAGAATTGTTTTATAGGATAGCTATTAATGTAATTGTTTTGTTATAACTTAGAATCACTTAATTATCTTAATAATGTAATTACGATAGGTCATAAAAGGTAATTAGCATCGCGATAATTACTAATGATTATGTAAATTTGGCCTAAAAGGACAAGACTAGCGATATCGCCATTTCAGTCATAGCAATACAGCGCTCTGATTGGTTGAACGCTGGCAATATCGTAGGAGCGCCAGCGGGCGTATATATTGTATAAAAGACGAATCGAACAAGCAGAATGCATGCTCACTCCGAGGAAGACGCAACTGAAGAATCGGAAGAAAGAAGACAGCCTATAGAAAAATACAGTCCACTACGTTATTGTTATCAAGCAAGAAAATAAAATCCCTCCAGCTAAAAGCGGTAATAAGACAAGAAGCATTCGTTTTATTTCAGTTAGACCCTTTTCATTGTGGTCCTTTACGAGCCGGATTACAGACCCCTTGTCATTGTGGTTCGTCAAGCGCCGGATTGTGGAACCCCATTGCGGTCCTTCGGAAGAAAACGTCGAGTGAAGCATGAAGATGCCGCAGACCAGGAGCGCCACCGGAAGAAAGGAAGACCAGGAAGCGCTACTGGAGCAGGCAAGACGGGGCTTGTACGAGTTGCCGCCCACCTCACCATCGATGGAGAACCCAGCTACGAACCAAGAGGTGGGTCGTACCCTGGCCCGGAAACAGGTGAGTAGCCGACCGGAACAGACCAGAGGTTTGCACCCCAGGTGCACCGACGCTATTGAAGAGCGTCACGCCGCCGCCGCCGCCGCCGCCGCCGCCGCCACCGCCGCCGCCGCTGCCGCCGCCGCCACCACCGGCGCCACCGCGCCGAGGCACGTATCCCGTCCAGCGTCAATTCGGTCTACGACAAGCGTCAATGCAAGATTGAGGCAGTCCGAATATGAAGCAGAACGACGGCTGATGGAGATCAAGAGGAAGGAGCTTCAAATGGAAGCAGAACTCATCAAGAAGAAGTTGGCGTGGGAAACAGCTGTTATACAAGACAACAACGAGAGTGTGGTTGACCATACGAATATGGAAAATCGTGTGGACAATTGGCTCAACCTACACTCGTCTACCATGCTGGCTGATCCGGGATCCAGAGAAGTTCCGGAGTCTGCTCACCGTCGCGACCCGAGCCACATACGGGGGGAGCCGGAGAGGAATTCGCCGTCGAAGACACAAGGGGATCAACGCCGGCAACGCTCTCCTACCCCGGGAAGGCACCGAGGAGTCGACCGACTAGCAGACCTACTACAGCAAATGGAACAGGTAAGACCACGGCCTAAGCAAGCTACCGAGCTGCCTTATTTTACGGGTGCAGCTGCGGAGTGGCTGCCGTTCAAAGCGGCCATGAAGGAGACGTCGGAGATGTACCTGTTCACGCCCACCGAGAACATCGCACGACTTCGCAACTGCCTGAAGGGAGAAGCCAGGGAGTCCGTGTCAGCGCTGTTGGCGACTACCGCCGACCCCAACGTGATCATGCGGACCTTAGAGCAGTGCTACGGGCGTCCAGAAGTCATCATTGACCAGGCGTTGGAAGCAAATAAGAAGATTGCTAAGGCCCGGCCCCGCAACATCGGAATTAAATAATTTTGCTATCAAATTACAGAATATCGTTTGCGTGCTGATACAAGTGGACCGGAGGGGCTACCTGAGCAACCCGATGCTCGCGAGAGAGGTAGTCGTGAAGCTCAGCCCGCACGTTGCAGCCCGTTGGTGCGACTATGCGGAATAATACGGATCGTACACGGAACCGGAGATCGTCACGCTGTCAAAGTTCCTGATGCGAGAAGCAGACCGGGCGCTTCGGCACGCCTACTCGCCGGCATCCGGAAGCTTCGCGAGTGTGCAGGAACGCAAGGAGGAACGCAGGACACGCCCGCCCGCCGGTCCAGTACGTCGAGCAGCAACACACAACGTAACCAAGACAAGCAACAAGGTAAGAAGCTGTTGTTGTTGTAAAGGTGAACATGATTTAACTGTGTGTAAAAAGTTTATTGCCATGACGAAGAACGACAGATGGCAGCTAGTGAAGAAGGAGCAGCTTTGTTTCCGATGTATGTTACACAGACATAGAAGAACAACGTGTGACGCCAAGCCCTGCGGCATAGATGATTGCCGCCGGCCGCATCACCGACTGCTGCACACATCGCCGCCGCCAGCCGCCTCGCCGGAGCCAGCCGCCACTGACGATGTGAAAAATGAAGAGACAGTAACCACCACGGTTACCTCAAGTGGAGGTAGACAGGTACTGTTGAAAGTGTGTCCCGTTATAGTGAAAGGACCAGAGGGCGAGGTGAAAGCGTACGCGTTGCTGGACAAAGGATCGACTATCTCACTCATCGGCAAGGAGTTAGCGAGAGGCATCCGAGCGGAGGGATCGACGCAGAACATTCACTTACCCGGAGTGAATACGGTTAAGCGGGAAAAAGAGAGCCAACGAATTAAAATACAGGTAAGAGGAATTAATACCGGTTACTTCGATTTGGAGGCGAGAACTATCGATGGCATTAATCTACGAGGACAGGCGGTTCCGGAAATAGTGTTGGAGTATCCCCACCTACGGATGCTGGACGCGAAAGAGGTGTGCTATGACGTGGCGCTACCTAAGCTGCTGATCGGAGCGGATCATTGGCACTTAATAGTGACGCGACAACTACTCGCCGGTAGAAAAGTGCAGCCAGTAGCAGCGAGAACCAGCTTGGGATCGGTGATCATGGGTAACACGCCTAAGTCTATATTTAAAGAAGACCATGCCACCGTGGTGCACCTCCAGATGACGGAATCATCGAGCTTCGCGGACACCAGCAACCCCGAAGAGGAACGACTGGATTACCTCATCAAAGAACACTACGCAATAGATGCGCTGGGCGTGTCACTGAAGACGAAGCCGGAAGCGGAACGCGCTATGGAAATTGTCAAGCGGACAACGCGTCACGTCGAAGGCAGGTATGAAGTAGGTTTACCATGGCGCCAGGATGATGTCACGATGCCACCAAGTTACAGCACGGCTGTAAGGCGCTTAAAAGGGATTGAGAAGAGGATGGATAAGGACCCAGCTTTTGCAGCGCGCAAATTGAGAATCTTCTGAAGAAGAGCTACGCTGTACCAGCCGACGGCACTGAAGAAGCCAGCAAGAAGCAGTGGTACTTGCCACACTTTGCAGTACGGAACCCCAACAAGCCCGGTAAGATACGTCTCGTGTTTGACGCTGCAGCGAACACGAACGACGTAAGCCTCAACCAGGAGCTGCTAGAAGGCCCGGACCTTCTGACCTCATTGCAAGGTATACTATACAGTTTCCGGGAGAATACAATAGCAGTAACGGCGGATATTCAAGAGATGTTTTTACAGATCAAGATTAGGAGAGACGATCAACCCGCGCAGATGTTCCTGTAGAGAGGACAAGACAGAAGAGGTCCACCACAGAAATACAAGATGACGTCCATGATCTTCGGAGCAGCCAGTTCGCCGTTCATCGCTCATAGCGTGAGAAACGCGAACGCCGAAGCACACGCGCACTCTCATCCGGGAGCGCTGAAGGCCATCACCGAGAGCCACTACATGGATGACTACGTGGACAGCTACGGTGATGAAGAAGAAGCCGTTCGAGTTACGAAGAGCGTAGCTGACGTGCATGCCAAAGCGGGATTTCTGCTGAGGAGTTGGAGCTCAAACAGCAAAAAGGTTTTAGCGGCCATACCAGACGAACTACGAGTGCAATCGCCGATTCAGTTAGGGGTAAGTCTGAACACCTTTGAGAAGACATTAGGACTCCTGTGGGACGCTAAGCAAGACACCTTGGAATTCAACACCAACATGGCATGTGTAGCGGCAGAGGTCAAGACACAGCGGAGATCACCGACAAAGAGAGAAGCCCTATCAGCGGTAATGTCAATTTATGATCCTTTAGGTCTTGTCAGTCCGTACACGATAGCAGCAAAGATATTCCTGCAAGAGCTGTGGCGCCAGAAGATCGGATGGGACCAGCCTCTACCCGAAGAAGATGCCAAGACGTTCCAGTCGTGGCTACAAGGACTCAGCCGAATGGGAAGAGTCGCGATACCACGCTGTTACGAGCCCTCAGCGAGCTACCAGAGAAGAGAACTTCACATCTTCTGCGACGCCAGCGAGAGCGCGTACGCCACAGTGGCATACTGGAAATATGTGAAAAAGGACGGTACATTGTCTACAGCACTAGTTGGCGGGAAATCGAAGGTGGTACCATTAAAGTCGCAGAGCATCCCAAGGTTGGAGCTGCAAGCAGCAGTCATAGGTACCCGGCTAGCAGACACCTTAAGAGAGGAGCACCGATGTAAGATCGACGAGATCATCTAATGGACCGACTCAACAACGGTGCTAACATGGATAAGAAACGATTTACGTCGGTACACAGCATTTGTAGCACACAGGTTGGGTGAAATCACTGAAAGAACAGAACCTAGCCAGTGGCGCTGGATTCCAACGGAGCTGAACGTGGCCGATGACGCAACCAAGACCAAGTACGTAGACTCCATTCCCGAGCGGTGGCTGACAGGACCAGCCTACTTGAAGATGAACACTGATGCGGAAACCCACAACACACACTATGCTATTGCTTAAAATTACACATTAAAAATAGAAAAAAATCCACTCACAGTTCCATGCCGCTCCCGCCGTCCTGAACGGGATCCATATGGTCCGATGGGGCCCGAATCCGGCTCCGGGTCTTCTAGGGTTCCCTAAACACACCCAAACTACCCCAAAGTGCACTTTCCCCCGAGGAATACCTGTTACTCCAGCAGCGGTGTGGCCGACATCCCGGCTAATTGTTTTCCCGAAACAATTCGCTTACGACGCACACTCACAAACACAGGTTGCACAATCCACTGAATTAGAATAATACGGCTCCAAATGCCCTTATTACTACATAAAATCTATTTAATTATCAACACACGATAACTATCAACCAGCCATATTGTCTTTCCAGAGACAAGAGTGTAAAAAAAGAACAACTAGTGATGGGGCCATTATGCCACCAAACAAAATTGAATCTCGATAATCGATTCGTCCATAATACAAATCAAAGTTTTATTTTCAACAAAAATAAATGCCTGTTTATTTGCAACAAACACTGAAGACTGGCCGGCCACATGGGAAACAGACCCCGATGGACGGGGGGAGCCCGAAGAATTGGTGACCCACACAAGCGTGGAGGCGGATAGCTCATTTTGGGAAGCTATGCCTAACGCCGCCGGAATAGCAAAGTACGAATGTCTAATCCGTGCAACAGCGTTAGTACTTTTTGCCATAGATAAGTGGCGTCATCGGGCTACGAAACTACAACTACATCACATCGAACGACCGCCTGAGGACAAACCAACTGCAGACTAACAGGTTAGTGTTGCTCACAATTTTTGCACGGGCCGCAACCTCTTAGCCCTTGGTTTCCCTTTTCTTACTGCCATTACTTTATAATTTATATTATGTGATAGCAGCATTGCAGAGAAGCGAACGATGCCAAACTCGATCGAAAGCTTTGGAGATGTCCAGGCTAACAGCCAGTGCTTCTCCGTGCTTGTTCATTGCTTCACCCCACAGGTGTGTTATGAACGCTAGGAGATCGCCCGTTGATCGTTTCGGTCTGAACCCGTATAGTCGATTTTTACTTTTTATTTTCAAGTGCTAATTGCTGCACTGAAGCTAAATTAAATATTTATAAAATTTACAAAATACAGTGAAAAAAAAAATTAAACGCCTACCTGACCCAGCCAGGAATCGAACCTGGGTCTTCCGCAATCCGGGCGGCTGTACTGATCGCTATGCTACCGGGAAGGCTGAATTTTGTCACTGCTTTTGTAATTTTAGAGTGCTAATAGCGGCACAGCGCGCCATTTTTCCAACGGTCATTGCAACCGTTGGCTATGCAGATTCATCTTTGCAGATGAAATACCACATATTTGATAACACAACGCTATAGTAAATTTCGATCATGAATCAGGGAATGATCTTCTAGGTAGCGGATGAGTTGCCTGTTTATGATTCACTCAAAAACCTTTCAAAGGACAGAGGTGACAGCAATAGGTCGATAGTTGGCAGGGTCGGACCTATCCCCTTTTTTGGGGACCGGCTGGATGTTCGCCTTTCTCCAAGCTTCCGGCACAATCCCAGTAGAGTACGAGAGGTGGTATATGCGTGTCAATACTGGAGACAACTCGGGAGCACATTTTTTGAGAACGACTGCCGGTATACCGTCAGCACCGCTAGCCTTCCGCACATCAAGTGACTGCAGCACGGCACGGACGTCACGTTGCCTGATTTGGACGTCAGGCATTGAGGAACCACAGTGAGGGATGGTAGGTGGTTCCGCGCCGCAGTCATCGACTCGCGAATTCGCCGCAAAGAGCTTCGCTAAGAGGTTAGCCTTGTTTAGCGGCTGATGGGCTAACGAGCCATCCGGGTACCGCAGTGGGGGCAGAAAAGGCGGGCAAAAGTTGGCTTGCACCGCTTTGGCCAGTCGCCAATAACTTCGGCTACTCGTTAGGTGCGACAACAGCTCTTGGCCAACGCGAGCAACGTGCTGGGCATTCGCTCTCGAGAGAGCACTCTTGCAGACTTTGGTGGCCTTGTTGAAGACTACCTTGAGTGAAGAGATACGATCGTTGAGCGTGCGAGCCTTGGTCCAAGCGCGATACGCCGCCTGTTTAAGTTCAACAGCTTTGGCGCATTCGCAATTGAACCAAGGGCGCGCCTTACTTCCGCTGACGAAGTCAGTGTAAGAAATGTAATATTCCATCCCCAACATGATCTCGTCAGCGACAGCAGAGGCACTCTCCGATGGGTCCCTTCCCACAAAGCAGCGCTGGCTCCACGGGATGGACGCAAAATAGTCGCGCATACCATCCCAATCTGCCGACGAGTAGTGCCACAAACGCCGATTAGACTCCACTGAGGGAGAGCTTTTATGGCGCAGTGCGGTGGCACCAACCAGGCAATGGTCAGAAGTGCCCAACGGAGCACTTATCGACACTCTGTACCCGGCTGGTCGACTCGTCAGCAGTAAGTCTAGCAAGGAGGGCGCTTGACCTGATATATCCGGAATCCTGGTGGGCTGGAGAACCAGTTGAATCAGATCATGCGTGAGAGCGAATGCGTGGGCAGTTCGGCCTGCGTGGTCTGTTTTGGAAGAGCCCAACCAGGTCTCATGGTGGGCATTAAAATCTCCCAAAAGCACCACATCGGCAGACGGAAACCGCTCCTGTACGTCGTCAACTGCTTGGCTCTGGTAATTAAATAGCCGAGTTGTCTCGTGGTCTCCGGAGTGGGAACGGTACAGGCAAGCGTAGACATGGCTCACGGAACCAAGATCTACGTGTGCCCATAGGAAGGAGAAGGAGGGGTCCTCCAAGCAGCGCAAACGTCCGTCCTGACGAAAAGGCATACTCCGGCTTTCGCGAGGAAGCACTCCTCAAGCACGTAGCCGGGGTAGTGCAGATATGCAATGTCGTCAGGACGGCGGATCTGTGTCTCTGTCAGAAAGAGCAATGCAGGCCGGGCCGTCTTTAGGTGTTGGTGGACGGCGTTGAGGTTTGAATGGGGTCCACGGATGTTAGTGAACTCCACCTCAAAAAGCGACTTGGTGGTGGGGAAGTGGGATGCCGGTGTCTGACCTGCATTGTTATTAGACACTGACATGGTGGTTAGATAAGATAGGTGGATAGATAAGGGTGTGAGTAAAAGGAGATGCTGTGGCGGCAAGGGGGAAAAGACAAAGAGTGGGATACTATCATGAACTAGTGCATGTAGTTGTTCGGTAAGACGCTGATCAACCCGCTGGACGGAAGGACCCCCGTACCCCCCTGAAAGTAGTCGCCGGGTCCCACCAATCCGGTCACCAACCGGCACGACGAGCCACTTCGGGATTATGCGCGGCCTGGTGGAGCAGCCTCCTAGGGTGGTTAGCCCTAGTTGGGCTCTTGTACCAGCGGCACCATTGTTTCTACGGGTCTCCCTGGCCGGCGAATCGACCCACGTCAACCGAATAATGCGTCCACAAAGACTCCCACCGGTCCTTGAGCCTGCCGCCACCGCACCTCCTCAAGCTCCAGTATTACGGCTCTGAACCCAGAACGCGTCCTGTGTTGAGCACCGAACATTTGGCAGGTTTTGAAAATTTGCATGGTGGTAGCGCCGGACGAGCAAAGCTCTCCCACCAGCAAAATCCCTTTAGTCGCCTCTTACGACCCCCGCTATGATACAGGGGAGGGGGTGGTGCAATTCTAACCCAGCACCACACGGGGGTACAGGGGAGGGGGTGGTGCAATTCTGACCCGGCACCACACGGGGATCTGTTGTTTCGGCAACTCTTTTCCTGCTTCCTATCTACGACCTGCTTCAGCCAGGGATAGTTGGGTATGCAGACGATAGTACTGTTGCAGAAAGATACATTTCGGCTGCGGGAGCCAGAGAGGCAAACATTCACTCTCTAAGAGAGGCCATGGTTAGCGAGCCGACGCGACCTTAAACCTCGTCTCCAGTTGGGGGACAACCTGGTCCGTTTCAACGCCTCCAAAACATAAATGTGTCTATTCTCTGCCAAAAGGAGTCCATTTCATCTAACTCCTACTTTCCGAGGTACGTCCGTCCCAGTGAAGGGCACTCTTGAGCTGTTAGGCATGGAGTTGACTGCAACTCTCAACTTCAGCTCAACCATCGAGTCCAAAGCTCAGACTGCAGCAAAAAAGTTGAGCATCCTGAACACGGTGCGGCAGTATTTTACACCAGAGCAGGTCCTTAGCCTGTACAAGGCTCAAGTCCGATCGTGCATGGAATACCGCAGTCATCTTTGGGACGGCTCTATCAAATTTCAGTTGGCCGCACTCGACTCGGTGGTTGTCGAGGCCAAGCTTACCAGCCTCGCACACCGGCGTCGTGTCGCCTGCCTGTGTGTCTTTTACCGACTTTACTACGGAGTGTGCCGGGGAGCTTTTCGAGCTCATACCACCATCGCCCTTTTACAACTGAACCTCCAGACATACTGCGGGATATCATCCCTACCTGGTAGAAGTTCCACTATGTCGCACTAAGCGCTTCATGTCATCTTTTTTACTGCGCACTGGCACGGAGTGGAATTCTCTGCCATCGTCTGTGTTCCCAAAAACTTATAACCTGAATGCCTTCAGATGAGAATTAATAGGCATATTCTAGGGCAGCTCGCTCCACCGCAGACCTCATCTGCGCTTACCATCAGGCGAGATCGAGGGCAAGAGCTGTCTCATAAGGCATTAAAAAAGAAGTTATCCTCAGTGTAACGTCAGAATAAGCAAAATTTCTACAAAATAAACTCGGAGTAACTTACACCGAGCAGAACGTCGGCGTAACTTTCCATGTTAGCGTTATTCACTATTTGATTGTTACGTACTTATACGCATTTTATCTTCTTTTTAAATTCTTCAGATTTAATAATTCACATACAAAGTGCGAATAATGTAATAAAAAATTAGATTAGAGAAAATTCATTAAATTTGTTCAATTAAGATGAATTTCGTATAGAATATAGATTTTCTAAGGATAGCGTATTATTCATTCTCTCCTTCAGTCCATCATGGTGTTAGGTTTATTGACCAATTATTAAGAAATATACAATTATTAAAAGAACCGGTACTTATATGAAAAACATATTAACCTCTAAATATTATGTTGCCATAACATCAATGTTGCGTTCCGACTAATAATGAAGCCGGGCCTATTGACTCTATGTGCCTACTAAATGAAAACTTATTGGTCACCCATCGGATGACTGCTCCTTGCGAAAATTACTTAACTTCAGCGATCGCAGACTGCGCGTGTTTACTACACACTGCGCCGTCGAGCTCCTCATCAAAATGGTTTTTAGCTTTTTGTGGTGGCTTTGGCAGTGTTGCATAACATAGCCATAGAATTGTATGAACAATCATTCAACAGTATAAATATAATTTATTAATACCTATGCTACCATCACAACATAACTCATTGCATGGAGTTAAGAAAATAAAGCTTAGCAGTAGGGACAAAATGAGATGGTGATGAAGAAATTATTAAACTAAAGATTACCTACCTTTTCACATGGACCTTTTCACTTGTGTTTATGTTTGGTTTGTCATTAAAATTCGACAACCAGTAATATGACATTCATACATAACGTAGATACCTTTCTTCTTTTTTCCAACTAATAGAACAATTTGACAAATAAATTTTAATTTATAGAATACCTAATAACACAAACAATTTGTTAATAAATTAATTAATTATCTTAATTATAGTTAATTATAGTGATGCTAATGTAATTAAATTAAAATTTCCTATTTTCGGGATTAATGACGGGACGTCAATCTATTATATTAATGAAGTAGACCGATCCTAAACATACAGTTTCATAGTATTGATATTTTTTAAAGCAATTTAGTTGCAAAAAACGTTGGAAAAAGAAAATAAGTAACAATTTATAAATATATAAATATATAATAATAATAATAATAATATAAATTTATTATTAATTAAATAAGCATTTATATTAAAAAACAGTGTTAAAGATAAAGAACGTGAAATATAAATTGTAATTCAATGTTGGCTCATTCAATTTTAAAAGTTACGCAAAGTTGCAACTTGACGTTTTAGTGGCAACACTTTTTGATTGACAATATTTTTTCAGTTTTTTGCAAATTTAGTGCTTTATTCAACAATAATAAGACAAAATAATACTTACAGATGGAAAGTAACGTTATCCTTTTGTATACTCGACTTTTCTGATCGCTGTTTACACGAAAACATGCTGCCTTTCGACATTTTTTTGCTTACGTCCTAACGCGTGCACCGTGTATTGTAAATGACGCCGGAACACGCGAGAACTAGTTTTATATAATCGATATGACCGCCGGTCATATAATTTTAGCAGAGGGGAACGCCTGTCAGTGGCGTCTCCGGTTGGTTTAATGCTCTAAGCTCACAACACGTGTTATTACGGGAAGAACGCGGGTATAACTCCTCAATTTGTAAAAATAACTCAAAATAATTTACAAACTGTAATTTCAAAGTGACGAAACATCCACAACCATAGACGAATTTTCGATTTTTTTATAACTTAGTCAATTAATTGCGACGTTGCCGCTCTGTTTCTATGACATATCGTACGAATAGTTATGTCGACCTTATTCTAAGTTTATTTGTAAGAAATTATTCTTTCCTTATTCTTACCTTACACTACTACACACACTATTTTCAGTACAACTATGGAGTAAGCTCGGTGTATTGAGTTTTTATTTGAAAGGCGGTAACAAAATTATTACGAAATTCATCTCGGCAAGTTTTAGATTCGTTGCGGTTTATCTGTGAGGTTCTTCTATTATAAAAAAAAACTAAAGGAAAATGTTGAGACCGAATAAAATTAAATAATACGTACCAGTGCTCCAAAAATAACTCCAGAGATGAAGGATACCACGGTGATGCCAGCAACAATGCCAGCACTACTGATTGAGATTCCTGTTCCAGCCTTAGGCGATTCAGGCACGCCTAGAATTAACGAAAACAAATCTTGTCAGCATAACAGCAAGAGCGAATTTTGAACTGCAACACAAATTGTTGTAAATTCCAAAATCTTATAACGTATGAAAGTTTTTGAAAAGTAAATGTTATATTACAGACTAGTATAATTTACATAGTGTAATATAAATTATCAATTGCGTCGCAGTGTGAAAATACGTTATAAGAATTGTTAACACAATACACAGAGTTCACACGGAGCATGTTATACTAAGAGCATTAAACCATTTAATGCTCTAAGATGTTATACCACCACCTCGAGACAAATAAATCGGATAGTGGGGAGAAGTGATAACTTTAATTTAATACTATGAGAAAAAGTAATAAAAAACCTAAGTTAAGATATATTTTTTAAAGATTTTGTAAACTGTGCAATGATATTCGTTGAATTGTAGTTGATCACCGAGCTACTACCGACGAGGTCCTTTTCAATAAAACACCGATTAAATTAGATAAATCTGTATTAAAAACTCCAACTTGAATTACTGACAATGAGTAACTGATTTCATATATTAAAATGACATATCGCGACCAACGCGATTTAGGCGCGGAGCGCCATCTACGGTCTACAGCAGTAAACAGCCGAACATCCCGCCCACCAAGAACTCGATTCTTTTACTAAGGATCCAGTTTATCGACCATGGGAAGTATACCATCTATTGGTTTCCGTTTAACAAAATTAATTTAGATGTTGGACGCTTTAAAAAGGAACCCTTGCATCTTAGGGTCACGACTCTGACTTCACCATCTGTTCCCTTGTGGACCTCAGTTACTCGTCCCAATAGCCATTTCGCTGGCGGTAGATCAGTTTCTTTAATGATTACTAAATTTCCAATCAGTGGTGCATTTGTTTTGGTTTGCCATTTAAAACGTTGTTAGTAGGTGATTATTGGGCATTCTACTTCACTTTTTCTTAATCGTTCGCTCGCTCCGTTCGCTCACTCGAAAAAGCGAAGTAGAACGCCTAATAATCGCGTGGAAAAAAGTGTAGTCTACAGGAAAAAACTTGCGAACTTTAACTATAACTTTATCCGTTTATATATTAGAGCGCTATGTTTCACTGTCATTTTATTGAGACTCTCGAAACACTGTGGTCAAGAACAAAACAGCTGCTATGAGATTTGTCAAACAAAAACAATCATTAAAATTAAAATGCATATGCCCTCCGTTATCAAATGAACCAAAACGGCATGGCAACTTACTGCCAAACAGTATTCGTTGTATTGTTTGTGGTCCTTCAAATTGTGGAAAGACCAACTTAGTAATAAGTTTATTATTACATAAAGATGGTCCACGTTTTTGTAACCTTTATGTATATTCTAAATCTTTATATCAACCTAAATATATATTCTTAGAAAAGGTATTAAAAATGGTTGCAGGCACATCGTTTAATAAATATAATGACAACGCTGACATTTTAAGTCCTCACGAAGCTTTGCCTGACTCAATTATTATATTTGACGATGTTGCTTGTGAAAAACAAAACAACATCCGCGACTATTTTGCTATGGGACGACATAAAAATATCGATTGTTTTTATGTTAATCAAACTTACACAAAAATACCAAAACAACTTGTTAGGGATAATTCAAATCTAATAATATTATTTAAACAAGACGATGTTAATTTAAAGCATGTTTATGATGAACATGTAGGATCTGACATGACATGGTCTCAATTCCGAGAAATGTGCTCAACAGTTTGGAAGAAACCATACAATTACATTGTTATAAATAAGGATTGTGAACAAAATAAAGGATGTTATAGGAAGACATTTGATACGTTTATAGAAATAGATTAATGTACAAAAGCAGTTGTAACTATGTAATAAATTCACTTTCATTTGTGACTTAAACCTGAAAGGAAACTTAGTAAAATGAAAAGAAATCTAAAAGAACAAATTGTAAAATCTGCATCAGCTGTCAAAAGAAAGGTAGACTTGATAAAGGATGCAAAAAATACAAGTAATGTTGCATTGGAAACAATATTCAAACCTATAGTTGACCCTCTTAACATATTAACGAATAGAAATGATGAAAATAGTTTGAAAGAAATAAAAAAAATATAATCCCGAAATGAAAAAAATTAAGAAAAACGAAAGCGAGAAGTCGTATTCTTCTCTTGACGAATTTAATGATTTTAGTAGTGCGGATGAAGACGGGTATCAAGGAACACTTCAACAATCAAACAAAACCCTAACTGTATCACCTTTTGAAGGCCATAATGTAAGTGAAAGTTCGTTTAAAACTCTTCAATCATCACCAAATGTTACAAAACAAAGTCAGTCTTCTTCATGGTCTACTTCATCTGAAGTAATTGATACCATACCTTTTGGAGTCCGAAATGAGCGAGGGAAACTTATGCTTGGAAATAGTCGTGTTCATGATGACAGCAGAATTCTGAAAGTTGGAAATATTTCTTTTGAAAAGAAACTTGGCTTATAAGAACTTTTGTTTAAAAAGATACCAAATCTAGAAGTTATTACAGATGATGACTTGGCAAACTACAAGCTACTACTTATCAATACCAATGCACACAGACGCAACTTTGAATCTACCAAACCAATAAAGGATTTAAATACATGAATATTATAAAACCATTATTTAAGTTCTCTCGACAATCAATTACTAGCACTGAAAGTCCTACACAAGGAAAAGGTATAGAACTTGTAAAAAAAATATACAGATTTAGTTTATTGGGATGATCCAAATGAATTAATAGAACGATTAAAATTACTGCTTGCGTCAAAAGCTGCTGGTAACACGGGTTTGGATAATGAAATAATTGCAATAATTGAAGAACTGTACGAAGCTGGCATCATAAATACAGAATTTAAACAAATAGCGCTAGAAAAATTAAGCAGTATACTCGCAGTAAACAAAGCATCGAGACTATAATGAATATAGATAAATTTGGTCATCACATTCATAAACGTTTGAGGTTATCTGAATACATCGATACCCTAAACGATACGTTACAAAAGTGCGAAACGGGCGAATAGGACTTAAAATCATCAAAACTAAAAGGTTTATCATCTCCAGACAAGGACGACGAAGCTGTAAATAAGGCGTATTTGGATAAAACTGTGCAAGATCTAAGGAACGAAATAAATAAGGTTAATAGTCGTGTTAAAATTCACATACAGAACTTAGAATCAGCTACTTCCAATCGCTTGTCTACTACGTTTTACTCAAAAACAGAAATAGACCGTATGATTCAAGCAAAGTCAAACAAAAATGAGTAAAAGAGATATAGTAGAAGAAATTCACAGAGCGGCGAGAAGAAATTTTCCTCGTCGATGTACAATTATAAAAGGAGTAGATGATTTATGGCAAGCTGACCTTATGGATTTTCAAAAGTATTCGCAATTTAATAAAGGATATAAATATGTTTTAGTAGTTATTGACGCTTTATCGAAATATGTTTGGACAAATCCTTTGAAAACAAAAGATAAAATTAATGTCACTAACGCAATGCAAAATATATTATTAAATTCGTCTCGGCAACCAAAAAATTTGCAAACAGATTTAGGTAAAGAGTTTTATAATGAAAACTTTAAACAGTTGATGAAAAAATATGACATTAACCATTATTCCACTTATTCTGTGAAAAAAGCGGCAATTGTTGAAAGAGTAATTAGAACGCTAAAAGGTCACCTTTATAAATTATTTAGCTTATGTGGTCAATATCAATGGATTAGTAAAAATTTAAAAAAAAGTGGTTTAGTGCTATAATAGCACTGTTCATAGGATAAGAAAATTTAAGCCCATTGACGTCGATAAAGAAAATCAGACGATTGTAAAGTCCAATATTATGAAATCACAAAATAATTATAAAATGAAGAAAAATAATAAATATTGCGTTGGTGATCATGTTCGAATTAGTAAATACAAGGTGATTTCTACAAAGATTATACTCCAAACTGGTCAACAGAAATCTTCAACATTGTTAAAGTTAATCATACGAATCCAACCACATACCACTTAAAAGATAAACATAAGCAAACTATTTTAGGATCTTTTTATGAATACGAACTGCAAAGAACCAAATTTCCCGATATATATCTTATTGAAAAAGTTTTAAAGAAAAAAGGAAACAAACTCTTTGTCAAATGGTTAGGTCTAAGTGATGATGAAAACAGTTGGGTTGATAAAAAATCATTGATGATATAATATAAATAATGCTCGATTAAGTTGTACAGTCACTTTACGAACATCGATGAAGGAAGGAAGTGGCATTGTCAACAATTTAATAGATAGCATTCCGTTCGAGTTACATTTACCTAGATATCAGTTTTGTGGTCCGGGAACAAAACTTAAAAAACGCTTACTAAGAGGTGACCGAGGTATAAATAAATTGAATGAAGCTTGCTTATATCACGATATTGCTTACGATAATAAAGATTGGAACGTTAGACATAACGCCGATTTAGAACTTTTAAATATGGCAAAGAAAAGATTGAAATCGAAAGATGCTGGGAAAGGAGAAAAGATTGCATCATGGATAGTAAAAAATGCAATGAAAGCAAAACTTAAAGCCGGAGCAGGAGTACGTTCGTTCATGAAAGGTGTTAAAAAAATTCAAAAACAAATGAAATAATTAAAATGTAATGACAACCGCACGGCTATAAAATATGCGCATGCAGCTGCAAAAAAAGTGTTTTCTGATATAAAAGGAATACGCTTCCCACGTTGCATTCCTATTCCGAAAACTGGTGGGTTGTTACCCCTCATACCAATCTTTGCTGGTTTATCAGCTCTGGGTTCACTCGCTGGAGGTGCTGCAGGTATAACAAAAGCTGTTAACGATTACAAGATTGCTCAAAAAAATCTTCAAGAATCTGAACGATATAACAAGATGATGGAAGCCGTTGCGCTTGGAAAAGGATTGTATTTAAAGACTCACAAAAAAGGAGCGGGCTTGTACTTACAACCTCCAAAAAACTAATTAAACGGCTACCCAAACGAGCGCTTACTAATTTAGATATATTCATTCAGCTGATATTCCATATTTTCGTGGTGTTTTTATGCGAGACACATTACTTTCAAAACCAAGAAAAATCGAGTGTGCTATACTAAATTTAGATAGTTCTACAAATTATGGAACTCATTGGGTAGCCTATGTCAAACATAATGAACACTGCCAATATTTTGATAGTTTTGGCAACTTAAAACCACCGTTAGAATTATTAAAGTATTTGAAAGATAGACACATATATTATAATTATGTACAGCAACAAACTTTCGGCACTATAAACTGTGGTCACCTTTGTTTTAAATTTTTAAGAGACTATTGGAAAAATCATTTATATAATGGATAAAATAAAAAGAACTTGTCAGTACAAAAATGTCTTTCACTGTATCCATAACTGGACAAGGAGCTTCCCTAGTAACGAACTATTCACCAACTTTAGAGTTACGCGGAGAATATGAATGTGGACTCCTATACTTTTCTACATTAAATTCTATCCCTAATATAGATGAAACAAACAATAAGTTTTATTATGGTCTAAATGAGGTCGTCGAAATTCCGGAAGAATATAAACTTCAAGATATTTGTGATTTTTTAAAAAATAACATCAAGAATGCTGCATTAAATTTGACTTGTAATAACAATACACTCAAGACCAAAATTTTTTGTTCAGAAGATGTTCATTTTGAAAAAAAATATTAAATTGGTAAAACTTTAGGTTTCGCTAAAGATACAATAAAAGCAAATATAAGTTGCGAATCTCAGTATCCAGTCAGTATTTTATCAACAACCATCGTGCGCATTGAATGTGATGTAGTTGGAGGATCATATGTGAATGGAAACGCAAGCCATATCATTTACGAATTTGTACCTAACGTACCACCTGGCTATCGAATTATTGAAATACCGAAAAACCTGATTTATTTTCCTGTTAATCAAAGTTCAATAAGTGCAATCAATATTAGGTTACTAGACGCGGATAATAAGAAAATAAATTTACGAGGTGAAGAAGTACAATTATACTTACACTTTAGAAAAAAATGATTAACTTCAATAAAAACCCTGCTACATCTTGTGTCCAAGTCAGTTCTAATAGTACATCTACTAAAAGAACACCGCTTCAGTTAAAAAAGAAGCTTACTAAAAATAATAAAGAATTTCTAAAGCTATTAGGTTTGTTAAAATGAATTTTTTAAATATATCTCAACCTACATCGTACGATAACAGTATTGAGAGTTTTGAATATCATTCATATAAACCATATGTAACAAGTTTTAACAATAATGACGAAATACGAATACCCATAAATCAACAAGATTTGTATGTGTTGCCTTCACTCAGCACTTTATATATTGAAGGCAAAGCCGATGTGTATAACAGTACCACAAAAGAAAAAATAACGAGTGTAAATTTTGTAAATAATCCCGCATTATTCTTATTTCAAGATATTCGTTATGAATTAAATGGAATAGAAATAGATAAAATTAAAAATGCGGGCATTACAACGACTATGAAGTCTTATTTGTCGATGAATGAAAATGAATCCAAAAGTGGTAGAGTTTGGGGTTGGTCTACTTCAGGAACAACCAATACTAGTAGCGGAGTATTCTCTGCTTCGATACCATTGAACAATTATTAGGTTTTGCTGAAGATTATGAAAAAATTATAATTAATTGTAAACATGAGTTAGTACTTTTGAGGAGCAACACAAATGTTAATGCCTTAAAATTGAATAAAGGTCAAGTTGTAGAAAACATAACAATAAATAAAATCGCCTGGCGTGTCCCGCATATTAAAGTGTCAGATCGTGAAAGAATTAATTTATTAAAACATTTGGAAAAAGATCGTGCTATTACACTAGCGTTTCGTAATTGGGATCTTTATGAATATCCATTATTACCCAAAACACGTAAACATACTTGGTCTATCTTGATAGATTTGATGTCTTGACATCATCGCAAATAGAGAAACCACGGTTTATTATAATTGCATTACAAACCAACCGGAAACATAATGCTGAAATGTCAATGGCCGAGTTCGACCATTGCAATGTTCGTGACGTAAGAGTATTTTTAAATTCCTCGTATTACCCCTACGAAGGACTGAATATCAATTTTTCTGACAGCAAGTTTTCATTAATATACGAACAGTACGCGAGGTTTCAGCAGTCTTATCACGGACGTCGACCAGAACCGTTGATCAGTATGAAAGAGTTCAAAGACATTGCTCCTTTATTCGTTATTGACTGTTCTCGCCAACACGAAACACTGAAGGGATCAATCGACGTACGAGTTGAAATCGAAACAGATCAAGAGGTTCCTGATCAGACTGCTGCATATTGCCTTATATTGAACGATTGTATATTTGAATACAAACCACTGAGTAACATCGTTAAAAAACTATCATGAATAGCGATACTATTATAGCAGATGTGCAAGGTTTCAAGGATATGAAAAATAATTTTATTATAAAAGAGTTATCAATAGCAACCAGAAACCACACGCAGACATTCATAGTTAAGCCACCGTATACTTATAAAAATCTAACAGATGAAGAAAAGAAGCAAGTTCGGTGGTTAGAAAAGAATCGTGGGCTCAAATGGAGTGAAGGATTTATTGATTACCGTGAATTTAAACGAATAGTAGTTCCGTATTTAAGCGGTAAAAGAATATTAGTAAAGGGATTAGAAAAGATTATGTGGATTCGCGAGTTATGTCAAGATCGTGAAATAATAGAATTAGGAGAAAAAGGCTGTCCTAACTTTTTAAAATTATATAATGATTATCGTGTGGAAGATAATAAAATCTTAAATTGTGAGTATCATAAAAAAATGTGTGCTTTAAAAATGTTCTGTGTCTAAAAAAGTGGTACCTTTTAAATAACTAGTTTCTTTGTTTGTATGTAAGAATAAAAAAATTACATTGATTTTTGTCTTTTATTTATAAGAACTATATAAAGCTTAAATAAAAAAATACATTTTAACTTAATTTGATATAATTTATTGAAAAACATAAGTACCTTAAAAACTACAACTATACCCGCTGATGCGTTTCGAAATATTATTAATTATATTTTCTGCTTGATCCATTATTGGATCAATATGGTCAGTCACCACATACTGACCACTCAATAATGGTTCGCTCTTGCTTCCTTCCAGGTCCATTATTTGAATCTTTATTAACCGCCGCCCTCGAGTCGGCTCGCTTTTAATAATATAGGAATCGTTGATCCCATCTAGCCGTTTCAAAAAAGATCTTCTTTTCGAAACCTTTTTCTTCCTGAGATTCTTGATCACCTTGTCGAACAGCGGGGAATCGTACTGCGATTTCTGAACGTTGTCGCAAGGCGGGAACTGTTCACAAAATCCTTCTAGCATTTCTTGCGCGTTCTGTTCAAAAAGCGGTGAACAGACTGGGCAGTAATCCACCTCCTTAACTATCTCGAGCGTCTGCGAGTTCTCTTGCGTATTCTGGAACAAAATAAAATAATGTTAATAATTAAATCAATTGGGAGAGCACCTGACCCGGTATGTCTGAAGGGTGCAGGTTCAAATCCTGCTCGTGGAAATTTTTTCAACATTTGTGTTTTTGTTATTTGTTCGCAACAAATTTTGCGTTAAAAATTATATAAACAAAACAAAAACATTTAGTTAATAATTTTTTTTAATTTACAATTTTTAAATAAGATATTCAAAATAAAATTTATTTCTAGATTGAATAAATTACATAATTATCAATATTTGCTTACCATGTTGTAAAATCTGGACAACCGTAGCCTTCAGTTTAATAATCAAAATGAAAACAAATTTAAAAATCATTCAATTTTAATAACTATTTATAGTATTGTGTTTCGTAACGTTGATACAGCAATATGTGAATTGAAATACAATTTAGCAGTTATTTACTCAAAAATTGTGATATTCGCACATTTGTAGTTTATTACAATTTAGCAAAATAACTATAATACTTAACTCAGCGATAACGTAACCTGAGTGCACCACATTAGGTACTGTATATTACACCTAACGATTAGAATCTTTGACTTGTGCAACTTGTTCGCATTAGATTTTTCTATCACAATGATTTATTATATAGGTAAGTAAGGTTATTATCGAATAAAAATGCATATTAGTCAATCAAACTTATATATTTTAAACCACAAAACAACTGCTGGGTACAGTAAATTTTAACTATGTAGGTACTTAATATTACACAAACTTTAAAAGGTAAAAATTGTGATTCTCATTTTAAACAATGAATCTGAGCAAGGATAAGTAGTTTAAAAATTATCTATTATACTTCAAAGATTTAAGTTACAAAATTACTGAAGTATTATGGAAAACTTTATAAGGTAAAAAATAACAAAAAATTTATTGTAAACAATGAATCTATTCAAGGACAACTAATAACAAATTTTGCTATTTTATTAATTAAGTCACAAAAAATATTCATGATGGAATGAATACACAGTGAAAACATAATATTAATTAACCATCATACATAAATCAATAATACAACGAATAAATACCTCGCACTCGATAATGAATCTGAGCAAGGATACGTAATAATTAACAAATGAGTCGTATAAAATCAAAAGCGGCAATCTGTCGTTTTTGTCAAAAATAAGAAATTGATATGGCAACATTGAAAATTTAAAAACAATTAATATTGTCAGAACATTTTGTTTCAAATGTGGCATACTGCTATGGAAAAGCAATGTCAAAATATGAAGTTGGTATCATATACGTCGATCTGTAAGGTTTTATTTATCAAAGACGGCAATCTTTTGTCTCGGCCAATCACAGGCGTTCTTTTTGGCACCTGTGTCATGGCCGCCGATATAATTTTCTTACTGTCTAAGTGTGTGATTTTTATTAGTTTACTCGCTTTTATTTAGTTTCTTCTTGAAATTAATGTGCAAATAAAAGTCATGGAGAGTTGTCCTGAACGTGTAACTAATAGGTATACACGAAGTCACACCAGGAATCCCGAAAACTGGAAAAGAAATGTGGCTAAAAGATTGAGGTTAGTTTCTTACTCAGTATAGCTAGGGTTAACACAATGAATTTAGTTTACTGTTATTCCTAATTTATTTTAATATGAATGTATTTTTATCCGACTAGGATAAAACGAAAAAGGGACTAAGTCTCTAGAATTTTATAAATACATACACTATATCAAAATTTTCAATTTTTTTAAGTATTAATTATTTTTACATTAAGTATTTTTTTTTGTAAAAAGTGGTTTCAAGTTTTTCTATGTAAAGTTTTGCATTACTGAATTGTAATTAACCCTGGGGTGCTCGAGAACTCATATATGAGACGTGAAAATACTGAAATTATGTTTAATTTCAGGTATTCATCAAAAAATTTACCGATACGAATTTGTGACCACAACACAAACACACTTCAATGTTCCTTATTGACTATGAACAAAATGCAACAGTTACATAAAAAATTTTACTCGCATACTAACAAACGCGATCAAGACAGCCTTCTTTTAAAATATTGTTCAATTGTGCCAACTCAACGCAGGGCAACCTATAAAGGGAACAAGCAAACCACTATTAAATACTTTGCGTTTGTAGACAAAAAAAAAGTGCCCATATGTCAAAAGTTTTTTCTTTCGATATTTGGGATTACTAAACATCGCATCGCTTACGTCATGAAAAGATTTTTTTTTACCGGAAAACAAATCTGTTTGTAGATCAAAGAGATTCTATACACCAATTTGTACAACAGCTTCAATGTGCTGAATCGCATTATTGCCGAAACACTAAAATTGCCAAAAGACAATATTTGCCAGCCGAATTAAACATATGTAAACTCTACAAACTGTTTAAATGTAGTGAATATGCGTACCCAAAGGTAAAGCACACATACTTCCGCAAAGTTTTAAATACTTCATTTAATATTAGTTTTGGTTCTCCTAAAACAGACGCATGCTCCATATGTTTGGAATTAACTGAAAGAATAAAAGCAGAGACTAACACTAACCTGAAAAATTTGCTTATTACTCAAAAAAGAGTACATTCGTTAAGGGCAAAGGCATTTTTTGACAAATTGCGAGATACAGATTCTGATTTAAAAATAATATCCTTTGATTGTCAGAAAAACCTACCTTTACCTAAAGTGCCTGATCAGATAGCTTATTATAGTCGCCAACTCTATTTCTATAATTTAACAATGGTCGAGGGCTCTTCAAAACAACCTATGACTAAAGATAACGTATTTGCTTATGTCTGTACTGAAAACCAATTTAGTAAAGACTCAAACCTTATTGCTTCCGCTTTGTATCACCGCTTAACACAAACTGATAAAACTGGAGTTACTAAAATTCGGCTAGTTGCTGACGGCTGCGGTGGGCAGAACAAAAATTGCGTTGTTATTGGAACTTGCTGCAAGTGGCTTCTCGAAAATAGAACTATTAAATCAATTGAAGTTGTTTTCCCCGTAACAGGACATTCGTTCATGCCAGCCGACAGACAATTCGGAATTATAGAGAAAAAATTGAAAGTCATGGAAGTTATATTACACCCGGACGAAATAAAGAATGTCATTAATGAGACATGCACTTTAGTAGAGCTGGGAAAAGATTGCGTAGTAAAAGACTGGAGAGAAACAGTAAAAAGTGTTGTGAAACTCACTACGTCATGGAATATGAGGTTCAAGGAATGTAAGAGGTTTGTTCTAAGAAGAACTAAAAAGGAAGGAAATGTTCTTATTCGAGGAGAGACAGTATATAAAAGTGACATGGCTTCGCCGATGAATGTATGTCAACGAAAAAAGACGATGTCTATGATAGATCCAAAGCCATTGCCAAACATAGTCTCTGTCAACAAAAATAAATTGAAGGATGTGGAAAACATACTGTGTAAACATTTTGGCTCTGATTGGAGATCTTTTTCTTCTCTAGGTTTTTATGTGGAACTGTTGGCATCACAAGAAAACCTCACTGCTCCACCTGAGCAAGAACAGTTTTGTGATGAACCTTCACATGAAGTTACAGAGTTACGCGTTTAGACAGCAATATTAATTAATTAATATAACTATATATATATATTTATATTATTAATATTTATACTAATTATTTATTATTAATTATTAATTTTCAGCAATGTTCCTTTTATAATGCTTCATAAAGTTCATAGTATTAAGCATAAATATTACATAATAATAAATATATTTTCTTAATAATATTTTTTTGGTGTTTGTGAACCACATGCATATTAACTTCACTTCTTGTTTTTGTTATAGTTAAAGTAAGGGTTTGGTGCGGTCAGCACATTTACGTGACATTTACCCATAGTTAAGTAAAGGATATAATAAAATATTTTCATGTAGTACTCGTAGTAGATGATAATATACTCAGACTTAGTATAGTAAATACGTGGGACTTTCTGAGGGAATTTGAAAAGTGATGTTGCATTGTTTTGTTTTATTTGTCATCCCTAATTACACGTTCACGAAAACTTAACGTTCAATAGTCCACCATTATTTCACATTAATATTCGGAAAAACACAAATTATAGAAATTAAAACACAATTAATTTAAAATTGTATACTAAATAACACCGTAAATACACATTAGTATTTTTTTTTGTATAGAATTATTATTTCTTTTTATTACAATATTATTTTTGACAATTTCTTTTTTATTTTCCTTGTTAGTGCTAACCCTGGTTTTGACAAAAAGTCAGTACAATCAAAAATGGCAATCTGTCGACATTTTAGGATCAAATACGGAAATCTGCTATACAATTGGTAACAAAAGCGGCATTCTTAACATTTCAGTATCAAATCCGGCATTCTGCAAAAATCAATTGTAAAGTGTGGCGACATTATTCACTTTTAGCCATCTATCGTATGTTACGAGAAACCGGTATCACTATTAGGTCATATTTAAAATAGTTCTTCAACCGTCCAATCCACATAGAAACCTATAAACATTTTTTGTCTATAGCCACAAACTTGTCAATCGTCAGATTGCCGCCTTTGATTTTATACGACTCAAATTACCTATTATCTATATTAGAATCAACGCGAAGTATAATACAACGAACCAATATCCCACACTCATGTTTACATATTAGGTCACCTCCCATGAAAAAATAAGCAACATTACACTATACTTTCCCTGTGACCCCATGACAAAGTTGATATTTTGTTTTTTAATATAACACGTTTGTCGTCATTACCTGACAAAGCTACCTTATTCTGTTCTTGTGTAAATATTTCGTGCTTAAGAGACTTAAATATGATGTTTTTCTTGCGTAAAAATGTACTTTCGTTTAATACTTTGTAGTAATCTTTAAAATGTACATTTTTTAAAACTTGCTTTTGTATGCCTTTAGCCTTTTTAAACTCATCTTGCTCTGTTTTAATACAGTATAACTTTGACCTTAAACCTACAAATTCAGAAATTAAATTTCCACCCATTTCATCCTTAAAGAGACCTGGTACTTTTTTGTTAAGACTTGGAATACCGTAGCAGTTATTTGAAGGATAATTACTAGTATCAAAATAGGGAAGAAAATGTAACTTTAAATCTGTATAAAAATCTTTACTTTCTATCGAATAAAGAAAACTGTCAGTATCCGTATAGCAAAGTTTTAACTTTTCCTTGTAAAATGGTTTCATAGTAGAGTAATGAAAATCAAACATATGACTTTTAGATATTTCCAATACGGAAAACCCGATGTATATAGGTTTTTCTAAAGTAATTGTTTCAGGTTTCATTTGCACAGCTATAAAATTTTCTGTAAAAATAGAAGCACTATGAAAATTTGGTCTAGCTATCAATTGCTCAGCACAGAAACTTTTCTTTGTTTTATTATTTTCATCACTCCACTTATTAACCAATTTAACATTGACCCTCTTCTCAGTGTCTTCTAGAGTCTTCCCAAATATACTATTATTAAGAAGTTTAAAGAAATCTTGTTCAAATGTCGATTTTGCCTTTTTCCTCAATTCAGTATTCATGTCAATGCATGTAATGTGTGTTAAGTAAGGACTCTGATTGAACTGAATGACTCTATGTATTTTTTTTAATAATAAGCCATGTTTAAGACATGTTTGTAGATGAGCAAAATGGATGACATAAAAAAAATTATCGTATAAATTGGGAATCAATTTTGGAATCTTAGATCCTGGCGGAGTAAATTTTTGCGCACAGAACGGAAAATCATTATGATCATCATGCAAATGTTCTGGGTATTCTAAGTCTATTTCAAGTATATAACCAGAGTCCCCGTTAGTTGGAATATTTTGAAAATCGATTCTATCAATTTCCAAGTCATTTAATAACTTAAAATTTGAATGAGGTAAATAAGCACACATTGCATAGCCGTAAAGATTATTACAATCGATATAAATAAGAAAGTTATCACTCTTTGTAGGGTCATAAGTTTGTAAGTACTTGTTATTTGCATTTGAATATCTTGTAGTACATAAACATATACCACCGCGAATACCTTTTTGAATCATTCTTAAAATTTCCAAATCGTTTATTAATTCTAATTTCACATCTGTTTTTAACAGCATAGCATCAAAACTCAAACTAGGTGCTGTAACGTAAAATGATGGATCCAATTTATAATTAGTCTTACATGTTTGTCGAAAACTCTCGAAGACGTCCGCTAATAAAAGTACATCTGATTTAAGATACAAATCAGTATATTCTCCAAGGTTCTTTATATTAAAGGTTTGCCAAACTCTTTGTGCGTGATCATAATCTGCTTTTGATATATTGCTATTGTGTAATTTACTAAAAAAACACTCCTGAGGAGGAAGTTCTTCCTCTTCATACGAACTCCAAGTGGTGATGTATTCGTAAGGATACACTCCCTTACGTCTCAGTAAATTGAAACGGTCGTGAGAAGGAAAAAATTGTAGCAGATGTTTAAAGTCGTTATTATTTAAGTTTGCAACTAGCTTCTCTAAGCTTGTAGATAATAATTTAAAAGAATCAACAAAACGAACAGGCATGATATCTTTGTTATTAATTTAAAAAAAAATTGTAAACGATATATAGTTTTCTTTATTTTTTGCTATCACTTGTATCCTACCCGATAATTCTCCTAACCGACGTATAAACAGATGACTATCATAGCCAGCTAAATTATGAAAAAATATGGGAACAAACTTAGGCAAACGGTACTTAATATTGCAATAGGAATGAGCTGCACCACGATACCGCCCGGTAAGATGGCAGTGATCTTTTACTTTGTCGTCAAACAATATTTTATCGCAAAAAAAACAGATTTTAGTTTTAGCACACTCGAGTCTATCTTCGTCTGTTAAAGACATTGCCACCGGCGACTGTAAAATGTTATGAATAACGGTTATATCAGCTAATAGATTTTCGAAAAACTTTTCTACACAGTCGGGACCTCGATAGGATACATATTTATTACGAGAACTATCATAAGAGCATACAATATAGTAAGCAAATGCAGCTGGCACGTGTTTTTGCGTTGAAGTTGTGCAACTTGTTCCAGAATTGGATTCGAGTGGTTTTAACAATGATTCAAAGTCTGCGTATAAGACGAAAGGCATGTCATGCATTCGTTCGTAATGATCAAATTGTATTCGAGTTCCTTCATTAGGTAAAATTGTTGCTACACCACTACAAACATGAGCTTCTAGTTTATTATTGTCATCGAAAAATATCATACAATCCTCACATAAATATATTTTGGAATGATGTTTAGTTAACTGCTTGTGAAGTAATTTTGATTAATCTTTAATAAGACAGTAATGTGTGTGTTTTCCATTTTCAAGGAAAAGCATGTTAATGTGATGATTTTTTCGAAATTCGCTTTTGTATAGAGGTCCAACAATCTTATTGTTATTTTTAAGACCGTAAATGTTAATACTTATACCAGGATTATTCTTTTCAAAAACTCTAATATCCGAGAACCCTACCGGAAACGACATATTTTTAACGTTAACTACACTTTCAAAGTGCGGATAAGATGATGTTCTATGTGCGTTACTTTTTGCGGGGAAAAGTGCAGCCACAACACACCATAAAAAGCAATGATCATCAGAATTTCGAATGTTGATGCATGCTCGTTTGTTTTTTATGGTATCAGGTAAATCAAAGTATCTTGACCCTCTCAAAGGGTTATATTTGTTTATATTTACTTCCAGATACAAGCTTCGTAAATAAGCCCAACCGCTATCTCTTTCTTCAAATTCTTCAACTTTTTTGCAAAGTAAACGGATAATATTTGAAAACATATCTTAAATATTAATCTTAATCTTAAATACCGATTCGTATTAAAGTAACATTTTTTAAATGAAATACCTTAACAATGCAAAGAAAAACCTAAAACAAGACTATTTATGGAAACAAAATTGAACGCCAGTGTAAAAAAATGGTTTTTAATATTCTTGTCAAAGTTGTACACAAACGTCACTTAAAAATTAGTATAGTTTCCGAACGTTACTCGCAACTAATGTTTTTGTTTACAAGAAAGAATGCCAATAAAATTTTCAAAATGTGTTTCAAGCTAAAAACATTTTTCCTACGTGTTCAATTTATAAAATAATCAAGTGGTTTCGGCTCCAAGAATGTCAAATGCATTTATTTTATGTTATTATGCTCCAGACTACTTTCAACACAGTTAGTTCTTCACGAAAGCTTTACCTTAATGCCACCGCCGTAAGTTACTGGTTTAATATAAATGCATGCATTATTTAGTCCTACTACGTTATAGAGTTAAAACTGATATCCCATCGTTTGTTTTAGGTCAACAGACAACTCTGAGCCTGCATCTCGACGCAGGGTGTCAGCAACCCAACTCGATGTCCCGTGGGAGTTTTTAAATTGCAATCAGGATGTGGCTCTAGGCCATAACAAGGCTGCACGGGACGGGAGTACGCCCGTAGAAAGAAAGTGGTCAGATGTAGCCACAAATTTAAATGCACAGGGAGAGGGTGCAGTTAAAGATTGGAAGGGATGGTCAAAGGTATGTACTGAGGGGTTAGTCAGTAAATTCAGTGTAATGTTCCAAGAATTTTATAATTTTCTTTTTTGTGCTAGTACTGGGTGGACTGCCAAGGCCAGGCCAAATTAAAAAGAAGAGCCGCAGATGTTTGGTCATCCCAGAGAGAGGTACCACCACTCAGTGAAATAGAAAGAAGTTCTTGCTAATCACAGGACAAGATTTTGGTCTGGGAATGTCCGGTATACAAGTGGAACTATTTGATGATGTAAGTTAATTTTTTTAGAGCACACAATAGTTAATAAACTTATGTGTATGAAACAATCTGCTACTAAATATATTTTGTACTTACCACTAATTTGAATCTTATTTAAATTTCAGATAATTTTACTGGAGGAAGAGCCACTAAATTCAAGCCATGAAATTGTTGAAGATGCATTAGCACAACATGATTATCTTAATTTTTTTTAAATTAAATTGATAGAGCCCCAACCCATTGAGGTGGATGTGCAACAGCCTGCTCCAGAGGCTTCGACGACGCACCAATTCGCTTACTCAGGAAGGAACAGGCTGTTGTTCAGTCTTGGAACATTGCTAGGTCAATGACCTCAATAAACACAACCTTGACCAGAATCGAAGAGAGGTAAGAAAAAAATCTATATACATTTGGACTGCAAATATAAACTTTAATGTTAATTCCTAATAAAAAAAAATTCTTTGATTCATATCGTTGGTGGCAATGGAAAATTGCTTAAGTGCCAAAATAGCATTACAGATTAAAATTAGTTTTCCCCCCCAATTGATTATTTTGCGCTTTAGCAGTTTTCTCTTTCCACCTATTATATACATAATTAACAAATTAAAATATATTTATTTCAAGTAACTAGCCTGTTCAATATTAAGAGGACACATGAATAAATAGATAGAATCTAACAAACTGTTCTTAATAATTACAATTCATTTAGATAGGTGTAAGATTTACATTCTGACACTGGACAGTAATTTTTATTTTATTTTAAATAAAATAAACGAATGGGCGCAAAAAACTGCACAGCTTGTAAAGAAGTAAGGACATTCACAAAAAAGAAAGTATGTTGTTACCAAATCATACAATATTACAATACATTTACTTATAAACTTCAAGAGCCCGGTATTACAAAAATTATGCTTACATCTTAAGCTTAATGATTGTACAGACGTACTTGGGCGCTATGTATCAATACTATTAGTGCTTCATTATCCAGTGGTCCAGGAAATTGACATTCCTCCATTATTGGAGGAATATCAATTTCATGCATTTTTATTATTAACATAATCATTTACATTGTAATAGCACTTTTTAAAAGTGTTTCCTTAACATAATATCTTAAATTTATCAAAGGGCAAAATTAAACAATCATTCAGGATTTTATTATAGGGTAGTGGCACCAGTGTTCAACAGGAACCAGTGATCAACATTTTTTTTCCGTTAATCATTAATAATAGGGGTCAGCAACTGATTATAGTATTTAATACAACTACAATTGAATACAGAGACAGTAATATTTTAATGAAAATTAATGTGATTTTTTGGCGTCCAAAACTGTGCCGAACACTGGTGCCATTACCGTGTCGCGTACTAACGCGACACCTTTTCCTATAAATGATCCATAAACTTTCGGGAGTCTAAAATACTTGACAAGAACAATAGAGCAATAAAATAAATTATTGAATACTGAAATTTGTAATGTAAAAAATACCTAAATTAATTGAATTTCTTTTTAGATTGCCTGCAGCTGCCAGAGACGATTGACTAGAATCTGACGCAAAGCTACACCCTGCTGCAGCTCTTCATTCAGCCCTGGATTTATATTTAGCCTAGAGTTCTTGAAGGGCCTCATGGTCTGCTAAATTGGCTTTGTTGCAAATGTTGTGCAATATAACACAAGCATTCATTATCGAGCCAGCTACCCATGGGTCATAGTGCAGCACTCTTGTGTACTAAAAGGCAACGAAAACGCGCCTTAAGTACACCAATGGTCCTTTCTACAATGTTCCGGGTGTGAACATGTTTGCTTGTGTAATAAGCCTCTGGGGTTCCATATCTGGACCATCAACTATTGGTGTCATCATTGTCCTCCGTTGAGGATACCCTGAGTCACCTGTAAAATTAAAATTTGTCAAATTAAATAACATTGAAAAGACAAACAAAAAAAAACTAAAGAATAGTAATTTATATAAAATAATAATAACAAAATGTACTATTATTACCTAGCAGCCATATTGCTTGAGATTTACTGAGATTCTCCATGTAAACTTTTACTGGGTGTTGGTTCCATATGAAGCTATCATGGTTGGCTCCACCGTGGCTAGCATCCACACTTATCACTTCCATATCAGCATTGCATATCTAAAACCAATTTATTTTTGTTAGTTCATAAAAGATTATTAGTTATTTAAAGTTATTGTACTCACCAACAAGTAATTTGTGTCTAAATAATTTTATTATAATGTAAAGTTGTATATATCAACATTACAGATAACAATAGTTTTGATTTTCAATATCATTAATTTAAATTTTATACTTATATAGGATTCATTTTACACATTTTATTCATTCAGATTGTTTACTTAATTGATATTGTGTAATATGTGTGTATAGTATGTTTAACAAATGTATTTTTTTTCTCTTTTCTAATTTTCTAAATTGATTAAATATTATCTCTAAAGACATTTCTTTTATTCTTTCAAAGTAAAAATATTGAATTTGCTTATTTTAGTTACAGGAAGGTACTAGGTACTCACTATTTGTAATTCAATTAATGATTATGCTTCCGACAAAAAAAGTGTTCCTCATGTTTCACTGGCCTTACAATAGCCACATGAGTGCAGTCTATGCACCCCAGCACTCCAGGTACTCCAAATTTATTGTAAAACCTGAAATCAAATTAAGAACATTTTACGCCCAATACTTGAAGGTTAACTTCCCAGTAGCCAAAGTAACACTAAGAAAACGATAGCAAAGTTCGAAAATAATAAAATGTATGGGATTGACATAAGCCACGCACTATGATGATATGATTCCAGTAATGCTGCGGCTTTTACTAGAAAAAATTGGTTTTAATGTTTTGTTGACTATATTGTTGTATTAATAGCAAACTGTGTCGGTGCCTGTGCACAAGAAAATAATAGTGCCACTTCAATTCTGGTTGATGTTGTGAATGATAAGTAAGGATCAAAACAGATTTACAACATGAGAGGAACAGCAGGTTGCGGCAATTGGCTTAGCACCTGTCACATGTGCTGGTTCCTATCATCTGCAAATAAGTCTTTGGAATGCTTCTTTGTATGTATGTATGTTTTGGCAAATATACCCACCTTAGTATGATTTCTTGTTATTCAGGCGCAGTCCTAGGAAATTTTATATATTTTCTGCACATCTGTGGTGTATTCATTGCAGCAGTAACTTGTGCTACAACACTTTGCACGGCTTGTGTCATCGAATGCCCGTGAATTTTACAGGTTTTTGATAAGAGCCGGTAGCAAAGGACAAAGCAGTCAATACCTAAAATAAATATTTTAAATGTTACAAAGTTCGAGCCACTATGAATCTTGTAAGACTTGTTTTAATTTTTGAATGGATAAAACGCACTCTTGTCTGAGCGGATAAATCTGTAGTTTTCGTTGGCGCCGGCATCAGAGGTCTAAGATCTTCACACAAATAAACCCCTATAAAGCCGATACCTCCGAATAAAATCCATTTCGTCGTAAACTTCGAATGGATTGCTTTTTTGCTCTCGTATTTGTTTACGCCATGCTTTTTTTTCTCTCTATTGCGGAAAGCATAATCGTCCTCCAAAAACCACAGAATTTCTTGATCACTCATTATAACCAATAAAATATCTTCAATTTCAACTTTTGTCTATACAAATAGCTTAGCAGGCTTTTTAAAGCTGCTCGAGACCAACTTTTTAAAAACTGCTAAATATGACAGTTCGGCAAGCCTGCGGGCGCGCTAAAGTGAACTCATGGCACGTTTAGCAGCGTTGTTTGAACGAACGTTGTTAGCTAAACGTCTAGAACGAACAGCGCTGCTATTGATAAGGTTCATGGTACGGATAAGCAGGGCAGTTTTTTTTAAGGTATGTTAGTTATGTTAAGGTTTTTTTTAAGTAAAAATAACTGCATTAAGAGCTTGTGGTAAGCCTCCTGATGGGTTCGGATGAATTTTGTCGCCATAAAATCAAATGTAAAGGGGTTTGGGTAAATTTGCATGGAAGTTGGCTTGATTTTTTTTTTCAGCGGCCACTAAAATAATTGTTCTAGTACATCGACTGATACATATGGCTGCAATAAGTTTTTTGACCTAAATAATATCGAAGCCGAGATATGCAAGGTCAAAGTGATGCTATGAATACATAATATCTGTGTTGTTTGAAACCTTATTTATTATGTTTTTCATATTTTTATACATATCTGCAGTAATTATTTACTTTCATATGATTTTGTTGTATAAATGTAACTATTTTATACATATTTCTGATTCTAGATGTAGTGGTTAACTATTGTTGCATCATATAGCTTGGTAATGCAGAAGTTGATAGATACATAATTATTGTCACCCACAGTATGTACCTTTCTATAAACATGAATTTGAGGAAAAATAAAATAATAATGCATTTTTTATTTAATAGATTTATTGGAAAATAATTATTTGCTTGCATTACATAATAATATTGAACCAGCCTAGTGAGGATCGTCGACTTCATTAGCTTCATTTTCTAGTCGTGCCGGATTATTAAGTCTAGAAACTGTGCTGGAGGAGACAGATTGGTTTGGTATCTTCTTCCGTATCTCAAATACCATAATAAAGACATAACATGGGAACAACAACCTAAGCTATATGATGCATTATATAGCTTGGTATTGCTGAAGTTAATAGATACATTTATTGTAACCCACAGTATGTACCCTTCTATATTAGGTTAGATAGATAGGTAGGAACCTTCAATGTTAGGTTCCTTATATACCTCAATCAAATAAGAGCCGTTTTTTATATGCTCACCATAATAACTGCGAGCCTTCTCTACCTGGTATGTTCCCATCGAATATACAATTAGGTCGTCAGCACTCAACACTGAAAACTCATCCACACCAGGAACTGCGGCATCTATTAGTTCAAAATAAGCCCGTCTTCGATTTATATTTTTTGAAATAACAAATCACTAATACGGTTGTGCTGACCTTCTATTAATCTTATTTGGTTTTTAATCACATTAACGAGGTAATGGTCAGTCAACGGAAAACCAAATGCATTTAAGAGTGCTCCGGCTATTTTAATTTCTTCAAATAAATGCGGTGTAGCTATATTAAAGTAATCGTAATTTTCGAACTGATTTTTCAGCCTACCGTTGTTTGTTTTCACAACCCAACGGCACACCGATAGCTTTCTTGATTCATTCGCCTGTAATGTAGATAATTGCAGTTCTGTGTCATTTTTCGAAGCCGGCATGTACGAAAGCCACAAGAATCTACTTCCTTAATAGAGTCATCCCAAGTAGCATTTTATTCTCTTTAAAAGGCTACATTTATTTCACTGGTGATCTCTTAGCATTTACAGTGATCACACTTGGTTCATCGGCTGCAATAAAGTGAACATGTCCACCTATACCTGTGTAAGGCATGTATAGGGGTGTAAATGTAGCCTATTATGTAACTATTGGCGTTTTGTCAGGACAATATTACTCTTCTAGCCAGCTTTCATTTTCAAAGCTGAACAAGAGCGGTTTAAGAGAAGTAAAATTCGGCATAGGCTGTTCAGAGGTTCACATATACGGTGTTAGATTGCTGGCATTATAATATAACACATGTGAACATTACTGCAGCCCAAAGCTGTTATATATAACCTTTTATGAAGCGCTATTCAGTTGTTAGTGTTAGCAGGTCTAGTTTGTGATATATAAAAAGCTAATAAATTATTCTGTAAAAGAAGCGTTTAATGAGGTCACATGTACATGAAAGGTATTTACACGCACCACTATTGATATCTAGTAGCACTGATAGCAGTTTATTTGTTCTCGAGGACCACACTGTTATCCTCTATTGGTACACATGTGAACCTTTCTAGAGCTGACGTCATTATAATGGTACACGCGTGAAACTTTAAAGAGGTCACAACACTAATTTTGAGTTATAATGGTTCACTGTAGATGGAGACAATGACCACCATTTTCACTTTTAATAACCTATAATATTTCTATATTAAATTATGATTTTGTCACTTAACACGGAGTTTTCGTTATTAATTTTATGGTTGATGTTTAAATACAAAACCATACAACGATTTAAATGCCAATAAAACAAAAATATGAAATATTGCTTTGTTTGTATCTGCTTATTTCGATATATTTATTTGATAAAAAGGCATATAGCCGAGGCGCGTGAAAATTTTAACTATAAATATGTATGTACTTTACAATAAATTTACATTACCCCGTAATATTAACACAATATCATATATAAACACAGTGTACTTACCAGTAACAATAAATCACATCAAAATGGCTGTTAGACACGATTCGACGATGGCCATGGCCGTAAGCTATCACAAATTAATATTTATTAAAAAATGTGGTACCAAAGTGATTATTTGAGGAAAAAGCGGCCTAATAGTTGGTTTTAGGTACACTTGTGGTTTGGGTTTTGGATAATCGGCTGTATAATTGTTCACTTGTTACTTATTATAACTCACTTGTCTGTATGAATAACCACACGGAATCTAATATAGTGCCGTTCATCAGCTTTAAAACCACAGTTCTCTCTTTAAACTACCATTAAAGATCTACTATACTGCTACCGTGAACCTTTTGTACACTCAAAGCTGAAAAATTTGTGCCCAAATGGGTGTTACAAGGGCTGTATAGCATGCTATACAGCTCTTGTGCAACTCACATAGACAGCTTAAAGAATAAATGTGTACCGTAAGTTAACCGCTATAGAACCCCCAATGCTACTTGGGATGTAATCCTCTATCTAATGTAAGGACATCACCTTCATTGAAAAACCAATGGAAAGGATCGCCCCCGTTCCTCATTATTTCTGTTAAAATCTTTCTGTTAAATTCTTTAACATAATGATGACATCGCATACATTTTGACATTCACACAATTTAATACTGTAACTTAATTGATGTAATCAATCATGTCATATTAACGTCATATTACTTTTTCTATTAATTTAATATTGATTTTCCAAACCTATATCAAATTATTGTATACCTTGTTAAAGGTGGAAATGTAGTAAAACAACTAAAACCCAACAACAGCAATATGTATACTAACCTACATTTCACAATAAAGAGATTTGTATTTGTATTTGTATTTGTATTTGCGTCTGATTTCATAGCTTCATACTAGTATGAAGTGTACTAGTATGTCCAAATGGGCATATTATTGACATATATGACTAGTCATATATGTCAATAATATGCCCATTTGGACATACATACCAATAAAAATGGTTTTACCAATTCAATTGTCCAAACATGTGAAGGCTGTAGGATTTTCTTTGGAAATAATAGTTGCTGCTATTTTGTAAATAAATATACGTGCCATCCAATATTATTATTATACAAGGTGAGGCAAAAGTAATCACCCTATTGGAAGAGGCTATAATTTTTGCAAATGGCGTCAAATGCCAAATCTGTTTTGACATATTTAAAGTAAACAGATGTAAAATACATGTCGACTAGCCATGAATCGCTATACTCCATTTACTTTTCATATTTATGACTAATATACTTATTCGGATTGATCGTGTCGATCGTGCGTCACGTCAGTTAAATGTTGATACCGAATGGCAACTTGCTGGATATGCGCTTATACCAATCATAAGAACATTTCGCTAGCCGAACTTTGACCTTTTACCAGCTTATAAAATGACAAATGCTAGAAATGCGCTTCATGGAACCTTCATCCTTGCTTACTTTTTTCGCATTCCTACCGTGTCACTTCATTACCAAAAAAATATTCAAAAATTAAATTGGAAGCGGAAGGCATTGTTGTCGTGCCACACTGGTCATTTCAGAAGTGGCACCTTAAGTATCAAAAAAGGTTTGTTTCTCACGAAATTATATTTGAGCCAAATACGTCATTGCTATATCCTCCTTTTATTATCCGGCAAGCTCTTTTGAAAAGAGGAGCTCCATCTATCTTTTTTTTTTAATATGGCTTCTTTTTCTGAATCCACGTTGAATCAATTTAACTCATCTTTAAAAACTTGGCGGGAGTTTTGCCAAGCTAATTATTACAATTATTGTGATAAGTATATTTATATATATTTTACACAACATTTAATATCAAGAGCTAGTGGATACGGCAAGATCAACTAGAGTTTAAACACTTCAGTATCCTCACATGGTATGATTACTAGACTGTTAAAGGGCGTTTCCGAGTAAAGATCTCCTAAGCCAAAAATATCATGATACATGGAACCCAAATCTTATGTCCTATTATTAAGGTGATGTTTACCCATTTGATAATTTAAGTTTTTGTAATTTATTCAGACCCAGCGCCTACCAACCACTTGTCGACTTCCTTCAATTAAAGAAAATCCCAATATATGTCCAGCACAGGCTTTACAGTCAAAACAAACAAAACTTTAAATATTAGAATGATGAGAGTTGAGAAAAAGTACAATTAGCATAAAAGTGGAATATATATGGTATACAGGTCTGTTTAGTGCACGCAGCACACGCGGCCACCTCGGCCGCGCGCCACTTTTGGATTAACCGTGGGTCTTAAGACTGCGGGCAAGATTTCCCGTAAATATTATAATCGAGATATCAGTACATCTGTAGACAATAACAAATTAGCAAATCTTTTTCTTTTCTTTAATACATAAAACATAAATTTGTGTACATTTTTACAATAATAATACTAGAAAAGTTAAATGGGTATCGTTTTCTTTAAATAATGTATAAATCACTTTTGTTATCTGCTTAAAATGTTGTTGTTAAAATGAGTGTTTTCCTATGTATTATAGGCAGTCTGCAAAGATTTCATAAGAACTCTTCATGTAACAAATCAAATTTTTCTTTTGAAGCTCTAAACATCTGCATGTTAACTGGTAATCATCTTCGAAGAGATACGAAGTATAATTAATAATTAAACGAACTTACCTTGTGAAGATCGATTATAATTATACGAGTATCACGAAGAAGATGATTACCATACTCCCACCCAACCCAACTTCGAATACATTCTCCTTCCTTTACCCCTTTGAAAAATTTGATTTCAGTTACCTCTAAAATTAATGGCGGCCATCTGGCGACCGGCTGTGTAGGGCGGCAGGGAGTGAGACAGAGATTTTTTTTTTCTTTAGTAGCTCTAAAATATGTGACAAGGACTGCATCAGACTACGTACTGCTGCATGTTAACTGGTAATCATCTTCTTCGTGATACTCGTATAATTATAATCGAACTTCACAAGGTAAGTTCGTTTAATTATTAATTATACACTTAAATCAAATAAAATTACCAACCCGGTGCGAATCTAAAATAAAGTTATCCAATAATTACAAAGGTGATTGTGTAAATAAAAATTAAATAACATTACGTTTTGACACAGTAAAAATTATAGTAGAAACGTGTTAGTAGTTTATAATTTAAACAAATTAAAACGTTACTTTTTATTAAAAGAGATTTTTACAAAAATAAATGATAAGAAGATTAGTTTCAGTGTTAGATGAACAAAAATTTTAAATGCATATAATAATATACGAAGTCATGCAAGCCGATAATGGAAATACGTTCAGCAAAAAGTTAAAAAATTATAATAATACTAATTGTATTAGTTACGTAAAGTAGTTTCAGGTCGGAATGAGACTTTATGGTATTATACATAATGCAAAGTCTGATTTTGTTATTGAATATATAAAATTTTCTTTAGAAACCTTTTAAAGGTAACCTTCTGTAACGTTGCAATTTTTAAACGTTATAGATTTATGCATGATCGGATTAAAAGTACGTCCTTGACAATAAATTTTGAAAAGAGCAAGTTTTTTAGGAGTACTTTAAAATATCTGGGTTATGTCGTGGATGAGTGCGGTTTGAGAACGGATCCGGATAAAGTGAGCGCGATACTGAATTTTCCAGTACCATCGAACCCTAAAGAGGTAAAAATGTTTTTAGGAACGTGTTCGTGGTACCGTAGGTTTATAAGGAATTTTTCAACTATCGCTGCTCCTTTAAACGCACTGACAAGCACCAAGGTCAAGTTTAATTGGAGCTCAGAGGCAGACTCCGCTTTCAACGACCTCAAAAACGCGCTAGTTTCGGCTCCAGTTTTAGCCTGTCCTGATTTTGACCAACCTTTTACTGTACACTGTGACGCCTCAAGTTATGGAATAGGCGGTATGTTAACACAGGTACAGCACGAAGAAGAGCACTCAATTGCATACATCAGTAGGTCTCTAAATAAAAACGAGCGAAACTACAGTGCGACGGAACGCGAAGCGTTGGCAGTGATTTATGCGGTCGAAAAGTTTGAACCCTATTTGGGGACGCGCGAGTTCACTGTCGTAACGGATCATGCTTCGTTGCAGTGGTTCCTTCGGCTTGAAAACCCTACTGGTCGTTTGGCACGATGGGGATGCCGGTTATCACAATATAACTTTAAGGTCGTGCATAGGAAGGGTAAGGACAACGTCGTACCGGACACGTTATCACGTCTCCTAGCAGTCGAAGCGGTTGTCGGCGACAGTAGAGACGACTGGTACGACCGAATTTTTAAAAGTTGTCAAAGTAATCCGCTAAACTTTCCGAACTATCGAGTGGAAAATGGCACGCTGTATCGGTTTAGTAAGTCCAAGTATAATTTGACTCAGGAGTTCGATTGGAAGGTGGTTGTGCCCAAAGGACAGCGAGCAAAAGTTATTGCTGATCATCACGAGCCACCCACGTTCGGACATTTCGGCGTGTTTAAAACTCACAGAAAACTTTCTCTGCAGTTTTACTGGCCAGGAATGTACCGTGACGTGGTAGAATTTGTGAGGAACTGCGGTACTTGCGCCGCGTACAAGCACTCCACTCGACTAACTTCAGGTCTCATGGGTCAACCGAAACAGTGCTATAGGCCGTTCCAAGTTCTCTCGGTAGATTTAGTGGGTCCCTTGCCTAAGTCACGCTCGGGTTTTGTTCATCTTTTGGTGGTAACTTGCTGTTTCTCCAAGTATACAATGCTTTTTCCTTTGCGTCGTGCGACTAGTGCTTTGGTGGCTAGGGCGTTTGAACATTTTGTCCTTTTAGCACATGGAGTTCCTGAAACCGTAATTACCGATAATGGGGTTCAATTTACGGGATCGGAATTTCGTGGGCTATTAGAACGTTATAACGTCCCCAGGGTACATTATGGCCCGATATACACGCCACAAGTCAACCTAGTCGAGCGCTATAATAAAACTGTTATGACAGCAGTTTCGTCTTATGTCAAGGACGATCATAGGACTTGGGACGTGAACCTGTACAAAATACATTTCGCGTTGAATAGCGCTGTAAATTAGTGCACAGGGTTTTCGCCATTCTTTTTAGTGCATGGTAGGGAGCCGATTATAAATGGCTCATTTTATAAAAAGTCGCAAGAAGGCGACTATGAAGTAACGATGCCTAGAGAGGAATATGCGGGCGACTTCGGTATTTTAAAGGAGGTCTTTAAAAAGGTAAGAGAAAGGATCCTTAAAGCGCATCAGACAAATGCGAAATATTATAACACCCGCAGACGACAAATGACCTTAAAAGTAGGTCAGGAAGTGTGGAAAGAAACATTTGTCCAAAGTGATGCCGCTAAATATAAAGCCTCCAAACTCGCGCCAAAGTTCGAGAAGTGCATAGTGGCTAAGATTCTTTCTCCTCTAGTCTACGAGTTAGTGTCACTAGATGGAAAACCACTAGGTGCTTGGCATATTTCTAAGATAAAGGTGCGTTACTAGCCTGCCATGCCGTAGGCCACTTTAGTGTGTCGGTAACTCGTACGAGACCCGGCGACGCCAAGGCAAAACCTTCTTTAGCTAGTTTTTTTTTCTAGCTTAAAACCTTTTTTTTTAGCTAGAAAACTAGTTTATTAGCTAGAAATTATTTTTTTTAGCCACATTTTTTTAAGTGTGTTTTAAGGTTTTTATGCGCGCTCAAGCGCACTAGAGCGCGTCGCTTTAGTTTCGTAGTTTTGAACTTAGATAAATTAAACTTTAAATAAGTTTTTATTTTTTAAGCTTTTATTTTACCAACCCGAGCTGACGTTGCGTTGACGGTTGAGTAAAATTATATTTTTTTCCAACTCGAGCGGTCTTACTCCGCGAAGACGGTTGCTTTTGTTTACCAACCCGAGCTGACGTTGCGTTGACGGTTGAGTAAAATTATATTTTTTTCCAACTCGAGCGGTCTTACTCCGCGAAGACGGTTGCTTTTGTTTACCAACTCGAGCTGACGTTGCGTTGACGGTTGCGTAAAAACAAAATATGTTTTGTCACAACTCGAGGGTTTACTCCGAAGACGGTTGATGAGTTCATTAATATTGGTGTACCAATAATAATAACAATTTTCTTAGGAAATTTTGTCCTACATTTTCAAAAAGTATGGAGTTACGAGTATCTCCTATAAAACTCTGGGGGTTAGTGACAGCGGTGGCAAAAGTAAATAAACTTGTTTGCTACACTAGGTTAGATGATGAATGTTCGATAAGATTTGAAAGGAATTTAGATAGTTGATGGGGGAAAAGTAGATGAATGAAAGGAGCATGTAAGCGGATCAATACGCATTTCCGGACGGATCATTAACATTAGTCCTGAAGATGGCGGGGCGGGGGTTTGAAGAACAGGAATGGATTAAATAGGAATTGTTTTTTTTTTTCTTAAGATGGTTTTTTTTGCAAGGCTACCGTGTGTGGTGATTTTTCCGGTAAATTGTTACCCACCATACCGTATTTTGTTAGGGGGATTGTTTTTTGGAGTTGATGGCTACGGTGTTTTAGATGGTGAGTTGTTGTTTACCCACCATGCCGTAGGCCACGAAGTTGTGTCGGTGTCTCTTCGGAGCTCCGGCGATGCCAAGGCAAACCCTTAGGTTAGGTTTTTTTTATTTTTTGGTCTCATTGCCTTTGAATATTTTAGTCAATGTTGTACGCTCCTCCGGTAGGATTTTATTTACTGACGCTGAGGGCAGCGTAGTTTCTCACTACGTTCGACACTTTCATTGGAGGGGGTGTATTGTAACGTTGCAATTTTTAAACGTTATAGATTTATAGAATAGCAGAAAAGACATTTCAAAACAATCGTTGTATTTTTGTTGAGTTTAGTTCCAAAGTGCCTCAATAGATGGCGCGAGCAGTCTTGAAAATGTAAGGGATTCGATATTGATCGATATCTGTCGTCTTTGGTATAGATAATTTAAAAAGTAAAAAGTCGAGTGACATGACAACTGTCAGGGAGACAGCGAGCTCCGGATTTTGCTAAGATGGTCTGGAGAGAATAGACACCGTTGATTGATAAAACGTGACGCCCTAGGGCTTAAGGGAGTCCTTATACATCGGCCCTCATTTCCATCAAAATGAGCCGATAAAATATTTAAAAGTTTGGTAAGTTCATTTCTGAAAATTTCATTCGTTTATTTTTTGGTTAGATTTCGTTATCATGGCCATGTGTCTTCCAGGGTCAGGAGAGGGAAATTGCAGGATGTCTTAGGCTGAAATTTAAATTAGCCACATAAGTTTGAAGGATCAAACGACGCCTGCATGTAAGTTAGCAATTTGCTAAATTTCCAATTTGAAATCTGAAAAGGTATAGTTGTAATTTGTATACTCATCAACACACACACATCAACACACACACACACACACAGACACACACACACACACATCAACATGGGGTGTAGTGGGGTGTCTGTGACCGCCAGGTGCTGCTAGCCGGCCCTATTTACGAGGGTAGCGCACCGCCAGGCGCAGGCAGCTCATAACTCTCACCAGTGGCTCCTAGTAGCTGCAGTGCGCGCAGCGGCCACACCCTGGTAAACCACGTCGGCTCGTGGGCTAGACCTGGTCGAGGGGGACTCGCACGCTCTAGCGGGCGGGTCTGAACGCGGAAACCTCCTGCGAAGTGCACAAGTCTAACTCGGTGTAGACGGCAAGCCACGCTGATAAGCAACGGATGTTGGCGGATGCGGCGAGTTAGCAAAGCTTTGTCGAAAGCTAAGGGCGATAGTAGAGGTCAGAAGATACTGTCGGCCAGAGACTGCATCCAGCTCTTCTCCAGTTGTAGCGGTTTCCGTTCCACTGGACCAAGAAGGGTACGGACGAGAGAGTGCGCCTGCAGTTGCGCGTCTGCTTGTGCACTTTAATATATCCTGCGCAATTGACCGCTTCCGTTTCATGGACTCCGAAATACGTTAAGCCCTGTGGCGATGGGATGAGGTAGAGAGGTCCAGTTTGATGCAACTTGGGCTTTGTCTGAATCCTGCACATGGGCGGCCCTGGGGGTGTGACAACGCCGTGGTCGCTTCTACACTGCAAATTCAGAACGACAGTGTGGATTCGGCAGCACCTGGGGTGACAGAGCAGCCCTTTTTAGGGAGGCACTGCTTTCCTCGCTCAGACGAGGAGGGGGCTAGAAAAGGTGCCCTAAAAATTGCTCGTCCTTCTTGGAAAGGTGGTAGTAACCGCGGCTCCCACTGCATCTTCTTCAATCGTGGTCGAAGCTACAAGAAAAATAAATATGTTAACATAAAACCACCTAATATGACATTCGGCGCGTGGAACGTGAGAACGCTTTTTGATCGCGATGGCAACGCCTGCCCTGAACGTAAAACCGCTATTGTAGCTCGGGAACTTCATCGTTATGACGTGGATGTGGCTGCTCTCAGCGAAACACATCTTGCTGATGAAGGGGAGCTGGTGGAAGGTGGTGGTGGTTACACTTTCTTTTGGAAAGGTACTGCCGCCTCTGAACCTAGGCGTTCAGGTGTTGGATTTGCCATCAAAAATCACTTAGTAAAGCGACTTGAGTGTACCCAGTACATATCTCGGACCGCGTTACCACATTGCGCCTTCACCTTGATAAAGACAACTACATATCATCAGTGTCTATGCTCCAACGCTAGACAAGTCTGATGACATCAACGACAAGTTCTATGACGAGCTATCTCAATGTCTTGACAGCATAGACGCCAGAGAACAGATTCTATTACTGGGCGATTTCAATGCCAGAGTTGGTCGGGACTATGAGGCTTGGCCTGGAGTTCTGGGTAGACACAGAGTAGGCAACATGAATAGCAATGGTCAGTTGTTACTCAGTCTTTGTGCTCAATACGAGCTGGCTATATCGAACACTATGTTCAGACTTGCCGCCAAGCACAAGACTACGTGGATGCACCCGAGATCAAAACACTGGCATCTGATCGATTATGCTATCGTACGGCAGAGAGATATCAGTCAAGTCCAAGTCACCCGTGTCATGCGTGGTGCACATTGTTGGACTGATCACCGACTTATTGTCACCAAGCTGAGACTCCGCCTCCGTCGACCACGTAGATCCACAGTAAAAAAGCCTGCGTCTCTAAACGTGGAAAGGTTAAAGGATCGCGAGGTTAGGGAGAAATATGCAGAAACCTTGACTGAAAAACTGTTGCCAGTTAATAAGACAGGTGAGGTCGGTGCGGCCTGGGGAACCATGTCCTCTCATCTTATGGAAGCCGCTTCCATTACCTTAGGTTTGAAAGACCGACGTAATGAAGACTGGTTCGATGAGAATGATGGAGTTCTCAGGGCAGCGCTTGACAAACATCGAGACCTCTTGCGACAGCATAGTAGGCGAGGTGGAAGCGTTGCGGTGGTCAAAGACAGTGACCTTGAACTGCGTAGGCTGTCTCGCAAAATAAAAGACAAGTGGTGGCATGACAAAGCTTGCCACATGCAGTGGCTCGCAGACACAAACCAGCTTGGGGAGTTTTACTTCGAGGTTCGTAAGCTGACTGGTACGTCATTCCGAGCAAAAGTGCCTCTGAAGTCTATAGACGGTTTGCACTTGCTGACAAGCAAGGAAGATGTACTAAGGCGTTGGGCGGAACATTTTGACACTTTGCTCAACGTAGATCGATTAGCTGATCTGCATAATATCAGCTTAATGCCTCAGCTTCCTCTAGCCACCGAGCTGGACGAGCCTCTGTCGCGTGACGAGGTTGTCACTGCCATCAGACAGCAGCAAAACAAGCGGGCGGTTGGCATTGATCTTATACCGGGGGAGCTGCTTAGGTACGGCGGAGAGGAGTTGCAGACGTTGGTCTGGGAACTCTTTGTTCGAATGTGGGAGGAGGAGCGAGTACCGGATGTTTTCAAAGTATCTCGCATCAGTGCCCTCTACAAGAATAAGGGTGACCGTTCTGACTGCAACTCTTACCGCGGTATTTCGCTTCTGTCAGCCCCTGGAAAGGCCTTTGCGAGAGTTCTTCTAAACCGCTTAAAGGATTTGTCAGAAAGGATCCTGCCCGAAACCCAGTTTGGCTTCCGACCTGGCCGAGGCACTTGCGAAGCTATTTTCTCCGTGTGTCAACTACAAGAAAAAAGCAAAGAGCAGGGTCAACAGCTGTATCTTTGCTTTGTTGACCTGGAGAAAGCGTTCGATAGCGTGCCTCGTGAAGCTCTCTGGATAGTGCTAGGAAAGATAGGATGCACAGAGAAGTTTGTGGAACTTCTGAGACTCCTGCATGACGATATGCAGTGCTGCGTCACCGTGGATGGTGAACAGTCAGATTTCTTCCCCGTTACATGTGGGGTGAAACAAGGGTGTGTCTTAGCACCCACACTGTTTGCCCTCTATTTTGCGGTAGTAGTCAAGGAGGTCCTGCAAACTGTTTCTGAAGGAGTCCGCATCCGTTTCCGCACAGATGGCAGTCTTTTCAATTTGGCCAGACTAAAGGCGCGCACAAAAGTCTCGTATGCATTGGTCTCAGAAATCATGTATGCTGATGACTTGTGCTTTTTGGCAGAATCCCCAGATGGTCTGCAACAGTTGATGTCCGTTTTCCACCAAGCATGCCGCAAGTTCGGCCTGAAGGTCAGTGTCAAAAAGACGGAAGTGATGTCCCTGGACCCACAATATGGTCTCGAGTCACTGGCCATTAAGCTTGGTGAAGATGTACTGAAACAGGTGGATAAGTTTCGTTATCTGGGGAGCACTATAACATCCAAGTGTGACCTTGATGCCGAAATTAACAGCAGGATCAGTGCTGCAGCTGCAGCATTTGGGAAGCTGCGTTCCAAGGTTTTCTGCTCTCACGACCTGAAGCTGGCCACTAAAATCTCTGTTTACATGGCGGTTGTGCTGCCAAACCTCCTATACTCCTCCGAGACGTGGTGTGTGTATCGCCACCACATACGCACTCTAGACCGGTTCCACCTTAAATGCCTTCGTACCATCCTGAAGATCAGATGGTCGGACCGAGTGCGTAATACCGAAGTTCTGCGACGAGCCAATGTCGGTGGCATTGAGGCCTACTTAATGCGTCGGCAGCTTCGGTGGTGCGGTCACGTATCACGTTTGGCGGAGGAGAGAGTGGCAAAACGCATCTTCTACTCTGAACTAAAGGAGGGTAAGCGAAAACAAGGCGGACAACTCCTCAGATACAAAGATGTTCAGAAGCGTCACATGAAAAGATGCAACATAGAGCCCTCTCAATGGGAAGGTGTTGGAATGTTACCCAACACTAGTAATGTACAAAGACAACACTAGCCGCGCGCTATACCTACAACGGTCTATTTAAGCTTTGGGCGCCGGCTTGTCTGCCCTCTCTCTTACCGGCAACGCACACAAAGACGGTCCTGTTTTCTCTGTAATATTAATGTGTAAAGTAATAAATCTCATTTGCTCACTATTTCAATCAGCATTATTATTTCAACGTGGAACAGCCACTACAACCCCGAGCGCAGCCTACCGCGCCACATGGTCCTTCGAGAGGTAAGAAGAGCAGATGGTATTTTGGCTGAGAAGAAACCTACCGCGCTAAAAGGTCTTGAGAAGAAACCTACTGCGCCACATAGTAGCAACAGCAGAGAACAGAAGAACAGCTCCGTACGTTAGGTACCTACCTACGCAGTGCGCAAATCTATTGCCGGCAAGGCGCATCATATTTCGCACCGCGGCAAATTATAAAACCGCGCAGCGCAACAATTAGTTACATCCACATTCCACATCATCATATCTGCATACCTAAAACTACGAAAATACGCCGAGACCGAGAGGCGCCGGGCGAGACCGTGCAGAGGCACGCGAGACGCGCGGGGAGCCGTCACACGGGGACTGCAGTGCGGCATACCTACGGCCAGGCAAGCAAGACCGCGCGGCGAGAAGATCTGCATTCATTCGTATCCCATGCACTGCGCACACGCATTAGTAGCTCGCGATATTTTTCATTGTAGTTTCGTTTTATGTGATCGCTAGTTTACATTTTTAAGTGGTTTTTTTTAAATAGTTATTGGGTTTAAAGTAATAAATATTTGTAAGAAAATGGAGCTGAAGGAGTTAATCGCCGAACGTGGATATTTAAAAGGTACGATTACCCGGTTACATAATTACGTCATTAGAGACACAACTAATTTGGAGACTGAGATGATTCTAAATAAAAAAGTGCGGTTGTTGGAGTGTTTTAAGCAATATGAATATATCAATGTCAAAGTTTTATCATTGGATCCCGACGATAAAGAGAACGTCGAGGAAATAGAAGATAAATATTTTTCAATATTAAATTCACTAGACAAACAGCTTAATAGTCGCGTAGCCACGAAAAGCGAGAACCCCATAGCTCCAGTTTCCAAGTTATCATTACCGTCAATCGATTTGCCATCGTTTTGCGGTAAGTTTAAAGAGTACACTCCATTTATTAATCTGTTTAATTCGCTCATAGATCAGAACCACTACATACCTAAAGTACAGAAACTTTACTATTTGCGATGTTATCTAAAGGACGAACCTTTGGAATTAATAAAAAATTTAGATTTAACATCGGATAGTTACGATAAGGCCATAGAAATTTTAAATAGTAGGTATAATAATAAGGTTAGAATAATAAATGAGCACATAAACGCATTGTTAGATTTAAGGCCAATAATTAAATCCACAGCTAGCTATTTACGTCAATTTATTTGCGAGGTGAAGCAGGTGCTTGCAGCTTTGAGCACTTTGGAGCCAAACATAAGGTATTGGGATGTAATTCTATTATGTATTCTTTTTCGTAAACTAGATGCGTACACATCGAGAGCATTCCGTCTAGAGAGAAACGGCACTGAAGAGCCAACGATGGACGCCTTTCTCGCCTACTTGGAGAAACGTGCGCTGGCGCTTGAGAGCGCTGATCCGGGTTCCGTCGAGACCGGACAACGTCGTCAGCCACGCAAAGAGCAAGAGGGCACCGCTAGCAGGCTGGTGACGTACACCGCCGCAGCGCAAAAACCGGGATGCTTGTTCTGTAAGTTAAATCATAAGCTTTATTTATGCAATAAATTTAAGATGCTGCCTGTCATTAAACGAGCCGATTTTGTACGAGAAAAAAAACTGTGTAACATTTGTTTAGGTGGACATGCAAAAAAGTGCAAATATCACTTTCGGTGTAATGAGTGCAAGGAGGCACACAACACGTTGCTGCATTATGATCCCGGCAACAGTGCTCCAACATCACTCTCCGCAAGCAACCACGCTAACAATGTGCTTTTTCCTACAGCCAAAGTAAAACTTGTAGCTCGAGACGGCACTGCAGTTCACATGAGAGCCTTGCTTGACAGTGGCTCACAGCTGTCCTTTTTATCACAAAAGGCGTTGCAGCTGCTAGATTTAAAGCCCACACCGGTTGACGTCAATGTAGTAGGCGTCACCAACTCTCAAACCAGGTTGAAGCATTGCTTACCTGTAGAAGTGCATTCTATAAGAAAACCTTATAGGATCACAGTCACGTGTCATGTGGTTGAAGAAATTACATGCAATCCACCACAGATAAAAATAGACCGTAAAGCCATTAAAATACCAAAAAACGTAAAACTGGCCGATGAAAACTTTAGTGTCCCTGCTGAGGTTGATATTTTATTAGGTGCTAACGTGGTGTTTCAGGTCCTACTGCCGTCGGAGTCGCAGAGCGCCGAGCTGCTAACGCCGGCGCCGCGTAATCGTCGACAGCCCGCGGTACCATCCCACGCGAAGCTTGTCAACACTGAATTTGGCTACATCATCGGGGGTTCACTGCCATGTTCAAGCTTGTCAAGAGTCTATAATAAGGTAGCTTTAAATTGTTTAACATGTGACACAGATATTAATAACACGGTTGCCAACTTTTGGAAAACAGAAAACGTGCCAGAGATCTTTAAAGAGCAGTCTCCAGAGCAAGAGCTTTGTGAGCATATTTTTAGAAACACTGTTCAGTTGAAGGAAAATAGGTTTGAGGTTGCTTTGCCCCTAAAACTGCCCTTAGATACTGCAAATGATGCTCTAGGCGATTCTTTTAACATCGCGTTAAAAAGATTTTTAAATTTAGAAAAAAAGTTGCATAAAAATCCTATTCTTTTCTCGGAGTATAAAGAGTCAATTCATAATTATTTAAACTCAAATCACGGACACTATGTAGACATAGAAGATTTTGATTTGCAAAAAGAGGCTATCTATTTTTTGCCTCATCATGCGGTAATAAATCCAAGCAGCAAAACTACTAAGTTGCGTACAGTTTTTGACGGTTCTATGAAAACTAGTAAAAAAATATCCCTTAATGATATACAACTTAATGGGCCGACTGCACAAAGAGATTTATTCGAAATATTGTTATTGTTTAGGTTTGGTGAATTTACCTTTACAACAGATATCCAACAGATGTTTAGAAATATACGGCTTATTCCGGAGCATACCTCTTTACAAAATATTTTGTGGAGGGACAACCCTGATGACACTATAAAATGCATCAGGTTAGATACGCTTACCTTTGGATTAAAAAGTTCTAGTTTTTTGGCAACACGCTGTCTCAAAGAGTTAGCAACGCAAAATGAGAACACGTTACCATTAGCTTCGTCAATCTTGCAAAACCATACATATGTGGATGACGTGTTATTTAGTGACAGCAATTTGGATACGGTGTTAGAGGCAAAGGCACAACTCCGCCAGCTTTTAGAGTTGGGGAGTTTCAAAACTCATAAGTGGACCTCCAACGATAATAGAATATTGGTTGGCGTTCCTTTGACTGAACAGCATTTTGATTGTTTAGAGCTCCAAAAGGATGAGTGTAGCTTGAAAACACTGGGATTACAATTAGTTTTAAAAGATGACCAGTTTAGAATGACTTGTCCAGAGCCATTTAATAATAATTAATGTACCAAGAGAGACATCTTGGCCTACATAGGAAAGTTTTATGACCCGATGGGGTTCGTTGGTCCCATTATCGTGCAAGCAAAGGCGATAATGCAAAGGTTATGGTCTGAAAAAACAGACTGGGACGCTACTCCTGATGATAGCATAAGACAGGAATGGTTTTTGTTCACTAATAACCTGGCTAAAATGAAGCCAATTTTTATTAATAGGAATATTTCCGTAGCAGACTCCGACAAGGTAGAACTTATAGGTTTCTCAGACGCCAGTAAGTTGGCGTATGGTTGCTGTGTCTACCTGAGGGCTACAAACAAAGAAGGTAATACAAGAATGCACTTACTCTGTTCGAAGTCGCGCATAACCCCGCTTCAAAACAAACGCACAACCATCCCACGTTTGGAACTAAATGCTGCCTTGCTTCTTTCTATATTAATCGCTAAGGTGCGGGAGACGCTGAAGATTAAGCACAATATAGACGACATTTTCTTATTCACGGATTCCAAAATTGTGCTTGCATGGCTGCATTCAGAGCCCATTAAGCTTAATGCCTACGTTGCGAACAGAGTAAAGGCAATCTCCAATAATAATGCGGGCGGCCACTGGCTATATGTCAGCACCGGTGACAACCCTGCAGACTACATCAGTCGAGGAATGTCACCAGATGCACTTTCCGCTTGCACGGCATGGTGGCATGGCCCACAGTTTTTGCACAACAGTGAGTATGCATTCAATATGATAACAGACTTACCCACAGTCATGCCCGAAATGAAGCCGGAGTCAGCGTTCTCAAGCAGCCACGTAGCGTCAACTAATGACGTTCTCGAGCACATAAGGAGATTTTCTAGCATACATAAAATGGTACGTACCTTAGCTTACGTTTTAAGGTTCGCAAATTGTCTTAAAGGCATCAAGCCTCCTCACAAATATTTGACTAGTTCAGAATTTAATACTGCGTTAATGTTGCTTATAAAAAAGGAACAACAAGCATTTTTTGTTGACGAAATCACCTTTTTAAAAAATAACAAAGGTGTAAAGGGTTCCTTAAAAAGTGTTTGTCCTTTTATAGACGGTTCTGGTGTGCTACGGGTTTGAGGTAGGCTTCACCACTCCAATATCCCCTTTTCACAAAAGCACCAGGCCATTTTACCTAAGGAATCTCATATAGTTAATTGTATTATAAGAGCAGAGCATGAAAGGCTTTTACATGCAGGGCCAAAATTGTTATTATGTAATTTAAACCAAAGGTATTGGATAACCAATGGTTTATCCTACGTTAAGAAAATTGTAAGAAAATGTATAATTTGTTTCAGGCAGAAGGCTACTGCTTCAAAACAGTTGATGGGTTCCTTGCCAGCCAACCGGGTGACTGCTATGAGTCGTCCATTTGAGACGGTCGGAGTAGATTTTGCTGGGCCGATCGGGGTGAAACTCTCGCGCGTGAGAAGGTCGCTTGTAGGTAAAGGATATATTTGTGTATTTGTTTGTTTTGCTACTAAGGCAATACATCTCGAGCTTGCATCAGATCTTACCACCGATTGTTATCTCGCGTGTCTTAAAAGATTTATATCTAAAAGAGGGCTGCCCAAAGAAATCTACTCAGATAATGCCAGCACCTTTAAAGGCGCACAGAACCAATTAACTGAGCTTTATCGCCTGCAGTCCTCACAGGATCACCAGGCAAAGGTCTTTCAATTTTCGTCAAAGCAAGGAATACATTTTCATTTCATTCCGGCCTACTCGCCTACCTTTGGCGGCCTGTGGGAGGCTGCAGTGAAAAGCACAAAATATCACCTTAGAAGGATATTAAAAAATCAGCTGTTTACTTATGAGCAGATAAATACCATATTAGTTGAAATTGAATGTGTGTTAAACTCTAGACCACTTGTACCGATATCAACAGCTGATGTAAATGACTTTGGTTATTTAACCCCAGGTCACTTTCTGATAGGAAATGCGTTAACTATGTACCCAGAAGATGATGTAACAAATGTACAACAAAATAGGTTAAAGTTTTGGCAATTGTGTACACAGCTCAAGCAGTCATTTTGGAAAATGTGGTACAAGCAGTACCTTAATGTATTACAGAATAGACCTAAGTGGCTTAATATTTGTCCTAATTTTAATATAGGTAGTCTTGTTATTTTAAGAGAGGATAATGTACCCACCATGTCATGGCCTATGGCCAGAATTACTAAGGTTTTCCCTGGCCACGATGGTCTTGTAAGGAGCGTTGAGGTTAAAACCCCTAATGGTAGAACTCATGTTCGTTCTATTTCTAAACTTAGCATTTTACCTATAGATAATTAATTTTTTTGTTATTATATTTATACCTATAGATAATCAATTTTTTATAAAAGACGGTCCTGTTTTCTCTGTAATATTAATGTGTAAAGTAATAAATCTCATTTGCTCACTATTTCAATCAGCATTATTATTTCAACGTGGAACAGCCACTACAACCCCGAGCGCAGCCTACCGCGCCACAGAAGGTTTGGCAGCACAACGTCCTGAATGGCGCGGGATTGTGAAGAGGCGAGTCCGCGAGTTTGAGGAGCAGCGTAAAGCTGACCTCGACGCTAAGCGCGACGAGTTAAAGGCCCGTCCACCCGCAGTCATTAACTATAACTATGTAAGCGGTGTACTCACGTGCCCTCATTGTGCACGAGAGTTTACTGCCAAGATCGGCTACATAAGTCATCTTCGGGCGCATCAGCGCCACCAAACCGACTAGGAGTCGAAGTGGTCGCCATGGCCGAAAACGGTCGGAATGATCATCATCATCACTCATCAACATGGTTTGTTGTTTCAGAATGGTATATTTATATTCGTATTTGACATTGATATGTACATTTTAATGAACAACTGCGTTCACTTTTACAACACTTCATTGGATCTCTGATCGTTCCGAGGTTATAAAGTAAGGAAACACTTAGTCATAAACGCACCCTATCCACATGGGTGAGGAAGGCCGTTCTCCTCTTGGAATGCTGAGAGTCTGACGAAAGCTACCCGTGCCGCATTCGGATCCGGGGACGCTCTGCCCGTTGAGACTGAAAAGTCAGCTCGCAGAGCCGCCACGGTTCGGGATAGTCTGGCCAGGTAACATGATGGTCTTCGTAGGATTTCACCAGGTCAGTGTTCTTCGCGATGGTCTTATTAATTTGGTAAATTCACTTTAGATTTTTGTTCCACAATTTGGGATTGGTTTAATCACAAACGCGAACTCGGTTAGCGACTCTGAGTTTAATAGTCTTTTGCATAACATTTTTTAATAATTTAAATTGGTACTGGTTCTCCGCTAAAGATTACTGCCTTATGACATGCTCATAATGTATTAGGATAAATCTAAACTTTAAGAAACATCCAAGATTCAGTGTAAGCTATGTACCATAGAATTTAAGAGAAATAATTCCTTGTTGTACTGAAATTATAAAGGTAATAATATTTTATCATTGAATAAAACAAATCTGGCTTTGAGATCACTTCAATCTTTGATTTATTTCCTTATCAGTATCATTTAGCAGTTTGTAGTTTGTAACCAATATCATTTAACACCAGTAAGTATTTTATAACAAAAACACATGTCTCAATCTAAATATATAATATAAAAAAGACTTGTTTTCACTTCTGCTTACAATATAATTATAAAAAAAATATATAGATATTAAACGGTTGCTTTGTATAAAAGAAACTTAATCACTCGGGATGATCGAGTCATTTCAATTAGGTTATTATTAAACATGGCACTGATTAGCAACTTGTCATGGGTGCGAGTTTTAAAGAGTAATATTTCAAGCTCACAGGAAGATTAAGTCTGGTATATTTTAAAATTGATTAAAAATTAATTGTGTAATGATAAAAGTTAAAGTAAAGTTTAACTTAGATGATATTTTTAAAATAATAATTTACAGGTATTTGCTATAGAAAAAGAAATGTTACATTAGAACAGAATCAATACTTCGAATAGCATGATAAATATTTGAAATAAAACAAATCATGTTATGACTTAGAATAATGAAAGAACTAGCTATGACATTTCTGTAGGTATGACCGCGCAAGATAAGTAACTCCTTATACAGATGTAGCGATAGATATGTTTTCGAACTGATTTTGTAAACAATGCCACCCGAGTTGAGTTCGATTGTTTGTATAACTAATCCGGACTATAAGAAAATAAATTATCAAAGAATTAAACGTAAACGAAAATAAGAGATGAAGAAGAGAATAGAAAAATAAAATGTCTTAATGAATTATGAGGACAAAAAGTATAAAATAAAGATAGTAAGTAAAGATTATATTGTTATAGCCAATCTGTATTAAAAATCTTTTGTTACAATATGTTGACAATTATGTACGGATATGAAAGCTTTTAAGACTAAAAATGGTCAATTGATTAATGAGTGAATGTAAGGTGAATATTAGAAGTTTCAGAACAATTAGGTTCTTGAGCAATGACGTGCAATTGGACTGATCACCCAAGAGCAATGAAAAATCGCATCAACCTAATTTTTCTTATTTTTGATTGCATATTTTATGAAAGAAATATAAATAATTAAGTAAGAGGTAAGGTATTCGGTACACGTTTAAAAAGGTACATAGGGAACAGGTCCTTCAGGTTTATCTAGATGTGAACGAGATTCCTCTTAGAAAACAGCTGTTGGAGACCAAATATGTCTTAATTCATAACCCTATTAAAATGGTACATGGAGGGTCGGATCCTTCCATTCGATCATGGTGTAAACGAGTTTTCTCTGTGAGATAAGTTGGAGTCCAAAAGAGGCTTATACGATGACCCCCATAAATTATGTTGTACGTACAACCCAAACAGGCACTAAAATGCACTGTTATTATAAAAAAATAAATATTAAAGTCGACTTTATGTACCAATAAAATAAAGGGACCGGCCGGCCCAATTAATAAAAGTACCTATCTAATGTGTTACATTATGAAAAAGTGTACCGTAAGTAATGAAAGGACTTACCGATACGTAATGTGAGGACTAAAATGTCTAAGTACCTATATAAAATAATTATGAGCAAGTGAAATAAATAAATACGTGTGCACCACACACGGTAATATGATATAATGATATGATACATCGACACGATAATATAAAATGAAAAAGTCGAAGTAGTAAAACGATGTAAGACCTTAGTAATATCTTAAATTATCGAAAGTAAATAAAAAACTAAAATAAGAGTTGTCATATGGATTATAAAAAAAAAACAAAATTATGACATTACGACAAATAAGTAGATAATGAAATCCAATAAAGATATACGAAAACTTAACTAGATAAAAGTTATATTAAAACAAATGAGAAATGATAACTGATATTATTTGCTAGGAGTATAACCAAAAGCTTTAAGCTTTGAGACAATTCTATAAAATTATAGTATAATTAACATTGTTCGTCTACAACTGCGTAGTTTAGATTAAAGAAATTGTAGTTTACGGTTAAATACTAATAGTTATTTAGAAGAGTATATTTTATATTAGTAGAATAGAATAACATTATTGATAAAATGTAAGTATATGTATTAAAAAAAAGAGAATGTTCTTTGATTTTTTTGAAGTGTTTAATTACTAAAATTATTGGTTTCTAAATAGAATGGTATGTATTTGCATAAATTTATTTTTTCTTTTGAAATTTCTGTGTTAGAATATAAAATAAAGTTAGATAGTTTGACTTGTAACAGTTAATTTCAGAAATCGTATTTAACAAAACACAATTTATTATAGCAAATGTTATGTTGTCAAATGTGTGTTTTAAAATTAAGATAAAACATTAGAATTTGTTTTATATTATTATAGTGAAAATGTTTATTTTATATTCTTAAATTTTAAGTTATTGTTAACTAGAGTAATTTTAAATAAAATTGTTAGAAGTAATATCTAAATTGTCTAAAGGCAAAGATAATAATTGGTTTGGTTATAGTTCGATTTTTTTAACATTAATAATAGATTTTGTAAAATTTTGGTTAGTAAGTTTGTAACACGATATGGTGTAATTTTAGTAAATAAGAATATAGAGATTAGCATAGATTTAAGGGTTTTTTTATCAAAAAAAAAAAAAAGGGGTAAGGTGTAGTAGAGTGCGCCACATAACATCATATGGAAATGACTCACACATAATATTGTAACTCAACATATGTTCCATATAAATTAAATGCACAAATCATGTAACCTTGAAATAGCACGTATTTCTAATATGCTATCATATGATTGAACAAAGTCCATTTTTACTATTAATTACTTTAATATTTTCCTTTGTTTAGAAACAGTGTAAAAGCAGTATTTTTTCATAAATAGAGACAGTTAAGAACCGACGTCCGTCGTATCATTTCGTCTCCCGACTTCACACATCACATACTTATCATCTACTCGACTTGATGGGAAAAATTCTAATTCGAATTAAACATAAATAATCCACACAAACAGAACCAAAGTTATTCATTTGTAAAAAAAATTACAGCCAAAGAACATCGGATGATTACTTTTGCCTCACCCTGTAGTCTTTCAGATAAGGAGCTTCAGGATTTTCAAATAATGCATTTGGAATAGATAAACACCTAGATATCACTTCGTTTCGTGTTAAATGGTTGAAACATAAATGAAATGGAACAAACTCGGCCAATAAGTCTTCTCTTACTATTTAGTTTCATAGTCTTTTTAAAGGTCTTCCTGGTCATTTCGAAAACTGTAGATAATCTCTCATTTGACTCTCCAGTGTGAAGTTTAGCAAGAACTGTGGCAAGAGCTGTCCCCGCCTTTCTTTTATGTCGCCTAGTAATATTCGGTGTATTTTGCAGAATGTCGTTGAATTGTTGTTTAGAAAATCCAATATTATAACGGAATACGATCTTTTATCATTGACCGAAGGGAATTGCAGGGTTCTTATAGATATTGAGCTCTGATATAACAATTATAACGTTTGAAACCGTAGTTATACTGAAATGTATAATATTATACAAACAATTAATACGGGACTATTTTTTATTTTCTTTTTTATCAAATATCTCAGTTCCGATACACTTTAGCCAAAAATGTTATATGACAAAAATGTTTTACTTTATTATATACTAACGACTGGTGCAAGTTCCATAAGTGGCCGCGGACTTTGAAAATCATGTGGCGCTGTAGGCTGCGCTCGGGGTTGTAGTAGCTGTTCCACGTTGAAATAATAATGCTGATTCAAATAGTGAGCAAATGAGATTTATTACTTTACACATTAATATTACAGAGAAAACAGGACCGTCTTTGTGTGCGTTGCCGGTAAGAGAGAGGGCAGACAAGCCGGCGCCCAAAGCTTAAGTGTTGTCTTTGTACATTACTAGTGTTGGGTAACATTCCAACATGCTGCGGCCTGACAAAGGGTTTCGTATAAACCACTAAAACAATCTTTAAAATAAACCTTATAACCTTAACAATTTGGGTCGTTAACCATTGCCAACATGCTATGACATTACAAGTTTTATTTAACCTTATACGGTAGTTATAATAACGAGCTACATCACTATGCTACGAACTGACAATATAATAACAAAAAAAATAATTATCTATAGGTAAAATGCTAAGTTTAGAAATAGAACGAACATGAGTTCTACCATTAGGGGTTTTAACTTCAACGCTCCTTACAAGACCATCGTGGCCAGGGAAAACCTTAGTAATTCTGGCCATAGGTCATGACATGGTAGGTACATTATCCTCTCTTAAAATAACAAGACTACCTATATTAAAATTAGGACAAATATTAAGCCACTTAGGTCTATTCTGTAATACATTAAGGTACTGCTTGTACCACATTTTCCAAAATGACTGTTTGAGTTGTGTACACAATTGCCAAAACTTTAACCTATTTTGTTGTACATTTGTTACATCATCTTCTGGGTATATGGTAAACGCATTTCCTATCAGAAAGTGACCTGGGGTTAAATAACCAAAGTCATTTACATCAGCTGTTGATATCGGTACAAGTGGTCTAGAGTTTAACACACATTCAATTTCAACTAATATGGTATTTATCTGCTCATAAGTAAACAGCTGATTTTTTAATATCCTTCTAAGATGATATTTTGTGCTTTTCACTGCAGCCTCCCACAGGCCGCCAAAGGTAGGCGAGTAGGCCGGAATGAAATGAAAATGTATTCCTTGCTTTGACGAAAATTGAAAGACCTTTGCCTGGTGATCCTGTGAGGACTGCAGGCGATAAAGCTCAGTTAATTGGTTCTGTGCGCCTTTAAAGGTGCTGGCATTATCTGAGTAGATTTCTTTGGGCAGCCCTCTTCTGGATATAAATCTTTTAAGACACGCGAGATAACATTCGGTGGTAAGATCTGATGCAAGCTCGAGATGTATTGCCTTAGTAGCAAAACAAACAAATACACAAATATATCCTTTACCTACAAGGGACCTTCTCACGCGCGAGAGCTTCACCCCGATCGGCCCAGCAAAATCTACTACGACCGTCTCAAATGGACGACTCATAGCAGACACCCGGTTGGCTGGCAAGGAACCCATCAACTGCTTTGAAGCAGTAGCTTTCTGCCTGAAACAAATTATACATTTTCTTACAATTTTCTTAACATAGGATAAACCATTGGTTATCCAATACCTTTGGTTTAAATTACATAATAACAATTTTGGGCCTGCATGTAAAAGCCTTTCATGCTCTGCTCTTATAATACAATTAACTTTATGAGATTCCTTAAGTAAAATGGCCTGGTGCTTTTGTGAAAAGGGGATATTGGAGTGGTGAAGCCTACCTCCAACCCGTAGCACACCAGAACCGTCTATAAAAGGACAAAGACTTTTTAAGGAACCCTTTACACCTTTGTTATTTTTTAAACAGGTGATTTCGTCAACGAAAAACACTTGTTGTTCCTTTTTTTATAAGCAACATTAACGCATTATAATTCTGAACTAGTCAAATATTTGTGAGGAGGCTTGATGCCTTTAAGACAATTTGCGAACCTTAAAACGTAAGCTAAGGTACGTACCATTTTATGTATGCTAGAAAATCTCCTTATTTGCTCGAGAACGTCATTAGTTGACGCTACGTGGCTGCCTGAGAACGCTGACTCCGGCTTCATTTCGGGCATGACAGTGGGTAAGTCTGTTATCATATTGAATGCATACTCACTGTTGTGCAAAAACTGTGGGCCATGCCACCATGCCGTGCAAGCGGAAAGCGCATCTGGTGACATTCCTCGACTGATGTAGTCTGCAGGGTTGTCACCGGTGCTGACATATAGCCAGTGGCCGCTCGCATTATTATTGGAGATTGCCTTTACTCTGTTCGCAACGTAGGCATTAAGCTTAATAGGCTCTGAATGCAGCCATGCAAGCACAATTTTGGAATCCGTGAATAAGAAAATGTCGTCTATATTGTGCTTAATCTTCAGCGTCTCCCGCACCTTAGCGATTAATATAGAAAGAAGCAAGGCAGCATTTAGTTCCAAACGTGGGATGGTTGTGCGTTTGTTTTGAAGCGGGGTTATGCGCGACTTCGAACAGAGTAAGTGCATTCTTGTATTACCTCCTTTGTTTGTAGCCCTCAGGTAGACACAGCAACCATACGCCAACTTACTGGCGTCTGAGAAACCTATAAGTTCTACCTTGTCGGAGTCTGCTACGGAAATATTCCTATTAATAAAAATTGGCTTCATTTTAGCTAGGTTATTAGTGAATGAAAACCATTCCTGCCTTATGCTATCATCAGGAGTAGCGTCCCAGTCTGTTTTTTCAGACCATAACCTTTGCATTATCGCCTTTGCTTGCACGATAATGGGACCAACGAACCCCATCGGGTCATAAAACTTTCCTATATAGGCCAAGATGTCTCTCTTGGTACATTAATTATTATTAAATGGCTCTGGACAAGTCATTCTAAACTGGTCATCTTTTATAACTAATTGTAATCCCAGTGTTTTCAAGCTACACTCATCCTTTTGGAGCTCTAAACAATCAAAATGCTGTTCAGTCAAAGGAACGCCAACCAATATTCTATTATCGTTGGAGGTCCACTTATGAGTTTTGAAACTCCCCAACTCTAAAAGCTGGCGGAGTTGTGCCTTTGCCTCTAACACCGTATCCAAATTGCTGTCACTAAATAACACGTCATCCACATATGTATTGTTTTGCAAGATTGACGAAGCTAATAGTAACGTGTTCTCATTTTGCGTTGCTAACTCTTTGAGACAGCGTGTTGCCAAAAAACTAGAACTTTTTAATCCAAAGGTAAGCGTATCTAACCTGATGCATTTTATAGTGTCATCAGGGTTGTCCCTCCACAAAATATTTTGTAAAGAGGTATGCTCCGGAATAAGCCGTATATTTCTAAACATCTGTTGGATATCTGTTGTAAAGGTAAATTCACCAAACCTAAACAATAACATTATCTCGAATAAATCTCTTTGTACAGTCGGCCCATTAAGTTGTATATCATTAAGGGATATTTTTTTTACTATAGCAAGACCGCTTAAATGAGTCCTCGCCTGCGGTAGGTACGTGGGGCGGGAAGTACATATAGTGGCATACCCACGAACACGATGGACTTGCGACGCGGCGAACGGATTTCTAGTTCATTGCGCGCTATACAACGTCAGTGTTAGTCAACGGCTATAGAAATAATGCAATGAACTACAAATCGCTCGCCTCATCGCAAGACGTCAGTGGTCTTGGCATGGCAGTAAAGTGATACACACGTGATAATTTTAACAAGATTCATCTGAAGATAAGCAATTATAAATATAGGTGCTATACTTTTAAACCGTCCGAACATTTTTTTACCTACTACCCATTCAGAGCGTCTATATTTTAGCTATGGAGAAGAATGGAAGAATGGGCGCAAGAAACTGCACAGCTTTTATATAAGTAACGACATTTACAAAAAAAAAATACCTATGTCGTTACCAAATCATGCAATATTACAATACATTTTAATACATACATTTCATTACTCGCGCCCTTCGATTCGATTATCAAAGTCACTGAGTCCTCGCTTGCGGGGTACAAGGGCGCGGAGGTAAGAGGTATTATATTCCCAAGATGAGTCGAAATATCTTCGGACATAAAATTAATAGTCAGTGCAAGCAAATGGCTATTAACGTATACGAATATTTAAAAAAAAAGAAATTGGATCCAAATTCTGCTGAATATCAAAAAGATATTCCTTTAAACAAAACTGAAGCAAAAGTTACAGGACTATCGGAAAAGTCTATATCTAGAATTGTACAACAAGGAAAATTATTTAAAGACAACGAAAAATTTCAATCACCGAGTAGATCAAAACAGATTCGCAAAAAAAGAATGGGAATAGACGATTTCACAAAAGGCGTGATGAGAAGAAAAGCCACTCAGTTTTACACAATTGATAATTAAATTAATACATGATATTGTTGATTTTATTTTTAACGTGCAGGACGATTCAGATGATTCTGATGATGGCTGCTTCGAAAGTGAAGAATCAAGTTCCAGTGATATTGATATGGATACAAGTGATTGACTTATTATTTTGATATTGCTTAATAAATAGTACACAAGTTCATTACCATTGTATTTATCAAATACTCTATAACAAATAACGGCTTCAAAGTAAAAAAACAGATATTTTTTTACTTTTCTCAAAACCGTTGATTAACTAGGTAGGCAGGCACCTCTATTTATAATTGCTTATCTTCAGATAAATCTTTTTAAAATTATCTCGTGTGTACCACCTTACCGCTCGACCACGACTACTGACGTCTTTGCGACGCGGCAAACGGATTTCTAGTTCATTGCGTTTTTTCTATCACTGCTGTCTGTATGACTGCCGTAGTATAACGCGCAATGAACTAGAAATCCGTTCGCCGCGTCGCAAAACGCTCGTACTCGTGGCAGAGCTCTACTTACCTCTAGCCCCGCGTACCTACCGCAGGAGCTCTATTTTTGATTCATTCGTATGACATAATGTAGCCGCATGCGACTTAAGTCACACTCGCCTTCTAAGTCGCATGATACTGATTTTCCGTATTTTTGAATCGTTCGCGTCCGGTGCTGCCAACATAATACGAAATGTTGGATATTATCCGTTTCACGCAGAATTTAGAGGGAACCGGTAACAACCGCAATGAAAACGGAACGTAATATCTATGTTTCTATTGACAGTTAAAAAAAACCTTTGCTTTTTGATAGACAATACTATCAATCAATAAACGTCACAACCTTAGATGAATGAAAGGTCTCGCTGCGCTCGACTAGATACCGCGCTTCCTACAAACAATAGCTTCGTGAATGCGGCAACTCATTGCTAGTGTGCGCGAAAAATTGTGTTGCCAGTACTCAACTGTTACCCGATTTAATGGGAAATATATTTTATGATGTAGCCTATTAGTTAAGTTACTGGTTATAGGTAATTATGGTAGGTAATTGTAAAATACTTAAAAATGAATAATTAACTATAAGCGATTGTATCAATATATTTGTCTATAGGTTAGGCGTACGTTTCTTCTTTAAAAAAATGGTAGGTTATATATATCAATGATTAAGCCTAATTTTTAATGTTTTTTTATGTTTTTTTATTGACATTTAATATTTACAAATTTTTGTTAAAAGTAATCATATATAAATAAGGTGTTACGAAAATAGTGCTTTCTATTTCTTATTCTACCCGTCAATAGTTTGGTTACACATTATTTAGTACCTATATAACTCTTTAAAGCCAGTCTTACGAAGGTTAATTTACAATTAAAAGTCGTGTAGAAAAGAAAAATTTTGAATAAAACAATAAACACATTATAGGTATACATTTAGTTTAACCTACTAAAAAAAACTACTATTTTTATTAATAATTAAAAATTACATTCCAGTAACTTGTTCAAGTTTACGATACATTTGCCTTTTGGAAATTTCATTTTTTTGCAAATTTTCTCTTTTGGATATATAATGAAGTCGAATTTGTAAATACTTCTCAACTACTAGCCGAATCAAATTAACTTGATGTATAGCACCGATAACATGGCTTGTGTCAAAGTCGAAATATCGTCTAGAACCCGTCCCAATAAATCACCGCGAGCCTAGCAAACATTTTTACACCTTATGTGTATAGATTACAAAGATACTCATTAACTAATATAAAACTAGGTTAAGTATATAATAAATAACAAATAAGTACTAATAATAAATAACTAGTTAAGATAAATGAAATAGGTAACACCACATTATAAAAATCTCAACCACGGGGAACTTGATTCTCGTATACGCGGCAACACTGAATGACGTTTATAGTTCATGTTATTTTATGTTGAAATTTCAAAATTATACGATAATTACTGATGGTATGTGATCCCAGTGTCCTTCTTATTTCTTGTAGTATTATTTTTACACAATATGATTACGCAAACTGTCATTTTACTTCGGATATTGCTTAAAATTAATTAAAACATTCGGTACGTACACCTCACACAAAGCTGTCAGAGTGACTGGCTCGGGTACGCCAACTTGGCGTAGTATTTTTTTCGCATTTGACAAGTACGCCGGCGGTATCTAGTCGAGCGCAGCGAGACCTTCATTCATCTAAGGTCACAACCTTGTCAGAACACAAGAATTATTGTGAAAACGTCTTCTGTAGTTGTGAATTGATTGCTTCACTAACACGTTTAGCTAGTTATTTGTCTTTATTATAGGTATCTCAACAGAATTAATCAGTAGCCACCTGTATCCTCAAAATTGGGTCTCAGTTTTAGACATTTTTGTTCTTGTACAAGCACAACGCCTAATAAAGTTTTAAGCAGAGTTGGCGCTTTGCAAACGGCGGGGCGGGGCGGGGCAGTATTTTTGACCACGAACGAAGCAATGAAGACCGCGTCTGCCCGTCGATGCCCGCGGCTGCCCTCCCTCACCGCGAACACAAAGCACACGAGGGACGACGGAGGCAGTTAGTTCACGACGTTCGTTCTAGGGAAGAGCACGTCAGTGGAAATGGAGACCCAGAGAATTCGACTCGTTGCATATTTCACGTACAAAAAAGAAAGAGACGCAATCATAATAGCGAATACTGGGTACTCCCACTGAATTCACAAAGGTTGACCAAAGGTCTGTTTCACATAAAACATGCAGACTTAAAATGGTATCCTCTCAAATTCTATAAAATAAAATGTCGATTCACACTTTTCAGTAATGAGGAAGTACATCCATCCCGAAGAAAGGCTGGTAGTAAGGCCGCGTTCCCAGTATTTTTTCCGGATGCGGGATAATGTGAACAGCTTCATAAATAAAAGTGTAAAATATATTTTTTATAAGTGTTATATAGATTTTGTAATTTTTAAAGTATAATGTTGTTATGTTGAGAAAGATAAAAACCAATGAGCAAAAGACTGTTTTTTATGTAACTTATAAGTGCAGACTTTGAATGTCCAGTCCAATGCTCTTCTAAAATTGAGCTACTGAGACCTGTCGTAATTGTCTAGGTATATTCTGTACGACTATTTCGATGCGTCCCACAAGTCGTGTTAGCACAACTGGAAGAGCATTGGAACGGACCGCCAAAAGTCCCGGCTTAGCGATGTTAGTATGGATTAGTTGACTTTTATCAAGTATCAAAATATCATTGTAAATGCAAAAAAATAAATTATTTAAAAATAATGGTGTTATGTTAAAGCAAACCAGATGTTTAAAAGAAAAATATATTATTTTTACCGCCTCTGTAGTCTTGAGGTTAAGACCACCGGTTTAGACCCAGAGGTCCCGGGTTCGATTCCCAGCGGAGGGTACATGTTTGTGTACTCGGTATGGTTGGGGGTAGGACTTGTTTGCCCGCCTGGCTAGCTACCACCATCTTATCTAAATGTGTCGCCAAAGCATCAATGTTTGTAGCATTCTTGTGTTAAGATAACCAGTGCCTCACTAGTAGAGGATCCCGGGTGAAGTGCGCTTCCACCAATTGGCCTTATCATTACTTAACATCAGGTGAGATTAAGGTACTGTGCTTACCTGTAAATATAAAAAAATATATTTCAAAGTCAAAGTCAAAGTCAAATATTTTTATTTAACTTTAATATATGTAACGAAATTTACAAAATTATATGCCGTTACAAAGTTATTAAGTTTAAAAAAAAATCTTAACAATATTTTAAATCAGAAATACCAGTTGGAGTGATAGGAGCATTTTAAACACATGCTGTTTCGTCTTCAATATAATCAGACACTTTTATTAAGCTTTTTTATAAAGCTTTTCTTTAATTGCGATTTTTACATCATTTGGTGGAGTGTGAATAGCAACATGAGTGCAGTCTATACACCCGACTACCCCTGGTAGTCTATAAAGTTCTTAGAACCTGGAAGAAATAACCATCATCATTAATGTTATCATCATTAGGCGTTTTAGTCGCGCGGCTGCAGCGCGGCACAGCAAATCCCTTCACATTACAGCGACAGCCGCGTTTCAGTCGCGCTGCAGACGCGCGTTGAACGTGGGGGTGACTAGTTCATTAGCCTCTGTAGCCATATTGGATTTGACACACTGTTACTGCTGTTCCTTTTTTTACTTCTCCGACGCTATTGTCGTCGAATACGAAGACGGAAGAGGCAGTCCATTACTTAAAACAGAAGGATGGTTCAAGACTTCCACAACTTCAGTGATACATTTTCAAACAGTACCCTGAGCATTTCTCGAATTTTTATGGTTTCCGATAGAGCTTTGGTATGAGCCTTTGGCAAAAAAAATTAACGCTGTGAGTACCTGTAAATTATATTTTTGGTTTTAGGTTTTTCGTAGATCAACTATGTGTGTGAAAATATTCAACAACATATGTAAGAAAAGGACTAACCTTAATTTCGATAGGCAAATCAGATAATCGTCTGCTCGGGACTATGAAAGGCCTAAGAGTTTCTATTAATTGTTTGGCGAGCTCCTTTATCAATCTATAATTAGATTTAAACTGAAAATTTGAAATTGCCAACGGGTAGCTTCTTTCTCCAGTGGAACTAGGGTCTTCTTCACTCCCATCACTATCTTCTTCTCCACTGCTTAAATAACTATGGTGCACTAAATATTCCTCTAGATTCATATTCAATTCAAGTGGTTTTCAAAATAGTAGTAATTATTTTCCTCAGAACGAAATTGTATTTACGTTTGGTAGTTAAAATTTTGACACAACGCATTAATTTGACAATTATTCTATCAATCGCTTGGTATCGCTCGACTGCTACGAGCGGGTGAGGGCACTCGTTCCGGTCGAGCGATTCAAAAATGCGGAAAATGAAAATGTCGAACGAAAATCACTCGTCGAACGAAAATCACTCGAAACGAATGAATCAAAAATAGAGCTCCAGGCGAGGACTCAGTTAAGCGGTCTACCTATAGTTTTCATAGAACCGTCAAAAACTGTACGCAACTTAGTAGTTTTGCTGCTTGGATTTATTACCGCATGATGAGGCAAAAAATAGATAGCCTCTTTTTGCAAATCAAAAGCTTCTATTTCTACATAGTGTCCGTGATTTGAGTTTAAATAATTATGAATTGACTCTTTGTACTCCGAGAAAAGAATAGGATTTTTATGCAACTTTTTTTCTAAATTTAAAGATCTTTTTAACGCGATGTTAAAAGAATCGCAAAGAGTATCATTTGCAGCATCTAAGGGCAGTTTTAAGAGCAAAGCAACCTCAAATCTATTTTCCTTCAACTGAACAGTGTTTCTAAAAATATGCTCACAAAGCTCTTGCTCTGGAGACTGCTCTTTAAAAATCTCTGGAACGTTTTCTGTTTTCCAAAAGTTGGCAACCGTGTTATTAATATCTGTGTCACATGTTAAACATTTTAAAGCTACCTTATTATAGACTCTTGACAAGCTCGAACATGGCAGTGAACCCCCGATGATATGTAGCCGAATTGAGTGTTGCTGAGCTTCGCGTGGGATGGTATCGCGGGCTGTCGGCGATTACGCGGCGCCGGGCGTTAGCAGCTCACGCGACTCCGACGGCAGTAGGATCTGAACACCACGTCAGCACCTAATAAAATATCAACCTCAGCAGGGACACTAAAGTTTTCATCGGCCAGTTTTACGTTTTTTGGTATTTTAATGGCTTTACGGTCTGTTTTTATCTGTGGCAGATTGCATGTGATTTCTTCAACCACATGACACGTGACTGTGATCCTATAAGGTTTTCTTATAGAATGCACTTCTACAGGTAAGCAATGCTTTAACCTGGTTTGAGAGTTGGTGCCGCCTACTACATTGACGTCAACTGGTGTGGGCTTTAAATCTAGCAGCTGCAACGCCTTTTGCGATAAAAGGGACAGCTGTGAGCCACTGTCAAGCAAAGCTCTTATGTGAACTGCAGTGCCGTCTCGAGCTACAAGTTTTACTTTGGCTGTGGGTGAAAGTACATCGTTAGCGTGGTTGCTTGCGGAGAGTGATGTTGGAGCACTGTTGCCGGGATCATAATGCAGCCACGTGTTGTGTGCCTCCTTGCACTCCTTACACCGAAAGTGATATTTGCAGTTTTTTGCATGTCCACCTAAACAAATGTTACACAGTTGTTTTTCTCGTACAAAATCGACTCGTTTAATGACAGGCAGCATCTTAAATTTATTGCATAAATAAAGCTTATGATTTAACTTACAAAACAAGCATCCCGGTTTTTGCGCTGCGGCGGTGTACGTCACCAGCCTGCTAGCGGTGGACTCTTGCTCCTTGCGTGGCTGACGACGTTGTCCGGTCTCGACGGAACCCGGATCAGCGCTCTCAAGCGCCAGCGCACGTTTCTCCAAGTAGGTGAGAAAGGCGTCCATCGTTGGCTCTTCAGTGCCGTTTCTCTCTAGACGGAATGCTCTCGATGTGTACGCATCTAGTTTACGAAAAAGAATACATAATAGAATTACATCCCAATACCTTACGTTTGGCTCCAAAGTGCTCAAAGCTGCAAGCACCTGCTTCACCTCGCAAATAAATTGACGTAAATAGCTAGCTGTGGATTTAATTATTGGCCTTAAATCTAACAATGCGTTTATGTGCTCATTTATTATTCTAACCTTATTATTATACCAACTATTTAAAATTTCTATGGCCTTATCGTAACTATCCGATGTTAAATCTAAATTTTTTATTAATTCCAAAGGTTCGTCCTTTAGATAACATCGCAAATAGTAAAGTTTCTGTACTTTAGGTATGGAGTGGTTCTGATCTATGAGCGAATTAAACAGATTAATAAATGGAGTGTACTCTTTAAACTTACCGCAAAACGATGGCATATCGATTGACGGTAATGATAACTTGGAAACTGGAGCTATGGGGTTCTCGCTTTTCGTGGCTACGCGACTATTAAGCTGTTTGTCTAGTGAATTTAATATTGAAAAATATTTATCTTCTATTTCCTCGACGTTCTCTTTATCGTCGGGATCCAATGATAAAACTTTGACATTGATATATTCATATTGCTTAAAACACTCCAACAACCGCGCTTTTTTATTTAGAATCATCTCAGTCTCTAAATTAATTATGTCTCTAATGACGTAATTATGTAACCGGGTAATCGTACCTTTTAAATATCCACGTTCGGCGATTAACTCCTTCAGCTCCATTTTCTTACAAATATTGTACTTTAAACCCAATAACTATTTAAAAAACCACTTAAAAATGTAAACTAGCGATCTCATAAAACGACTACAATGAAAAAAGTCGCGAGCTACTAATGCGTGTGCGCACGTAGTGCATGGGATAAGATACGAATGAATGCAGATCTTCTCGCCGCGCGGTCTTGCTTGCGCTGCCGTAGGTATGCCACACTGCAGTTCGTGAAGTACATTCCCTGTGTGGTGCTGGGGATAAAGAATTGCACCACCCCATCTCTTCCCGTGGGTGTCGTAAAAGCCGACTAAGGGACCATTCCAGAGGATGGGCAGCAGCATCTCTCTGAGGTTACCCTCAACCTACTGCGATCGCCAACCCGCCTGCCAAGCGTGGCGATTACGGCAAATACCCCTCATATCCTTGGGGGAGGCCTTTGTCCAGCAGTGGACGTCTTTTGGCTGAGATGATGATGATGATGATGATTCGCTGCGGTCCCCGTGTGACGGCTCCCCGCGCGTCTCGCGTGCCCCTGCACGGTCACGCCCGGCGCCTCTCGGCGTATTTTCGTAGTTTTAGGTATGCAGATATGATGATGTGGAATGTGGATGTAACTAATTGCTGCGCTGCGCGGTTTTTTTTTTATCGCGGTTAGAAATATGCTGCGCCTTGCCGGCAATAGGTTTGCGCACTGCGTAGGTAGGTACCTTACGTACGGAGCTGTTCTTTTGTTCTCTGCTGTTGCTACCATGTGGCGCGGTAGGCTGCGCTCGGGATTGTAGTGGCTGTTCCACGTTGAAATAATAATGCTGATTCAAACAGTGAGCAAATGAGATTTATTACTTTACACAGAGTTAATATTACAGAGAAAACAGGACCGTCTTTGTGTGCGTTGCCGGTAAGAGAGAGGGCAGACATGCCGGCGCCCAAAGCTTAAATAGACCGTTGTAGGTATAGCGCGCGGCTAGTGTTGTCTTTATACATTACTAGTGTTGGGTAACATTCCAACAAATCAAGCCACTTTTTCCCAAACCCCTTTCGTTGATCTTCGTGAATTAATATTTGTCTAAACATTTTTTCTATATCGGCACATGCTACAAAGGAGGACGGGCATTATTGCCAAGGAACCAATAACAACATGCGATATATCATTGGAAAGGATTTTTTATGTACTTTAATTATTGTTATGGCGGGAAGTACCAAATCACTGTGTGGCAAAAGTTATGGCACAATAAGGCAGACTTAAACAAAAAATATTTTTTTCAGAATTTCATTATAAAATGGTTTAACAAGCATTATGTCATTTTAAGTAGGTACTAAAACTCAAGTAGTCTGTGCAGACAAATACTAGTCGAATAAGCTTTATCAATATTAGTGTAAAATTACAAAATAATACATTATAGAAAACTAAAACCGATAAGTATTAATCGATCGTCAATAGATCGATTGAAGTTAATTAGTCGTCCATATTAAACAGAACTGTCTTTGGGAATTTGATGATAAACATAAAAATAAACACGTAATATTTTTAAGGAAGAGTTTGGTTTTCTTGCGTCTTAACTTTTTTTACACAGCAGCTTGAGACTTCCCACCATACCAATAATTAAAGTACACACGGTACGTCTACAATCAATTTTAAACTTTATTGTTTGGTCATAAGGATCAATATTCATTGGAGAAATTTGACAGATTTGGGTAGGTTGATCTGCCGCCGACTGTACATTAAAAAATCTTTCCAATGATACATCGCATGTTGTTATTGGTTCCTAGGTATGCTTCCATATATTTTTGCCCGTCCTCCTTTGTACTGACGGAAACGTAAAATAATAGAAAATAATTCATTTTGTAGTGCCGGACCTGTCATTTGAACGTCATTTAATGACTTACCGGTTTTCGTTTTTTGACTAGCGTCAAAATAATTTTGTAGTAGTGCTCTGTTCCCTCAGTACACCATGATGCGGCAAAAAATAATAAGGAGACGTATAATTTTCAATTCGCGTCATGTGTCCTAAGCCTTAATATTCTTGCATGAAATCACAATACATTTTTTTATATTCTGGCTTAGATTAAAACAAAAAAGAGGAAGATACGGCATGCTCATACTTGTAGTCAATCAAAATTATAGTCCTACTCAAAAACATATGCAAAGACTCACACACACACACCTATAAAGTGTAAATCGAGCGAGCGAGAGAGAGCGGTAAGTTTCAACGTCAGCGCGAGGGAGTCAGCGAGTGACGTCTCGGTCGCTTCGCAATCGGAACAGTCAAGTACGACGACTGATTCCGTCCGACGACGAGACTGCGGAGTAGCGTAAGCAAAAGATTGTGAAAATAAAACAATTTAATTTTTTATGATATAATTTTTAAATCAACACATTGTGCAATCATATTTATATACCATGTACAGTCTACAGCAAGAAGAAGTAAACACTTTAGAAGCTTTTTAAAGGAGCTGATTTATATGAAAACGTCAACAAATTTTTTAGGTAATGCTGCTTGATATGGCAATTTTTACCGTATTCAGTATTTTAAAGAATTTCGAAAACGGATAAACATTTTTTGACCCTTACTGTACACTCATGGCAATAGTACACGCCAAAAAAAGGAACAAATTATTTAGTGTTAGTGGTGGTGGTGTAATTTCACATCACAGTATTTGTCAATGATTGCTTTTTAATAACACAGTCCAAGTTTTTTAATTATTTATTAATCATAATCATCGTGTGGGTTACAAATACTTATTATATTTGAATTATATCTCTAAAAGGACCCTCTAGGCCCTCAAGGGACTATTACGAAATTTCACAAAAGCACATCTTGTAAGGATGATATTGATAGGTGTCGTGGTAGGGTGGTATCGAAGATTGAATGTAGGTCAGAAATATCTTCGTTTTGCAATGAGTTTGGCGATTCCGATCTCGAACAAGTGTAGCTGGTAGATTTCATTGCAGCCTAAAACAGAAAAACTATTATTGAAGATGCAGTCGAGTCAAAGTCAAAGTACAGTATAACCTATCCTCATCCGGTTTTCCATTCAAGTAAAATTCAAATCACCGTAAATAATTAAGACATTCGTACACCTAACATTTAATTTTAAAGTCAAATAAGTAAATATCTGAAAAAAGGTACAGCTTCTTTTGTTATTCTCGTTAATCCTTTGTTGGTCCTATATAAATCTCCTGGTTTAAAATGTATTGAACATACTCTACTATGTTTTGTAGGTATCCAGTCATTCTTTGATTTCAAACCACCACAAGCCATTTAAGCTTCCACAATTCGTCTTGAGGAAAGCTGTAAAATAATTTCTACAATTATCTAAGATATTTTTTTTTTGTAACTATACTAGACCATACGGATTTAACTTTAATCATCATCATCATCATTTAACTTTAATATACACCTTTAATAAATTAAACACCCTTGCCCTCATATTTTATTTCTTATGAATATTATTATGCTGAACTTACATCATTGACAACGTATTATTGTAGCCATGCAGTCTATCATGTCCCTTACGCACACGTTATGTACTCTATAACTCTATCTCAATCACTCAAAAATGTCCGGAATGCACAACAAATTCACAAGAATTTTCTTTAAAAATATACTTTTGGTGTACTTGCGCATGAAAAGTGATCCCATGTGTCTTGTTTTTACGCCTTGAGTGATTCGTGCACTGAAGAAATGCACAGGAAGGCATTTTTTGCGTTATTTTCTAATCAAATCGTTTTGACATTGACAACGCAGCACATGCAAATAAGTCGCTGTTTCAACGTAGACTGGAGCATAGCAGGTCCATTGGACTCGGTTTAGCAGGACCGCGCGCAGCTAGCGAGTAACGTATCTTCCTCTTTTTTGTTTTAATCTAAGTATTCTGGTGATTTTTCTAATCTACGTTCTAATGACAGAAATCTATTCTCAGCTATCTTGTAGCTGTCGCCTAACTCATGAAGTGAATCTTTTACTGGAACCCTAACCGAAAAACGACCGCCGTCTACCCCGCTTTGTCGTTTCGGAAAATAATAATGTTCACAATAGCGTTCTTCGTTTGTCTGGCATTGTTTAATAGATGTAATTTCTTCTACGTCCCAAAATTTACTTAACTGTTTATTTAATTCAACTGTTTGCATATAATGACATTGTACTTGATTATTATGTGATTTAAAATGATTATCATAAACGATACCAGATATGATCCAACCTAGCGTAGTATTCTGTAGGTGGACCTACATGGATGGACCTGTATTTAATCGAATTTTACCGTCTAGCAATAAACCCCAAAATACATCTGCACTGCACCGATCAATATATCGATTTGTGACGATTTATAAAATAAAGAATCGACGAGTTGAATATTATGCGGAATTTCTAAGGAATTATAATTTAATCTTACTGACGGTATTGCAATAGTAATATTATTTAAAACTATGCATTTAAAGCGTGTATTAAATTTACCGTTTAATTATTTTAATTTAACTTCACACGACTCCGTTGAGTGAGTGTGCGCCTGCCCTATACCTGTTGAGGACCTGGCTCCATTGTCATCGGTAAGGTGTTTAATAAAAAAATTGGTAAAATTAAAAGAAAATGTATTTCACCATAAAATTTCACAAATGTCACAATAGAGATAACAAATCTTTTCGTCGCTTAGCAACCAACCTGAACATCCTCCGAACCACACAAAAATGCAAAATTAACACAAATAAAAGAACTTAAGAAACTCAAATTAATTAAAAACATAACAATACACATTTCTTAAATACTTAACTCTAATTCTAAAGGGTACAAGCATTTAAGAGAGCGGGTATAAACACCTTTGGCGGTTTTAACCCTAGCAGTTCGGATAACACCATCAATTCCCTTAAAAACTTCAATTATTAAGCCAAGTGGCCACATAACGCGCTTCTGTAGTGTTTCCATCAGAACTACGTCACCTGTTTTAGCAAATCTAGAACAGTAACACCGGCCTTGCTGAACTAATAAACTTAAATATTCTTTAGCAAAACGTGACCTCAGATCCTCCCTAAGGTTTTGCAAATAACGCGCTCTTACATTTATTGTTTTTGTATCTAGTTGATCCAAATCAGGAACATCTGAACACGGAATCGGTTGTAAAAACATAGCCGGTGTTAAGGGTTGTAATAAAATATCAGCATCGTAGCTGATATAAGTCAAGGGACGCGAATTAATTATAGCTTCGCACTCGTACAACAACGTTTAAAAACTAAGAGTGAAACTGAAGCCTGACCAAGTATGCGGCGGAGTAGTTCCTTAACCATGCGAATCATGCGCTCCCACCATCCTCCCCACCACGGACTAGCAGGTGCTATCAAATGCCATTTTATTTTTTGTAAATTAGCATTTACCTCTATGACACCCCAATCTTTAACAGATTTTTCGCGCCAATAAAATTTGTGCCATTATCCGAATAAATGTCACGAACCCTTCCTCTTCGCGGTATAAAACGCCTAAGAGCCAACAGAAAGTCATTCGTGGACAGACTCTCTACCACTTCAAGGTGAATCGCTCTGCAAACACCGCATGTAAATAACACTAACCAAACCTTTGTTCTGCATCTTAGTAAAAAAGGGCCTGCTAAGTCAATGCCGGTAGTCTCGACCGGTTTACTACCCCCGTTGGTACGGGTAACAGGAAAAGGTGCTGGTGGTGTTCTATAACCCTGTGCTCTTTGTTTTTGATAAACAACACATTGCTTGGATACTTTTTTCACTAGCAATCTGACACCAACGATCCACAAATTCTCCCTCAAATTAGCCAACAACGTTTGAGTTCCTGCATGGTAAAGCCTGTTATGCTTTTCACTAACCAACCTCTCTACTATTTTATGCTTTGAAGGTAACAATATTGGATACTTATAACAAGATGAAATATCCTCTGAAAATAATTTGGTCTTAACCCTAATTAACCCATCAGCGTCTTGAAATATCGCTAATTTCATGTCTCATTAGATGCCCTAAACATAAAGACAAGTTGCACGCTAAACTTAAAGTAAAGCTAGAGGAAACACTCAAAAAAATTTTCACTCGCTATAGAAATTTTTACGTTGACCTTTTAAGAAAATTAAAACAAAAATATAAATCTCTAGAACTAGAACAAAACAAAAATTGTACAAAGAAGCTATGGAAATCCATCAAGAAAATAACATATACTGACAAAGCTAAAAATAATTCACACGCACTCCTACATATTAAAGATTCTAAAGAAAGTTCACTTAATCATTGTAATGCATATTTTTCAAGCGCGGGTAAGCGTCTGGCAGAGAATATTCCATCGCAAATCAACAAATCACAAGAATCACCAGCGGCTAAAGTTTCTTTGCAAAGCTCACCTGCACAATCACTTTATTTAGAACCAGCCGACGTTTTAGAAATTAATTCACTTATTATGGACCTCAAAACTGATAGTGCGCCTGGCCTTGATGGTATAACAAACAGGCTATTAAAAGCAGTGAAGAATCATATAATAACACCTCTTACAGCGATTTGCAATTTAAGCCTTTCACATGGAAGTTTTCCTACTCAATGGAAAACAGCCGCTGTTACACCAGTATACAAAAAAAAATTGCGAGCGGTAACAGACCCTTACTTGTTAAAATAAGTTTACACTGCCATTTGTCAGTCAGTTATCTCCTATTGCATCGTAACTTGGGTTGGAGCAAACACAAGCAATATGTTAACCTTGGAAAGGGCACAGAGATCGGTGCTTAAAATAATTTTCAGGAAACCAATTAGGTATTCCACCAATGCACTATACAAAGAAGATCCGCAGAAGAACAAAGGTAACCGACATAGCCCGTAGAGCTGCTAAGCTCAAGTGGCTGTGGGCAGGGCACATTGCTCGCAGGACTGATGGCCGCTCGGGCGGGATAGTCCTAGAGTGGCGACCGCGTACCGGAAAGCGCAGTGTGGGCAAGCCTCCAACAAGGTGGACTGACGATCTGGTGAAGGTCGCGGGAAGCCGCTGGATGCGAGCAGCACAAAACCGGTCGTCGTTGTGGAGATCCTTGGGGGAGGCCTTTGTCCAGCAGTGGACGTCTTTTGACTGAGATGATGATGATAATGATGATAATATTTAACTTTAAAACGCTGATTGCAGGGTAATTTAATTATGTGCAAATCTCCTAATGATGCTTTATATAGTGAACTATCTATGTAATTTAAAGGGTTTTAGAATAAGTTAAATTGTATAATATTGTAAATAGGGTTTCTGCTCGAGCTTTCTCGAACTCGAGAAAACTCGAGAAATTTGGCTTCATTCAGGCAGACGCGAAGCGCAAATATTTTTCACCGTTAACACCGCCCGCGCTCCGTGCTCTTTCATTAATTTGTTCACTCGCGCACTCCCACACATCGTTCAGCACGCACGGCTACCAGTCACTCAGTCCCCCGCGTTTTCCCTCGAGAGTTTATTCCAGGTGCTCATGACAGTAAAGCCCACTTCAAACGAAAATGTGTTTTCAGCCTAGCTGGAAACATCGTGACAAAAATTAGGAACCTACTTTCGGACCAGTCGAATATTCTTGAAAGCCTATTTTCTAAGACAAAAGTAAGTTTTCTGTATAAATGTATAAATACTTGCATGATTTAGTAGAGAACACTGATAATTTTAGAGGTTTCACATTTTTTTGCCCTTACATTGCAAACGCTGGCTGAACCCTACGAGATAGATCAAAATAATGTACTACAGTATTGTACACCTTAAAAAGGCCTACAAAAAGTCCGCGATGGTATATGTCTATCTCTTAGGGATAACCAACAATAATCAGTTTTTATCCTTTACTTTTTACGAGAAATAATGGCTTATTTACGAACCGATTTTAAGCAATACAGCAATAACCCTTATCCAATTAAGCACCTCAAATACATTGTGCATTTAATATAGATCAATGTGGCCCTTTACAGCATGTAATTTAAATAAAAATTTCGAAGATTTTACAGATTTAAAATGTGGCGAAATCCAAAGGGAAACGCCACTGCACAAAAAGAAGAAGAAGAAGAAGATTTAAAATGCAGGGACATAGCGGTTGCGTGTATCAGCATTCCACCCGTGCGAAGCCGGGACGGGTCGCTAGTGTATTACTGTGTGTACTATGGATACTTCCTATCGAAATCTTTAGTTCTTCAGCTACAAAACGAACAGTAACACGACGATCTGCCAAAACAATCTTTTCAACTTTTTTATCATTTGTTCGGTAACTGCCGTTGTAGGGCGTCCCAAGCACGGGTCGTCTTTAGTTAAAGTTCTTTCTCTCTTAAACTCGGCATACCACCAATATTTATAATGTACTTTACCATCAGTTTGCACGGTTTCCATAATGATTCCACAAAGATAATATCCGTTACGTCTTGATCTAACCAAAATTAATAACCGACCGGCTGACCGCGCATCGACGACTACACTCGACTCGAGCGAGTCGCGCGCGAGACTTGTGACGTCATGAGGTTGTTGCGCGGCCGCGCGAAGTGAAGTTTTAAAGCGGACGGGAAAAGTATCATAACTTCGTCATTTATGAAGATAATTAAAAAAAAAATTCAATGGGCTTTATTGCAAGTTTAGAACCGTTTTTAAAAAATAAATTTAAAAAAATGGAAACTTCCTTATTGTAAATAATGATTTTAAAATGGTTAATAAATGTTCAATAACAAAACAATATTCATATGCTTGATTGAGAAAATTAGGTAGTCACAGACCACGTGGCGGACAGGGTTATAACCTCATGTTACCGCGGAGACCTTCATCCAAAATAAAAAATAGAAAATAGCACCGAACTGTGCTTTTAAGGGTTGTTAGGGAAATACCTCAGCCAGGATCCCGGGTTCGTTGGGGCCCATAGCAACAACCGCCTGGCCGTCAATGGGTAATCCACGTCCTGTCTGGCGTTTCGCCAATCAGGACTTTTCAAATAATTAGAAGTAAGTACTCACCTGGTAATCCCAGCGGAACCTAAAAGCTATCAGACGGAACAAAAAGGGGCGGTGGCGAGGAAGGCCAGGAATTGACGGGATCCCTAAATATCCGGCGACCACGGGCTCGATCGGAGCCTCCTCTCCGCTTGTCACGCCTGCTGGCGTTGGTTAGGCGCTGCTGCCGCTCCTGGTACGCGGTTGTACCTTTTAGCCGCACGTATTGCCCGGCTCGTGCCGCTTCACGCCCACGCACAATGTCAACTATACCAGAACACTCTCCCGTGAGAGGTTATACCGCGGTCACACAAAAAGCACGCGTTTCTGCAGCTTAGGTTACTAGTAAACCACACCAGCTGGATTTGCCCTCGTTTGGACAGTTACAAAAACACTCAAAAGCTACAAGATTAGCTCGCTAAGATTTATCAATTAATTAATATTCAATAATACGCGCACAACCAAAATTCAACGTGGTGACAATCTGACGTTTTCAAATAGTGAAGTGACATCCAAGTAGAGATGTCAGTTCAATCGGCTTTTTTTTCTTTGTTTTTTATGGCATCGGAACTTACCATTTGGCCATACAGTCTGTTCCGAACAAGGGTGTTAAAAGTAAAAAGAATAAATAAATAAAATGTACGTTTTTCAGGGAATTATGATGATTGTGAACGATATAAATTGTATTTTATTTGTACAGACTTTCGCCTGTTCTGGCCTTGGCTGGTGTGGAGTGGCGACAACGCCCGCCATCATTAAAAAAATCCTAATGGAAATATTAATAATGTAAAATATAATAGAAAGCTATGCCTGAAAATAATTAATTTAATTTTAGTTTATTTATTGCCGAAAAATTTACTAAGTTTACTCTACAAACGAATCTAATTGCAAATCTGTACAGAAGGTACATACCATGAAAACTACGCTTTAGATTTCTATATATATAAATTGAATAGATAATGCCGGTTTTTAGCCCTCTATTATTTTACGATACTATTAATACACCCGTCTCTATTGATCAGAGATAATGACATGACATGACCTGTCACTTGTCACCATTTATTAATGATAACTCGTAAAAACAACATTACATTACGACCGAATAAATAGTTTTATAACAAATCCAAGGCAACACCTCTAATTCCAATGCATTTCAGCTTCTGCAAAAGAATGGAAAGAGAGACGCGGTTTTTAATTGAGAGAATTATGACCGATCCAAACGAAACTAATGGTTTTTGACAGGTGTCAAAGGAAAAATCGGTGGGAGGGATGAGTGTTCGTTTCATAGTACATAAATAGAAATTTAAGTTAAAAATAGAGTAAGCTAATTAATATTATAGGCGCAGCCAAAAAATTATAAATTAACTTACTGTCTTCGACGAACTTGTCCGGTAATAACCCGCGGCCATAGGGGCAGGCGTAAACGCAGCAGCTGTTGGGGGAGAGGTGGGAGCAATGGCCGTTGACAGCGGCGCCGGCGTGGTGGTTCACGCTGCCCGGCGTGACCATCGGGTTTTTTTGACGCTGTTGAAGGCGGAATGTTTCAATGCTTTGCGTTGAGAGCTTTTATACACTTCGATATCCCATAAAAAATTGGAAGTTCCAATTTTTCCAAACCAATTTCAACCAACCAAGAATTCTTACACATACACTGCTTTACAAAACGACGGCTAAAGTTAGACACTGCTTAAAACAGATGCTATCACTTTTTAGCTAATACATACTTTTAGACAGGGACACAATATCTTCTTTAAACGCGTATCTAGCCATTGTCTAACTTTCAACACTGTTTAGTAGTAAAAAGGAAAGAAATGCATTTTTGGGTTTTAGTATAAAAAAAAACTAGCATACTGAAGTTTTTTATGAAATATCGAAATATAAAGCATTTATCTCTGATTTTTCTGGGTTTCTATTCAAATCATATATCTAGAGATCCTGTGTGTAGCTTCCGGGTGTACCGCTAAACAATAAATCTCATACGTTTTGATACGAGCGTTTGCGCCCCGTACCATAAGAAAAACAGTTTTTTTTCCCTTCAAATTAAAACTACAAATTATTTTAAAAAAATGGACTACAATTTTGAAGTGTATGATAAAACTAATATACTAAGAAAATTTAGATGCTTAAATCGGTCTGGTTAGCCTGTAAAATGCAAATCTATGTTTTAAAAGAGGTTACTTTGATATTTTTTTCTCTGTTATAAAGTTGAAAAATCGTGTTTCTGCAACTAGTAATGAAAAATCATGTCATCAAATATCACTTTCATATGTTTTGTAATTTGTTGGGAAAAATCAAGATCCCCGCCACGTAAATTACCAATGCGTCGTCTTAAGCGAGTAAAATACATATAAAACTACGTTGTCAGTATCGTAGCTTAAATTCTTTACCTACGAATACACTTCCTTTTTGTTGTTGCTGGGCGGTAACATAATTGAGGAGTGACTTTTCAAAACGGCTTATTTCAGTATGATCATGTTTTTAGTAACAACCAAAATAGGAATACTTATCATCATCATAATCATCTCATCCAAAAGACGTCCACTGCTGGATAAAGGCCTCCCCTAAAGATCTCCACAACGACTGGATTTTCATAGTCTATTTCGCTTTTTCATAGTCCACAAACGTTAAGCAAAGAGGCTGGTTATACTCGTACTCTTCGATCTTCTGTATAACCTGCCGCAGTGTACGTATGTGGTCTATAGTGCTGAAGCCTTTTCGGCAACCGGCTTGACCGATAGGCTGGAAGTCATCAAACCTGCGTGCGAGACGATTCGTTATGACTCTCGAAAACAGCTTTTAGACGTGGCTTAGAAGTGAGACGGGCCTGTAGTTCTTCAGCATGGTTTTGTCGCCTTTTTTTGAAGAACAGTACCACCATACCTTCGTGGCATGACTCTGGCGTTCTGCCCCCTAGTACGACGCAATTAAATAGCTTCTGAAAAACTACGAGTACCGGTCTTCGGCCTGCTTTCAGAAGCTTGGCCGTAATTCCGTCAGCACCTGGTGCCCTGCCATTTTTGAGCATACTAATCTCGTACAGGCTGATGTCCGGGATGTCTTCGGTATAGTGGCCGGGTTAACTTAGCTCTAGGGTCTTTAGCTAAGCTTTGTACAGGTGGACGTCTTCTCGACCTCTCCCATAACACCGGACCTGGTAGTGATAGTTCTGCTGTCATCGGTTTTTAGCGTTGTCAGTTGGTACTGCCAAATACCCAGATCTCTTGCGAACACTTTTGAGCCTTTGTTCCGCTCAATGGCGTCTCTAATACGGTAAGTATTAAATCGGCGCGTGTCGCGAGTCAAAAACTTCAAGATCTGCCTATTTAGCTGCCGAAACTGAGACGCATCACCTGAGGAAAGCAGAACCATTGCGCGCCGCTCTTCCATTAGTTTTAGGGTATGGTCTGAGAAATTTTTGGTTCCTTTTAAACGGTTGGTTTTAAAGAACTTTGACCCAACCATTTCGACAGTTTCCACAAACCTGTTGCTGTATTCGTCCACATTTTCGCAACAATTTAGGCACTTAAAGCGATTTCGTTTTTCAAGCTGAAATCTTTCGGGGTTTTGGATTTGGATGGGTGCAGGACGGAGCGTAGACCTTATCAATCGACGTCTTTCCATCTTAACGTTGATATATATGAGCCTCTTACCAACCGGTGATCGCTGCCAGTTTTAAACGCATTGATCACAGTGACGTAATTGAATATTTGCTTCTTCGTCGACTTATGCCCGGTTCCTATAAACAAGAAACGATTCGTTTTGCCTACGAGCCGTTGTATTAGCTACGAGGCGTAACCTAAATGCGTTCCTATAAAAAACGACTCGTCAGGTATCTAACCGATAGTATGTTACCAACGGATGGGAGGGTTACCAGTAACGCTTCGTAACCATAGAATATGGAAGTGACACTAGCCTGCGTTCCTATAAAAAATAAGAAGCGTCAATTAACTGTCAAATCTACCATTCGTTGCTGGTTATCCTACCGGTACTTTTTGATTGGTTATTGTGTTGTTTACGTGTATTTCGTCAGTAATTTTCACAAATAGTGAAAATGTGATGCTCAGTGCTCAGTGAAAGTGATGTTGAAATGCTGAATATGTTATCGGATTGGCATAATTCCGATGAAGACAATAAAGACGTGTCAGAGTATATAAAACCATTCATGTTCATATTGGATGGACATGAATTCCAACAAATTGAAAAATGAGATTTTGCCGGGATAAACCATCAGTACAAGTATCATGGAAATATATTTGAGAGTTACAGAAGCAAGGTTAGTTTGAATACAATAATAACCATCTTAAATATCATGTATGTTCTTCCATGAAATATGTATATCTTTGTTGTTTTTTTTTCTTTAGTTATCTAAGTACCTATGGAATTGTTACCTAAATACTCGTTTTTGAAAGCAATAAACGCATTTATTTATTTATTTATTTATTTATTTAAATAATGAACTAGCGTTCTTTCGATATTATAGATAATGGCCTTTTTTAAACCAATTGTTGCTGGCTTTTAGATTTTATGCTTTGGGTACAATGCACGGCCGGTAGTGTACGTATAAAATATTTCAACTGTCAATAATAATAATGTTGGTTTTATTTCAGGTGCATTTATCCATAGTGGAGAAGCCTAAAACTTTATAATACCTGCATTAAATACGAATGTTGCAGCAATTTCCTTTTGTACAATTTAGCTAAGTCCGAAATGTTATCGATTTCTGCTTATAGTATAAGTACTACGAAAACAACAAATTAAAATAATCATTGATAATTAACTGTGTTTCATTTATAATAAAACCAAAATTATTTATGAATTTAAATTTGAATAACGGGATTGGGCATGGATTATAAGTCCATGACAAGGGCCAAACCTTTTTAAATATCTAAAATGCTGTGATCCGATGCCATAAACTTTTATTCCAATTTCAATTAAAAACAAACTTTATCTATAGGTGCAAAAAAATGACGCGACGCGTTTTGTTAACGTTGTTGCAGTTACCAATGAATAATACATTATTTAAACAATATCGTTCTAGGATTAAAGAACTAGTAACTAAATTGTAGTTTATTACATTATTAATGTTTCAAAAGTACAGTTACGATTCTTAACTATGTTTTAAAAATAGTTTTTGAAAGAACGAAATCATTAAAAAATCCGGAACGAAACGCGTGAGGGCAGAAGGAGGATCGGCCTACCTACGAACACTCGTCGCTGGTAAGCATGAACGGATTGTTGTGGAACGCTAAGAACGCCTCGTTGTTAGTAACAAGAAAACGGATGGTAACTGAAGTAGAGCGACGATCGGTTAGATATAGGAACCAGGCATTAATAAAGTCAATCTCGTTTTTTGTTGCACCATCGGGACTCATCCAGGTCCACTTGCGGTCTTCCTGAAAAAGGAATTCATCATAAAAAGTCCCTCCTTTTCCAGAAAGTCCGCCGCAGTTGGCCCCAGAAGTTCCGATTCATCATCATCATCATCATCATTGTTGCGGAAACCACTATTCACACTATCTGCTACCGTTTAAAATTAGATTACACCTTAAAATCCACAAAATCCACTCACAGTTCCATGCCGCTCCCGCCGTCCAGAACGGGATCCATATGGTCTGATGGGGCCTGAATCCGAGTCCGGGTCTTCTCGGGTTCCCTAATCACACCCAACGGCTACTCCGAAGTGCACTTTCCCCCGAGGAAATACCTGTTTTCTCCAGCAGCGAAGACGCTGACATCCAACCATGGGATGGCGAATCGTACTCCCGATGCGATTCGCTTACGACTTACACACACACAAAACACAGATTGCACAATACACTTAATTTGAATAATACAGCTCCAAATGCCCTTATTACTGCTTAAAATCTATTTAATTATCAACACACGATAACCTATAAACCAGCCATTGTTGTTTTCCCGAAACAAGTACCAAAAAAAAAAGAACAATTAGTGATGGGGCCATTATGCCACTAAATAAATTGAACATCGATAATCGATTCCCAAATCGATCCGTCCATAATACAAATCAAAGTTTTATTTCCAACAAAAATAAATGCCTGTTTATTTGCAACATCCCGCCACCCAAAGCGGACGTACCGCTTTCTAGCCTGAAATCTTAAACTAGTCAACCGGTAATCGAGCTAAGGTCGCGACTGCGCGATTTAGCACCGATCCATCAACCAACACTTGCGCCACACGCGGAGTCCCGTCCGCGCCCCAGATTAACTTTAAAATGCGACCTCGTCTCCAAAATAACGATGGCAAATTAGCCTCTTTTAATAAAACCAGATCTCCCTCTGAAGGGGGCGACGTCCGGTCTGTCCACTTTACACGCTGCTGCAATAAATGCAGATACTCCAGTGACCAACGACGCCACAAGTCCTGACTCATTTGTTGTATCATTTGAAAACGAGACATCCGGTGTCTGCGTTCATCCTTCCAGGGATACTCAGGCAGGGCAGTGAGTGGCTGACCGACCAAAAAATGACCAGGGGTCAGGACTTCCATGTCATTTGCGTCAGAGGAGAGTGGACAAAGCGGACGCGAGTTGAGAACCGCCTCAACCTTACAAAACACAGTTGTAAGTTCCTCATACGTGAGGGTAGTTTCCCCGACTACCCGGCGCAAGTGGGTTTTTGCCGATTTTACCGCGGCTTCAAATATCCCGCCCCAGTGGAGACAGGCTGGCACACTAAATCGCCATGTGATTCCCCGCTGTGCGAGAGCTTGACTTATGCTATTACAATTTTTATCCAGAAAATCGTTCACATCTTTTAAGTAGTTGGCAGTGCCTCTGTAGTTGGTACCGTTGTCGGACCGAATGAGAGAAGGTAAACCCCGTCGCGAAACAAAACGATCCAGCGTGGCGACAAAGGCTTCCGTAGACAGAGCCGAAACCACTTCCAGGTGGACGGCCTTAGTGGCCAGGCAGACAAAAACGCACAGGTATGCTTTCGTGACTCTAGTGATACGATAGGCTGTGGTTCTCACCAGAAACGGTCCAGCAAAATCCGTACCGACCCCGTCGAACGGCCTAGTTGTCTGACAAACCCGGTCAGAAGGGAGATCCCCCATCTGTGGCTGCATAGTGGAAGCCTTCACCCGATAACAAGCCACACACTTAAGTAACACGCTGCGAACCACTCTCCGAGAGGACAAAATCCAGAACTCCCTCTGTAATATCGCCAGTAACGCATTACACCCCGCGTGAGCGTTTTTCAGGTGTCTCTCCGAGACCACCAGTTCTACCAAAGGTCCTCCTTTGGGGAGTAGCAGAGGATGACGGCTACCGAAGGGCAGGTCGGCATTTTTGAGGCGACCTCCAACGCGTAACAGTCCATCCGCATCCAGAAATGGGTTGAGCCGAGAGATCGCTCCCTTGAGCTTTGCGCGACCGACGCGCAAAATCTTCAGTTCGTCCTCGAACCGGTCAGCTTGAACCAGCCGTATCAGGGCCAACAGTGAACTCCTGCGTTCCTCAGTACCCGCCACGGGTTATAACTGCCTCTTGTCTGGATGGCGGCAGTTATGTAGAAATCTCCGGATCCAGCAAGTTACTCCTAGCAATTTGTCCAGTTTGCTGTATCGAGCCGTCAACCAATTCGGATCTGGCCTTGACTCGTTTGTTGTCACCAAAACTTTTATTCCAGGGAGCATCCCTAGAGAGCCATCGATCATGGTGACCGGCCATGATGACTCACCCTCCTTTAACCACTCTGGACCCCACCAGAGGGCATGCTGCACCAATTCCGGCGCGGTGCAGCCCCGAGAGGCACAATCGGCAGGATTCCAGGGGCCGGGAACGTGCCTCCAACAAATTTCGATGCCCGAGTTCTGTACCTGAGATACCCGATTGGCCACAAACGTTTCCAATACGTGGGGTGCCCCGCGTAGCCATGCCAGAGCTACCTGACTGTCAGACCAGGCGTAGACATTCCGGATGTCCACCGTAGACGTCAGTTCCTTGTGCACGTGGCACAACAGTTTGGCCAATAGATGCGCCCCGCAAAGCTCCAGCTTCGGGATTGTCAGCCTAGTTTTGAGGGGAGCCACCTTGCTTTTAGCCAGAAGCAAGGAGACGGCGACTCGACCCTTCGAGTCCACCGTTCGCAGATACACCACTGCGGCATACCCTCGTTCTGACGCATCGCAGAAGCCATGTAGGCTTGCCCTGTATTTGCCCCGCGGCAAGATCCGCCGCGGCAACGCCACCTGATTGATCGCCTCGATCGTAGAGATCAGAGCGAGCCAAGTGTCGAGTGAGAGCCCTACCAGTGGCTCATCCCACGAGACTCCGAGTGTCCACAGTGTTTGCAATAAACACTTCGCCATAAAAATGCACGGGCTGATCCATCCATTTGGATCAAACATCCGAGCGATGGTGGAAAGGACCGTCCTTTTCGACCAAACTCTTGTAGTTTCCAGTTCTACCCGGAATGTGAAAATATCGTGAACCGGCTGATATTTAATTCCCAAAACGGCGATAGAGTTCGGGTCCCCTGCGTCCTCGAATAGCTGAGGATTCTGTTGGTGATCTTCCGGAATCCCAACCAGAAGCTGTGGCTCGTTGGATAACCATTTTCTCAACTCATAACCACCAGCCGCGAGGAGTCCGATCAGTTCATTCCTGATGATGAGCGCCTCCTCCAGAGAGGCTGCCCCTGTGCAGATATCATCTACGAACACGTCACGTGTCAGTACAGCGGCTGCCCGGGGAAAGCGAGCCCGTTCCTGCTCCGCCAGTTCCAGCAGTGACCGGATGGCAATGAAGGGACTCGACTTCAGGCCGTACGTATTGGTGTTGAGCTCGTAGACGGTGATGGGATCCTCCGAATGCTCCCTCCAGAGTATTAACTGAAACCTCCTGTCCGCAGGATGTATTACTGTTTGGCGGAACATCATCCGGATGTCCGCACCGATCACCACCTGGTGTCTTCGGAAATTTAAAATAATGTCGACAATGTCCCGATGTAACTTCGGACCAGAATGGAGACATTGGTTCAATGAAATTCCAGTCGACGACGGTGCCGATCCGTCAAAAACAGTCCGTAGTTTTCCAGATGAGGCCGCGTGGTGAGGCAAGAAAAAATGATCTGTCGTTGTCCAGTCGACAGTCGCCCGCGACATATGCCCCAAGGCCTCGTATTCTCGCATGAACTCGATATACTTTTCCCGAAGTACCGGATCGCGAGACATACGACGCACCATGGACAAGAGTCGTTTCTCTGCCAACGCCCTCGATTTTCCCAAGAGAGGGGGACAGTCGATAAAGGGCAGTCGAGTTTCGATCCTACCCGACGCCATCCGGCGTGTGTGATCCTTATAAAAGGTTTCGCACTCCACATGCTCCGGATCCAGACGGGAGACCATGGGAGGCTCTTCCAGTTCCCAGAATTTTTGCATCGTCCTAGCGATGGAGGTAGTAGCGACAACAGGTGAGACATCCCGCGTCTCCTGGTCAAAAACCGGTCCCATTAAAACGTGTCCAAAGATGGTAGGTATAGCTACCAACGAAGAGCGGCCCAGAATCCACTGAGGCCCTAAAAGGATCCAGCCCAGTACATCCGCTCCCAATATGAGGTCCACCGGAGCCGGCTCCTCGAAATGAGGGTCTGCCAACATGAGACCTGATGTGTCAGACATTGCGTCCCGCGGAATGTCTGTCGGTGGATGCCAACCCAGCAGATTGTCGAGTACGATCGCGACCGCCGCAATCCGTATCGAAGCGGAATGCACAGGAGAGAAGAGAATGTGGGTCTGACCGGACAGACCCCCCACTTCTGTATCTCCGACTCCCCGAATCGGAACTGAGGGAGGCGCGCACTCCAGACGTAGGCGCCTCGCTACCTTCGTAGTAATTAAGCAGCCCTGTGCCCCAGTGTCTAGGAGGGCTCGTATCCGGACGAAGTCCCCCCTAGGTCCCCAAACGCGTACCTGCGCGATGGGCAAAAGAACCGTCCTCGGTTCCGACGTAGCCCGACCACAGGCTAGTCACGCGTCAGAGCCAGCAGCCGACCCTGTCGAACCGTGATGACTCGGCCAGTAAGTCGGACGCGTGCAGGCCACCATCCGGGGTGGTGCGTATCCAGCTGCCCTACCATACCGGTGATAGGGTGGGTGGTATTCCAACCTCGGGTACTCGTGCAGTACCGGTGAGAACTGTTGACGGTTCTCATGTCGTTGTTGTTCCGGCAACGGCGGCGGAGGATACGCGTACGAGTATCCAGGTGTTGGGTCCGGAGGTGGGGCTCCCTGTACCCAGTGGCCCTTAGAGGCACCAACTCCTGGTGTTGGTCGCGCCGGGTGCCGGGTTGTAGCCAGAACCTGGCTCCGTTCCGGCGGTCCCCAACTCACCTGAGCCAGGGTGTACGAGGGGTTGTAGTGTGGCGGCCGTGGCGGACTCCGTCTTTCCGGAGGCGGAGTTGACCCCGGCCCCAAACCGCCACCCGTGGGAGATCCCCTCTCCCGAACCGGTGCTGAGCCCTCAGCACTACGGGTGCACAGTAAGCGATGGTGCGGTCCGCCGCACACATCGCAAGGCCTCGCCTGGGGACACTCATTATACCTATGTCCTCCCAGGCAGGCATAACACAATCCTCGTGTCCGAACGAGGTTTCGGCGCTCTTTTGTGGGCAGCCCGAGAATTGCTGGACATAGCTGTTCCAAGTGCTGCTGTCCGCAAACCCGGCATCCAGAACCGGGGTTGATGGCGGCCGCAGCCACCAGCCTGCCGCGACCCTTCCCTGGGTTGCGTGGCGGCTGGGCGCCGTAGACTCCGGAAGTGCGGGCCGGCGCACTTGTCGGAGCCTCCTGGGAGGCTAGCTGGTTTTCCAGCAGGCCAGCCTCCTCTTCCAGGAACTCCAGAAGTTCCCCTATCGAGGGCAGAACGCTGCCGAGATCCTTGTGGACCAGTCGATTCCGCTCGAACTTGTCCCTCATCTCCTGCGACAACTTGGCCAGAACGATGTGCAGAAGATGGAAGAACCACTGGTCGACAGGCAGTCCGAGCGTCCTTAACCCGTTTAAGGACACGGTGAGCGGGGTGATCAGCTGCGCCCTCAGCTGAGCCCTATGGTTGACCCTCGGCAATCCCAGCAGATGGGTCACGTGCGCGTCCGCCTGAAGACGCGGCTTCTCGTACCGCTTCTCCAGCAGCTGCATGGCGGTGTCGTAGCTCGCATCCTGCAGCTCCAGATGCTGTACGAGCTGTCTGGGTTCTCCGTCTAGGAAGGAACGGAGATATGCCAGCTTTTCGGCCTTGGTGAAATCCTTCCGAGTATCCACCAAGGCCAAAAACATGTTCCGGAATCCAGCCCAGTCCCGCATACATCCGGTGAAATGCGGGACCTCCAAGGCACCCAATCTTCCCATGGCGCTGGGTCCAGGGGTGTGGAGCGAAGCGGGGCGCGCAACAGGCTTCCCCTCCCGCAGTCGCTCGATGTCCTTCACCCGCTGAAGGACCTCATCGTAGATGTCTTGGATGTGCTCCAGATCCTTGACATATTGGGCGTGGAGGGCCAGCTCCTTCTCCCCGACCGGGTCGGTTGACAATAGAGCGGTTACCGACCGCTCGGCCAACAAGAAACGAGCCTGCATTTCTTTCGAACGCGTCTCCAAGGCGTCCGCCCGGTTAGGCCGATCTATTAATGCAAGCAGCCCGGTGAACCACCGGAGCTGCTGAGCCAACTCCTGCCATGACGCTGTCATTATAAATAACTTAAACTAAATAAACCTTAACACAAAATTAAAACGAGTCAACAAAAACACGGAATCGATTATCCCGAATCGACTCGATGCTTTCAATTGAAAGAAATTGAATAACAATTAACGTTCCGAAAAATGTCCCAGCCCAATTACAACGGTACTACCAACCTTACAATTCAACCGCACCTGTCCCGGAAGTGCGATTTTACACGAAATGAGCTTAACCTATTACGAACTAACAAAATACACAAAATTACACCGATTAACCTAGAGGTCCGGTAGTAACCACGCTCTGCTACCAAAATGTTGCGGAAACCACTATTCACACTATCTGCTACCGTTTAAAATTAGGTTACACCTTAAAATCCACAAAATCCACTCACAGTTCCATGCCGCTCCCGCCGTCCAGAACGGGATCCATATGGTCTGATGGGGCCTGAATCCGAGTCCGGGTCTTCTCGGGTTCCCTAATCACACCCAACGGCTACCCCGAAGTGCACTTCCCCCGAGGAAATACCTGTTTTCTCCAGCAGCGAAGACGCCGACATCCAACCATGGGATGGCGAATTGTACTCCCGATGCGATTCGCTTACGATTTACACACACACAAGACACAGATTGCACAATACACTTAATTTGAATAATACGGCTCCAAATGCCCTTATTACTGCTTAAAATCTATTTAATTATCAACACACGATAACCTATAAACCAGCCCTGTTGTTTTCCCGAAACAAGTACCAAAAAAAAAGAACAATTAGTGATGGGGCCATTATGCCACTAAATAAATTGAATATCGATAATCGATTCCCAAATCGATCCGTCCATAATACAAATCAAAGTTTTATTTCCAACAAAAATAAATGCCTGTTTATTTGCAACAATCATCATCATCATCATCAGCCTACACACGTCCACGATCCAAGTTCCGATTACCAAACCCAAATCGTCCTACTGTCATCTCATCGCCGCTTCGTTTGCCTAGATTTTATTTTATACCTAGAAATGCAAATGACTCGCATTTCACCTGATGTTAACCCAGATACTGCGAAGTTAAGTGAATATGGAATCCAGATGCGACAACAACTGGTTTGGTTTGTTTTTTTTTCGTTTTGTTTGTTTTGCGTTAAAATCTCGCATGACAACGATGTAATGAGTTTAGGAGGCTTGTATGGCTCTAGAGATGTTCTCAAACGTAGCCTCCACCTCATCCTCATCTCATCGTCAGGGTGTGTCGTAGTAGGAGCATAAACCTGTATGACCTTCAACGACTACCGTTTGGTTATTTTGAGTATAAGGTACAGCCCGTACCCTAGGCGACACACTCCTGGTCTCAACAACGTTGTTCGAGGGACTTGTGGACGATAAACCTGAAACCACCTTGGGACAGTTGTTCGCCCTCCTGGAAATAGAGGATGTTACCAGACTTAAGGATTATCGTGTCCTCCCCCTCACTTCGGACTTCAGATAATCCAACTATGTCCCACCGTATCTTGCTTAATTATTCTTTCAGTTCGTCAATCTTCTCGTCAGTCTGTAATGTGTGCGTGTTAAACGTTGCCAGGGCCAGAGTTCGTCATTGCCGGTAGCCAGATCTCTGCCGTAGATTCTTAGCATCCCCTGTCCCGTCACTGCCTTGGCCGCTACCGTAGCTAGGGCGAGAGAGTCCGCCGGGGACTAGGGTCCGGTGTTTCGTAGTGTGCATCATGAGGGGATTTGCTATAATCACCACGCTTGGCAGGCGAGTTGGCGATCGCAGTAAGTTGAAAGGTGACCTTAGAGAGATGCTGCTGCCCATTCTCTGGAATGGTCCCTTAGTCGGCTAATACTACACCCACGGAAAGAATTGCACCAAGTTTCATAATAAAAATTTTAATTTATGATATAAGTATTCACATATAGGTTGGGGAAAAAGTCTTTTCGCATGTAGTATGTATAAACTTGTAATAAAATCTCTTTGGCTATACTATTTGTATATGGCTGGTTTTGGTAACATTAAAAATTTAAATTTTAAAGAAAATAATTCCAAATTCAAATTAGGATAATGTGTAATTTTCATTTGTTTTTCTTACTGTCAAGATGAGTGAATCTAATGAAGAAATTTGATACATTTTAAAATTTTACTACAAAAGAGGTAAAAATGCAACGCAAGCCGCGACATTTGGGATGTTTATGGACCTAGTGCAGTGTCTGTGAGTGTAGCACAAATTTGGTTTAAGCGTTTTCAATTCCGGAAGTTTTGATGTTAAAGACGCACGTCGCTCTGGTTGCCCTGTTGCGGATAAAATAGATGCCATTTTTGAAAAAGTGAAGCAAGATCGGCTTATCAATAGCTACGACATAGCTATAGAACTGGGAATTGACCACAAAACAGTTTTGGCGCATTTGAAAAAAACTGGGTTCACAAAAAAGCTCGATATTTGGGTACCTGACGAGCTCACTGAAAGAAACCTAATGAACCGTGTACTCATTTGTGATTCCTTATTACGACGTAATGAAAAACCGAACCATTTTTGAAGAAGCTGATAACTGGTGATGAAAATTGGATCACGTACGACAAGAATGTGCGAAAAAGGTCATGGTCAAAGGTTAACTTGCAACAAAGTGATGCTATGTCTAAGGCCGGCAACGCATCTGTGATTCTTTTGGTTTTGCGGGTGTCCATGGGCGGCGGTGATTGCTTCCCATTAGGTGACCCGTCTGCTCGTTTGCCTCCTTCTAATATATGTGTGTGGTGGTATTAGAAGGGCATTATTCATTATGAGCTGTTACTACCAGGCAGAACCATCGATTCTTAACTCTACTGCGAACAACTGATGTTGAGAGAAGCGCCCGGAATTAATCAAAAGAAGGGGTGTGGTTTTTCATCATGATTACGCTAGACCTCACACATATTTTACCATTCAGCAAAAATTAAGAGAGTTTGGCTGGGAAGTGTTAATGCATCCGCCGTATGGTCCTGATCTTGTACTTCAGATTTCCACTATTTTGGTCTCTTCAGAATTCTTTAGGCAGCGTCAGGTTAACATCACGAGAGGACTGCCAAAACCACTTGTCTCGGTATTTTGATTAGAAGCCTCAAAATTTCTATAGCAATGGAATCATGTTCCTACCTACAAGATGACAAAAAGTTATCGGCAAAATGTCTCCTACATACTTCTGTTATTAAATGTAAATAAACTATGTTAGAAAGTATTTTGAATTTTCTTAAAAAATGCGAAGAAACTTTTTCCCCAACCTATTATCTTGTTTTAAAATTTTAACTATGTATCTTTTATGTAGGTACATAATCTAGGTAGGTAAGTAAATAGTTTCGCAGTTTTTTTTCAATCCTCATTACTACGAGTTATTATCATAAGATTTAAAGAAATAAGCCATTTTGTTGCAAACTTTAAGAAACAAGACGTTTTGTTTCGGCACTCCTAGAAATAAGCCTTTTCGAAAAGGATGGTTATGAATGTTTCAGCCACGGACGCGTTCCAGCAACAAACATATTGTGTACTAGAAACTTTTATTAAAATCTGAAAATAGCCGAGTAACATCAACCAAAAGGCTAAACTGTACATTAGCGTAACCAAAGTTGAATGTTCGTATTTTTTTATTGAAAAGATCTGTGTAAGACGGAGAGGGCGCGACTGTGCTACTGTTTACATCGAGTCTATATATAAAGTGAAATAAAAAATACAATTACTGCAAAAATAGTAGTGAAAAGTGCTCAAATATATTATTTGGATTATAAACAGTGGCAATTGTATGAAGATACTACTGAGAACAGTGAATATAAAGAACTTTCAAAAGAAAAACACAACGGACTTTTGGTTAATAAGTGAACTTTAATTGAAAATTTTGTACTTTGACTAAATATTTATTATAATTTAAACTAAAAGAGCTAAGATTACGCTAAAAACAGTGTGCAAATTAGTGGAAAAAAAGATCTCTTAAAAGTGAATAACCTAAAAAGTGCTGATCGTCATTCTCAAACTAGATCATCGATCATAGATCACAACTAACGCCATCTACCAAAAAATCCCTGTTACTACTTAACCCAAGTATAAAGCACTCTTAGCAATTCGAACCGACCTAGTATTTCATCACACGTCGTATAGAGGGCGTCCGTGTATCACTAACGAAGAGAAATTGCTTATTTTCTTATATTATCGAAACAACTATTTTCTATTATTTAATATTCAAATGGCACATACATGCGCAGGATGTCTAAACACTATAGAGAAAAGACGATATTTGACTTGTGCACTATGCAAAGACACATACGATTTAAAATGTGCAAATGTTACCAGTGCCGACTACAATAACTCAATGACAACAGTACTCTGTATGTACTCATAACAACATGGAAATGCAAACTTTGTCGCTGTAAAATGCCAAAATTAGACAATTCGAACACGCCTATACGCGCACAAGATCGTGAATTTACCCAGATAAGACATTCACCAACTGATAAACATAATATCACTATCAGGAAAAGGACACCAAACATCATAAATGATACCGCAAGCTAAAAACACCTTAGTCTGCCAGGTGACACAAAATACATAGAGGACAGAGAGACAACTCTGCTGAATAATACACAAACTGAATTGACGCTGCAAAACCTAAATGACACAATAATACAACGCCTGCAAGAAAATAATAAATTAATAATTAAAGAGTTAAAAAATACAATAGAAACAGAAATAAAAAAAGCAATTACTCAATTAAGAGAAGAGGTAGAGAAAAAAACGGAAACCCTGTCTAATGAAAACGAACAAAGAAAAGAAGAAATAAAGCAAATGCACTCTGAAATAAATATTTTAAAAATTGAAAATGAAAAATTAAATAAAAGAATAATAGATCTATCAGCAAAAACGATACCCTCCGGAATGAACTGCACCGAAACAAATGCCAAAAAAATTGTACTTTATGGCTTTGTTGAACATCAAAATGAACCGGATTATGACCTACACAGTAGACTAATTGAACTATTTCGCGATACCATGCATGTAGACCTGATGGGCTGTATAGAATAGGAAGAAATATGAATAAAAAGAGACCGCTAATTATAGAACTGTTAAGTAAAAGAATGACTCAGTTTATTATCAAGAATGGTCGGTGCTTAAAAGGAACTAGAGTATTCATTTTCGGATTTCTAGATAACAGCGCACGAAAGGAGAGGCAAATACTACAAGAAGAAATGATAAAAGCACGTAAAAAGCATGCAATAATTCGCAACAACTAACTATTCATAGAGGGCAAAAAGGTTGATTTAAATGACGAGTTAAACAATTATAACATTAACAAAACCTATGAATTCGATTCAACCAAGTACACTCAGAATCATTCCTTTCGCAACTTAAAAACAAAAGTAGAAGAATTAGGCTTTTCAGATCATAGCGGGACAGTAATCCATCTAGAACTGCCCCAACAAAATAAAAAAGCTACCTGGTACACTATGAAAAGAATGCATATCAAAAAAATATGCAACAATTTAAATCTAAATTAAAAACCCAAAATTGGCATGATATTATAATAACAGAGAAGAATGTAAATGAAAATTGTAATAATTTTACCGAAACATTAATTAATATCTTAAATGAATGCTTACCAGTACAAAGAATAAAATTAAAAACACAATATAAAAAGTATTGGTTAACAATAGGCATCAAACTTTCTTGTCAAAACAAAAGACTTTGAAAATACTTACACTTAAAACGAAAAGTTCAATATTAACACAATATTACAAACACTGTGAAAAAATACTAAAAAAGACTGTAGCAACAGCAAAAAAATTACATTATAAAAATAAAATAATTAAATCTGATAATAAAATAAAGAAAACGTGGAGTATTACAAATGAGCGAACAAACAAAAAACAAAAAAACTCAAACATAATATAGAACTAAAAATAAACAATAACCTCACAACTGAACCTAGACAGATAGCTAACTATTTCAATGACTTTTTCGCATCTATTGGGGAGAATTCCACCGCCTCATCAGGTAGACAACTAAACGATGCTCCTGTACTTTATCCTACTGAAAATACAATACTTCTTAGCCCAGTAGATCCATACGAAGTTAACAAAATAATAAAAAACCTTAAAAATAAAATAGTCATGGAATTGATGAACTTCCCCCTAATCTAATCAAATACTGCGCTGATGAACTCACTTTGCCGTTCTTTATATTGATTAACCAATCTTTCGAAGAAGGCGTCGTCCCAGACCAAATGAAACAGGCTTTTATAAAACCAATTCATAAAAAAAACTCTAAAAAAGACCTAAACAATAATCGTCCCATAGCTTTATTACCCACCGCCTCAAAGTTTTCGAGAAAGCCATGTGTAATCGCATATATTCTTTCTGCGAGAAATATAACATATTTGACGAATGCCAGAATAGTTTTCGTAAAAATAAGTCTACAACGTTAGCAGTCTATAAATACATCCAAGAAACTGTTAGGATACTATTAGACATGACTAAGGCCTACGACAAAGTACAATTTAATATATTATTAAACAAATTTTATGGAATAGGTATACGTGGAAAATCTCACGAATGGATTACATCATACCTAACGAGCAGGCAACAATTAGTCGAGATAGAATATTTAAAAAAAAAAACTAGCGTAATACAAATCATCCGTTCAAACAAAAAAGATTTAAACGCCTCAATCCCTCAGGGTAGTGTGATAGGATGTCTAATGTTTCTTATATATATCAACGACTTGCCAAAAATCATAAAAAGTCCATGTGTCTTGTTTAAGGATGATATCTCTTTGCTTGTCTCGTGTAAAAATAATATAAACGTAAATGATCAACTAAATTCTATACTTACCAAAACAGTAGACTGGATGCATGGACATAGTCTTGAAATTAACTTCTCAAAAACTAAACGTATGTCATTTTACCCTTATCAAAAAACACCCTTAAATATAAATTTTACATTTGAAGGATTGCAGATGGAGGTTGTAAACGAATTCACCTTGCTCGGTTTAACTATCGACACACATATTAATTGGAAACCTCATATTAAAAAGGTGCGTGCTAAACTATCTAAATTTTGCTATGCGCTTCGCGAAGTCAAAAAAACCACAGACCAATCAACTGCACTCGTGACCTATTACGCCTATGCTCATTCTTGGCTAAGCTACGTGGTTACGTTATGGGGAAATAGTACAGACGCACTCTCAATATTAAAAGAAATTAATCAGAATTTTAGTAAATATTGATGAAACTGACACATGCAAACCACATTTTGAAAAACTCAACATCCTTACCGTACCTTGTATCTACATTTTTGAGTTATGTAAGTTTGTCCGAAAATGCCCTGAATTTTATAATATAAGAAAAAATATACAAAGCAAAATAATGCTTAGACATAAAAACAGGTTAAATCTTCCTATTTCCCGTATAACAATGCACTCTTCCGGTCCCTTCGTTATGTCAATAAAAGTATATAATAAGTTAACTGAACATATTAAAAATGAAGACACGTTGAGAAATTTCATTAACAAATTAAGAATTTTTCTGCTAAACAAAAGCATATTTTAATGACAAATCATCAACTGTAAAATAATTCATAATTAATATATTTAAAGGTAAGTAAAGTAAGTAAATATTATATGTACCGCTCGCTCGGCAAACAACACAAAAATACATAGGTATAATATTCCAATATAACATTATCTCAAAACAGTAGGTCCCATAAATCCAAATAAAAGGCTTAATTTATGCAGGGTACCCTGGGTCAAAAGTGCTTTTGCAAAACGCCATTTTGACTTTCAGGGTCCCCGTCTTTACAACAAGTTCAATAAGACAGTTAAAATTCGTGGGGCCAATGCCTATAGGGCTAAGTTAAAAATACTTAAATGGCTAAATGATTTTGACTACTAAGGACTGTGAAAATCTAATTATTTAAGGTGTACTTTTACAACGTGTACTACTGAGAGCATTAAACCATAATGCTCTAAGGTGTACTACTATTTATTATCATACACATTCACGTACATAATATACACACTCACACACACACACACACACACACACCCTCTCACACACACACACGCCCACACCCCCACTCACCCTCTCTCACACACCCTCACACACTTAAAGCAAACCACCTCACATACCTACACTGAACGTAATGGTGCTCGTATACATATGTATATATAAATTAAATATTGTTTTATTATTATTATTTTACTTTTAGTTTTCTTTTTACTTAATCTGCATAAGCTACTTTGTAATGTACCCCATTTGGAGAGCAACTGCCTCCTGACATACAGGCTTGTAGCCTAGTTTTGGAGGCAGGACAAATCTTACCTGTATTATGCTTTTGTGGTTAATAAAGATAATAATTATTATTATTATAAAAATATGCACATTGTTTACGTCACTATACATGATAAACATAACCTGATGCAGTTTATGATTTTTTTGTTAAATCTGCTATTAATATTAAATTCACGCCTGGTTTTCACTACGAAATGGTTCTACCATATTTTATTTGTATTTTTATTCGCTAATCAGATCTTTTATAATCAAGTTCTGAATTATCTGAGTATATTGTCATCTGTGCCAAGCGTTTCTGCAAAGAAATATTTTTTTTTTTATTATAATAAATGTTTATTAATAAGTTCAAATGAATTTTTAATCAATGATAAATTATGAATACAAATAAATATGATATAATTATAAATATTGCCGCGGTTACATGTAACCGATCCGTATATGGAGAGGTTAAAATAATAATGATCTCTCTTCCTCTCTCCTACTAAAGCTATGCTGTGCCCGACAGGGTCCATAATTGATCCTTTGTAAAAACCTACCATCCTATTGTGTAAACATTATGGAATGCAATAAAGTATTGAGTATTGAGTATTAAAGAAGTAATTTGTGCGAAGTTTCACACAAGTAACATTTGTAGTTTCTTTGAAAAAAATTTATGAAAATCTTTATTTTTTTGCCTTATTGGGGCTTTTGGTGCCTTTGGGGGTTAAAGTTAAGGTGGAAACATACTACTAAAACACGACGCGACACCACGTGTCGACACCCGATGTGTACCGTGCACATTACCAACACGCTACGTGATGCTACAACACGCACCGCTAGTGTCATAGTATCATGATGGACGTAAGTGACAAAAATATCTTAATACCAGGAATGTTCTCGAATGACTGACGCGTGGCGTCGGGTGTTAACTAGAAACACACTGCGTGCCAAGCGTCGGGTGGCGTGTGTGCCCCCTCTCCCGGCAACACGCCGATCTAGATCGACTGGATGTTTCCGCGTGGGAGTGCGTGTCATCACATGGTGTGTTTTCTATGTGCAACTGACCATACTAAATGTATGGGATTGATTAGTACTGACACGCGTCGGATGGCGTGACGTGGCGTCACGTTTTAGTAGTATGTTTCTACCTTTACTCGCGTCCGTAACTTTACCATTGAGACCCTACACGTGACCCCTGGTTCACGTGTAGGGTCCCCCCTAAATGAGTGACAATGTCAGAGTGGTAGAGCCACGCTGCGTTGCAGCACGAAATAGGCCGGCTCGCCCGGTGTAATACCACCCTCTCACAGAATATCGGCGTGCAACAATGGCACTCGTTGGTGTTGTGTTTCGTTCGGTGAGTGAAAGTACCGGAGGCCCATCTCTCACCCCTCCCCCCTCACAATTCCTACTCCCTCCTCAAGATCCAACTCCTTCCTCGAGGCCGGCAACGCATCTGCGATTACTTTGGTTTTGCGGGTGTCCATGGGCGGCGGTGATTACTTTCCATCAAGTGACCCACCTGCTCGATTGCCGCCTTTAAACATAAAAAACAAAATGACTCCATTTTGACAGGTTTGATTTTTATTGTTCAAGCAAAGGTTATGAGTTTATAGAGCCACGAATATTACGTTTTTATTTTTATTTTTTTAATAAAATTACTTAAAACTTACTAATACAACAAAACAATAACAACAACAACAATATCTCATTGTTCAAATGTATACTTTAAAAGTAAGCGTACTTATGTTAAAGTATTAAATTTACAATATTTGAGAAATTTGTGATAGTAAAATTGTGTTTGTTGGTTTGCGGTATAACAAAACGCAAATACGACGCCGTTTTGATGCCAACTGTCAGCCGTCAGCCCACCCCTTCCCCCTCTCCCCCAAACCACCCAATGTTGGTTACGCTTATGTACAGTTTTAAAAACCAAATACTTACTATTTAATTAGCTGAAAATTTTCAAAATAAAACTTAATATATTAACGTACTTAGAATAATTACGGATAGAAAGATAGTATTTATACAAGCGCTGTCAAAAGTGAAGCACTAAACCGATTCACACTTTAATGACGATTGATTGCGCTTGGCAACACGCACGCACACGTACACTTGTAGCTCCGTAGTGTACATTGAAAACTCGGTTTCGAAATGAGCGCGCGGACTTACTTTCTATACGTAATTATTCTAAGTTAACGTAGTTAAAACCTATTTCTCCTACATCCTTAATAATCAAACACGGACTTCTCCTACATCCTCTTCGTTACAGTCACAATTTTCATACTGCTCAGCTGCTTCATCTGTCACATATAATTCCTGCACCGTTTTATCCATAAATCCAATATACTTTAACTTTATGGTTTTATCTGCCATTCCAAATTTCGAATTATTTCATCCAGCGAGAAAAAATTATAAACTAACGACAACACACAAAAAGTATTATTGACTGACAATTTTGAATTGACCGGATCCTGACATTACAGGTGACGTTTAAAATTTTTTCATTGACCATAGACCTTTAATAATAACTAAAGCTATATAGAAAACTCAGAATAAAAAGTTATTGTTTTGAGATAGAAACTGGACTAAAATAGCAACACAAATTCATCAGTTCGCTCGCACTATTTTAACTAAGTTATGCCATAACTAAACATATGGCGCATATCTAAACATGCCGGAGTTGTTTTTATAATCCCGCCTCGTGGTCACGCCTGCGCTATTGTTGGCATCCGTGTGCGCCGCCGCTGAAGCGTCTGTGAAGCACTTTTATTTTGAGTTTATATTTCTGTGATCTGTCAAGACTCCTGTCTTCAAAATGTGAACAACACGCAGGTGGTAGTAGTCATGGTAACGCAATACCTACACCAATAAGCGTTGTTCATACATTGAGGCAGCCAATGAGCGACGAGATCTACAGTACTGCTGACATCTCACGCCTGCGCCGAAAGCCGTCATCATCAGCAGCAGCTGTCATTTTTATTTTATTTTTAATATTTTTTATTTCTAAATATTAGAAATAAAAAATATTAAAAATAATTAATTATTGGTGTTTTTTATTGTTAATGTATAAATTTGTAATTAATGCTATCTCAAAGCCAAGACGCACGGACTTCAACTGTACCACGCTTGCAATGTATAAGATACTTAGAGCTCTATGGGAGTCATTAAATAATAAAACTCCTTGCGTTGGACTTTTCCTTGATATGTCCAGGGCATTTGACTGCGTTGTGCATGATTCTCTATTACGTATGTTAGACAATTTAGGTGTACGTGGTTTAGCATTAAATCTTTTTAAAAGCTACTTGCAAAATAGAGAACAGGTTACAGTAATTGATCATTTTAACAAAAAACATAAAACTTTTGAAGAAGTTCAGTCAGAACCAAAAGAAGTTATCCTGGGTCTACCACAAGGAAGCATACTTGGTCCCCTACTTTTTCTAGTGTACGTGAATCAATTACCAAATGTTACGGAAAACCTGTGTGTTATGTTCGCTGATGATGCAACTATTTTTATTCCGAACAAATCCAGAAATAGTAGTGATTTTGAAAATAATATTAATAATACCTTGAAATGTACTGTTGAATGGCTGAATTCAATCAATTTGAATGTCAATTTAAAACAAAAATTATGCAATTTAGAAATTATAAATCAAATCCGTACACATTACATATCAAAGAACATAACACTATGATTGATGAAGTTGATGAGATAAACTTTCTTTGAGTAAATATTGATGCCCACATTAATTGGAAGTCACACATCTTAAAAATAAATAAAAAAATATCCAGAAACTGCTATGCTCTTACTATACTTGCTGAAACTACTTCTTTAAATGTAGCTAGGGCTGCATACTTTGGCCAGGTTTATCCACTGCTAACTTATGGTATCATTTTCTGGGGAAACTCGGTAAATGTTCAGTCAACTTTTATTTTACAAAAATGATGCTTACGTATAATTTATAATTTATATTCAATAGAAACTGTTAGATATATTTTCAAGGAAAATGGTTATCTTACCTTGACTTGTATATATATTTTGGAAATTTCATTATTTATTAAGCAAAATAGTAAGTACTTTAAAAATAAAGCTTCATAATATCAAACAAACCTTCGTAATAAATATAAATATGATTTGTAATATTAATAATAACCATATGTACTACAAACATTATTACATTATTATGATTAATAATAACCATATGTACTACAAACGTGCTTTTGGTTTTGGTATCAAATTATTTAATCACCTTCCTTCTGAAATAAAAGCCTTGAACTTACCTACATTTAAATTTAAATTAAAGACTTGGTTGGTAAAAACTCCTTTTACAGTTTAGCTGAATATTTTGATTCCAAATATATATAATTAAGTTATAGATTATAAGTAATTTAATTTTGCATTTTAATATTATTGTTACCCTTCCCATATACCTATTTAATGATTTTGTAATCTCCTTTTTTTAAGTTGCATACCCAGTATGGGTATACTGTTGTGTCTAATGTTTTTATGTTTTGCATTACCATCTGCACAATTTGTACACAGTATTGGCAATAAATGATATTTCTATTTCTATTTCTGATAACGCGATCGTGTTATCGGAAAATGTACAACAATGTTTACAATGTCCCCAAACTCGTCTATTTAAAAATGAAAGGGGCCTCCGCATTCACATTGGCAAGTGTCACAAATAGGCTCCGGCTCCGGCTACCACCCCACCATCACGAGCTTTTGGCAAAACATTTCATCATAAAACATTCCGTCCCAACATTAAAACGTGTACCGCGAGGTGCGAGAGTGGCAGTGGCTCACAAGCTTGCCAAGGCTGTGCGTGGTGCCGTGCGCGAGAACTCGAGACAAGCTTGGGAACATTTGTTAACCATTCCTTATCGCGTTCTACATGTAACTAGGGATCCACTTAATAATGCCTTCCTCACTTCACGCGTTAAGCAAAATTGTATTTCGGACAGTTTTAACAACAATAGCCATATCTTTCCCACCGCTCCAAATTATAATATTTTTAAATATGTTGAAAAAAAAAGGGAGACCTTTAGGGTGCAGCGCGGTTACTTTTTTCGAATGACACGATCGTTCCGGACTGCCCAGAAACCCTCACCGCCTTGAACAGCAAACACCTCCCATCTACTAATACCATCAATCTTACTCAGTTTCTTGGCGATATCAACACCGACGATACTACATCACCATCACCTGTACAAGCTTCACCAGAAACAGTCCGCGGGGCTATCAACTCTTTTCTTCCGGGCTCTGCGGGAGGTCTCGACGGCCTCACCCCGCAGCATCTTAAAGATCTCACCAGCGGGTGTTGCGGTGAAGCTGCCGAGACGCTTCTTGTGACACTCACAAGTCTGTGCAATCTGATGCTGCGTGGTGAGGTAGCACCCTATATTGTAGATATTTTATACGGGGCTAATCTCTGCACCTTGAAGAAAAGAGATGGTGACATTCGTCCAATTGCTGTTGGCTCTACATACCGGCGCCTCACAGCCAAAATTTGTTGCAAATCAATTGATTTTCTGAAATCATACTTTCAGCCTAAACAGTTAGGCTTTGGCAGCAAAGGGGGCTGTGAGGCGGCAGTACACTCACTTAGATCATTTTTGATTAATAAAGGCGGTGAGGTGTTATTAAAAGTTGATGTTAAAAATGCTTTCAACTCCCTCAACAGGGCCGCCATGTTGGCACAAACAAAATTAAAGGCCCCTGCAATATTACCATTCTTATTGCAGTGTTACAGAGAGCCATCAAAACTGTTATATAAGAACCACCTCCTTTCATCTGCCGTCGGATGCTAACATGGCGACCCTCTGGGCTCAGCAGTTTTTAGTCTTGCCATCCACCCGGTTATCGTACAGCTAAATTCAAAATTTTACGTTTGGTATGTGGATGATGGAACCCTAGTGAAGCGCTAGGGTGTTTAGTCCACCCCAGGTTCAGGAAAGAGAAATAAAAAGATAGTAAACTGTAACAACAATTTATTCCCAGGGGTGGGTAACGTTGGTCGCATACAATTCAGTGGTATCGCTCTGATTTATTAGGGGGCTTGCTTCTTGAGAGCAAGGGTACGCGAGCGCAGGTCGGCTCCTAGGTCAGCCTAGACCCGGGCCGTAGTCTGCGCCGATGGTACTGGATCCCGGTGTGCCGGATCCACCGTTGCTCTAACGAAGATGTAGACGGAGGTGTGCGCTGTGGTCTGCCTGCCTTCTGGCCACAAAAGACAAAGGAGGTGTGCTGGAGTAGCTCTGCCCCGTAGAAGTAAGTGTCGGGAAGCTCTGCCCGGTAGATGGACCCCGTAAGTTGGGGTCGTAGAATATGTATTTATAAACTCACTATTACACTAAGTGTTTGAGAACCGACTAGTTGATATGGTGGTGATCAAAAGAGGACGTTAACCTCCACCTAACCACTTTATATAAGATTTTCAAAATAAAAACCAGTATGTAGTATGTTCTCGAATTCCCTACCATAAAAATAAATGTTCCATAGAGCTGACGATTTACATAAGAAACATAGACCCGACTGGAATAAACAGCCTAAGGTTTCACTCAACCACAAATACATTTTAAGTAAATGTATTTGTAATCAATACAAGAAAACAACAGTGTATTTGTATGTACTATCCCCGCAAATAATTTATCTAATTATGAACCCTATATTTAGAATTTATCACAGCAACAATAATAATTAATAGTTTAATATATGTAGTTTTATTAATGAATTATTATTAAATGAATGACAAACGGTAAGTACTATGGGTTTTAGCAAAACACACGCCATTTCTAAAGGTTAAATCGGCGAAAGTGTTACACTACGAGGTGACGCGTCAACTGTCTTTTCAGATTTTATAACTCTAGTTTGCGAGTTCCGAGCAATAGGCTTGGAGCTTAATTTGGGTAAGTGTGAGCTTTTTCTGTCGGACAGTTGCGTAGATAGGGACGCCATTATTCCTAGATTTAGAGAAGTGGCGCCTCAACTAAATGTGATCGACAAAAGATCTCTTCGCCTCTTAGGGTCCCCTATTTTAGACGACTTCACTTATGTCTTGCGGTGCTGTCAGCTCTAGAAATTTCCGGACCTTCTCAACAGTTTAGATGGCACCATAAAACATACACTTACACACATTTTGAACATCTACTTTAGTGACCGCTCTTGGACCCAATCAACACTCCCTATTAGGTTCGGTGGCCTAGGTATCCGTAAAACTACTGATGTGTCCCTTCCGGCGTTCTTGTCTTCGGTCCATGCTACTCAACATCTTATCAACAAGATACTGGAACACACATCGTGTTCCCCTCTCTGGTTTCTCACTTGGACGAGGCCAAGGCCGCCTGGAGTGCAGCTTGCCCGAATTCCGAATTTCCCACAAACACCTCTTCCCAAAGGCTTTGTGACGAGCCTCTCTGCGGACTGTTACGTAATAACCTTACCAACACGTCTTCTAGCCCAGCAGAGTGCGCTCGCCTCTTAGCTGTAGGGAAATGGGAGTCAGGTCTTTGGTTGCAGGCGTTACCATCTCCTAATACGGGTACTCTATTGGACCGCAGTTGCGTTGCGTCTTGGCGCCCCCAGTATCGTCTCTCATCAATGTCGTTGCGGCGCGCCCGTGGGCAGCCTCGGTCACCACGGGCTGACCTGTGCTAGAAGTGCTAGTCGCATTGCTCGTCATCATAACCTGAATGACGTCATACGACGGGCTCTTGTCACCGCTGGAGTACCAGCTGTACTCGAACCCTCCGGTCTGGCACGTGATGACGGCAAAAGATCGGACGGCATGACCCTAGTTCCCTGGAAGGTGGGACGGGCTCTGGTATGGGATGCTACTTGTGTCGATACGCTTGCACCGTCCCACATTCCAAGCACTTCTGTTAACGCTGGCGCGGCTGCAAATCATGCAGAGAACCTCATACGGCGAAAGTATGAGAATCTGACTTGGGATCTCATATTTGAGCCGTTTGGGGTAGAGACTTTAGGTCCATGGGGCCCGGGTGCTCACAAACTCTTTAAAGATATTTATATAAAATTAGTAGAAACCACCCGGGACCTCAGAGCTAGCAGCTACTTGGGCCAGCGTATAAGTACAGCTATCCAACGTGGCAATGCTGCTAGCTTACTGGGCACTCTGCCTGATGGGGATGATTTAGGGCAAATTTTTTTATTTATAGTTGGTAGTACCTAGTTATAGTTTATAGTTTTTGTAAGTTTAATTGTAAGTAGTTTAATTATTATCTTGTTTTTGTCTTTGTTTGTAAATAAATGAAATTTTATGTGATTAAAGTAAAATAAGTCTGTTTCTGTACCAAAACAATGGTTATTGAATCTTACCTATAACTTTGATCAATAAACCACATTGATTACGTCAGGTGTCTAAAATAAAATATTAACTAGGTGGTGTATTGAAAAGAGATCGATTGTCCCTTTTCTTTCGTTATTTCGAAGGTTAATTAAATTAAAATTTAATAAAATCTTAATTATATTTATTTGAAGATGGGATAGGGCCAGTATGTATACAGAAAAAGGTTAAATCATCACTGAAAAAACAAACAATATCAATTTTAGCAATTACACAGAATTTGTTATCAGAAAAATAATGATTTCGTGTAGAGTAACATTAATTTCAAAATTAGATTTTTTATAATCAAGTTCTGAATATGACTGAGTAAATTTTCATCTGTGCCAAGCGTTTCTGCAAAAAATAATTTCACATTATAATAAATGTTTTTATTCTGATTCTGCGGTGTCTTACTTAACTAGGCATCGTCATAAACAAATGGTGACCCCGACACGTGAACTGATTACAAGAATCAGCGTTAATTTACGAAGATTTAAAACGAAAATTATCGCACGGCTACCGTGTAATCTTTGTGCGTATAAAGGTTGCATGCAAAATGACGATCAACCCAAAAAAATGAATAGATATGAAGAGAGATAGGGTCTCATTACGTTTGTCTGTGACTGATGTCTATGACTGCATGTCAGCAGCCGTTGCCTAGCAATGGTGTTGTTTACATTATGTTATTATAATGTTATGTCAATACTTATATTTACAATATAATTAATTTATATGTTCTAAACTTGTGTTCTTCCTGTTATTAATAGGGTCTAATCTTTCTTAATATGGTAGCAGAGCGTATAGAAGGATAAAATAAGATAAGTATGTCGGTTAAGGTACAGTCCTTATATGAATGATAGGTCTCGCTGCGCTCGACTAGATACCGCCGGCGAACTTGTCAAATGTGGAAAAAAACACTACGCCGAAGCCGGCGTACCTGAGCCAATCACACTGACAGCTTTGTGTGAGGTGTATATCCCGACTGTATTATTGAATTTTGGGCATAATCCGAAGTAAAATGCCAGTTTGCGTAGTGATACTATGAAAAATAATTCTACAAGAAATAAGAAGGACACTGGGATCACATACCATCAGTAAGTATCGTGCAATGTGGGGACCGGGAGATGCTTTAAATGAAACGAGTGTAGTCGTTGATGTGTGATTTACTACTAATTAAATCATGCCTAACGATACATAAGGGGCAAGTGACTCATACACTACACCTCCCCTGTTATGGAAAAAAAGGGAAACAATATAAAGAAAAGATTAAACAAAATGTTACACAGAGTTACAAAATAACATATCGTTTTACAGCAATAAATAACAAAACCGATTTCACATGACAGAATATCATAACAAAATAAATATGAAATTTAAGATCAGACTTTACCCAAAATTTTACAAAAAGCTATGATTAATGTATAGCCACATAAAAGAAAAACGAACCAAAACCAAATCAATGAATTTCTTTGCCTTTAGATTATTTAGATATTAATTTTAACAGCTCCTTATTTTTAATTACATCATAACCAATAACTGAATTTTAGAATATCAAATAAACACCTAAACTATAATAATTGATGAACCAAATACTAATAATATATGTATATATATTGTTTTTATAAACACACTTGACATAACTTTTACTATTACAATTTGTTTTATAGTGTAGCGGTCAAGCAAGTAAACTCGCACGCTTGAACGCAGCACTGGATCACGCCACCTCGTATGATCTATGACGAAGATCGCGTGATGTATGACGTCAGGAACTAAGACGCGCCTACTCCATGTTCGCCGCAATATGGCCGCTTGCGCACTATTGCGCAGAAGCCCCGCCCACACGAAGGCGGCGCACGAGTCTATTGTATTGCAGTAGACGTACATGTTTGGCGCGCTCCCACTCCGCGCAAAAGTGTCAAGTGTGAGTTGTTTTGTAGAAACGGTCAAGCGTGAACCGTAATTGTTATTAACAGTTTTTTCTGTATAAATACGCATGTCGAGCTAATGTAATGTCATTTCTCTCACGATCTTTACACATCAATATTGTTATGCTGAAGTAAAGTAATTCAAACGTTGTTGGGACTTTTTAATTGCAAGTTTAAATACCCAATCCTTGATTAGCTTCATTGTTGCAAGTGGTATTGGTAGTACTATCCGAACCACTTCACTGGTGACCCCGAACGTTTAGAAGAAAAATGGAGGCTGACAAGGATGTATATATGGAAGCTTGCCGAGTTGGGGTCAGGACACCCTCGTTTAACCCAGATGACCCTACACTATGGTTTGCGCAGTTGGAAGGTCAGTTCGCTCTTTCAAATATTTCCACAGACACCACGAAGTTCTACTATGTGCTCTCACAATTGGAACCACAGCACGTAGCGGAAGTACGAGATCTAGTATCACAACTCACTTACTATGAGCATCACAGATTTGGCTTGGCGATTTTTTCCTTGTGTACAGTATCCGAAGACAAACTGCTTAAGACTATTAATGGACTCAAGTCGAACGCACAGGGTAGTGATGGGTTGTAACTGGACATGATACTCCTAACTCTGCCCCAATCGTTAACAGCTCTTACTACCATAATTAACCTCTCCATAACAAAAGGTGTATTTCCCAGTGCTTGGAAGACAGCAGTTGTTAAGCCATTGCCGAAGAATAATAGTCCCACCTCAATGTGTGACTTGCGCCCCATCAGCCTGCTCCCATGTTTGTCCAAGGTTTTAGAAAGAATTGTATGTGACCAACTGACCAAATTCCTGGAGGACAACAACATTCTCCCTTAACTGCAGTCTGGTTTCCGTAGAGGCCACAGCACAGCATCTGCCCTCGCGGATGTTGTCGACAATCTGCTTGCTGCTCAGGACCAGGGGGAGATCAACATTCTGCTTCTGCTGGATTTTTCAAGAGCCTTCGATTCTATCAATGCTGACCTCCTAATTTCCAAGCTGTCATACTACGGTGTCGACAATAATGCTATAAGTTGGTTCAACAGCTACCTTCATAATAGACGACAGCTGGTCGAGCTGACTAATCCTGATGGGTCCAGGATACGCTCTGCCCAACTGCCTGTTACCCGTGGTGTGTTGGGTATATCGGCAGAGTTTTAACTCCTGCGTAGTGGATTGCAAAATAGACAACAGTTTTCGTTGATACAGGCATTTAATTTAAACTTCTTACAAGAAAGAATTCCGACCATTTTACAATACGTGTCCATAACCAGAGAGCTTTCTATAGAGGTGTAGACCACAAACTAAGTAGTGTAGACTATTACAGTCTATGATGTTAATCGATATTCAACACCCCCCCTAAATTTCAAAACCATTTGCTTTATATCTTTACAAACAATATTTAAACTTAACTTACACATTATTGAAATTGGCCAACCAAAAAAAAAACTTAATACTATTGAACAATATTGTTTACTTTCAGTCTTAAATACTTTTACATTGTTTGCTTTTAATTTTTATATTTTACTATAACATAACAATTACTGTTTACAATATCTATCTTTTAATCTATATAATTATATATAAATATATTATTATTTTTTTTCAAATGTTTTTACAATTTTGCTGCTACAAAAAAAATACTTATTAATATATTATTTTACCTTACATACAATTGACTTACATATTACATTATTCCTGTGGATAATGCTACAGTAGCCTGCTTTTTAGTAAACCAGGTGATCAGATTGCCACAGTATAACACTGCACAACCACTGGTGCTCTTTCTATCTTGTCTGTCTCCTGCCCAATCTGCATCAGAGTATACTTCTAAGTTTCTTTGTCTTCTGTCTTCTTTTCTGTATGTGAGACCTTTGTCCTTAGTTGTCAGTAAATAGCGTAAAATTTTCTTTCCTGCTATCCATAGCTCAGTTGTTGGTTTATCTAAAAATCTACTCAAATAAGACACTGCAAATATTATATCAGGTCTGCTTACGGTTGCTATGTATAATAAAGATCCTATTAGTTCACGAAATGGTACTTGAATAATATCCATGTTTTCTTTTGCATTAAAGTTAGCTTCCATTGGTGTGTTGCTTCCATGGCAGTTCTGCATACTAAATTTTAATAAAATTTTGTTTATTAACTCTGTTTGTTTTATTTTCAAGTTATCCTCTTGTCTTGTTATTTCCATTCCTAAATAATTCCTTACTTCTCCTAGATCCTTTGCTTTAAATTCTGTCTTTTACTCCTTTATTATGTTGTTGTCATTTCCTAATTATAATATGTCATCGACAAAGATTAACAGCCATATATTATCCTTTGTATATAAACAAACATCATGCTTGGATTGAGCAAATCCTTTTTCTACAATAAAGTTATGAAATCTCTGAAACCAGCACTTAGGAGCTTCTCGCAATCCGTAAAGAGCTCTTTTCAATCTAAGAACTTTTCCTTCTTTTATTTCCATACCTTCTGGACATTTTATATAAACTTCTACATCTAGGTTTCCATTTAGAAATGCTGTTGGAATATCTAGTTGTCTTATTCTTATTCTGTCTTATTCTAGTTGTCTTAGTCTTGCTACTGGTGAATAACAGTTATATACTTGTTCTTCCTGAAATCCTTTCGCGGCTAATCTTGCTTTCTTTGTATTGTTTTGTTTCGTCTTAAAAATCCATTTTGTATCTATATTTTGCTTGTTCTCTGGCAATGTTGTTATTTCCCAGGTTTCCATTTCTTTATGTGCTTTTAATTCTTTTTCTATTGCTGTTTTCCATTCTTTTCCTTTTATAGCTTCTTCATAGTTTATTGGATCGCCAGTGCATAAACAATAGGCAAAATTTAAATCAAAATCTTCGAACCTTTTAGGGGCCTTCACAGATCTTCCTGACCTTGTAGTTCTCTGTTTACTTTCTACATTTTCTTCATTCTTTTCTTGTTCTTTTTCTTCTTCAGTTTCTTTTGTACTATTTTCTTCTTTTTGATTTTCAAATTCTATTTCACCATATATGTGTTCTGTGTTTATATTTATCCCTTTTTCATTTTCATTCTTTACTAGTTCCGTGTACTTAAATTGTGTCTCGTCAAATCGCACAACCCTCGATGTTATAATGACATTTTCTTTTGGGTCCCATAGACGGTATCCATTTTTCGCATAGCCAATCATTCTCATCTCTTTTGCTCGTTTATCCATTTTATTTCCTTTTGGTGTTATTACTGCCCATGCTTTTGCACCAAATGTTTTTAGTCTATTTAAGTCTATATTTCCATAATACAATTTTGTTGGTATCTTATAATTCAAAGATTTTGTTGGTGATCTATTTAATTGATATGCTGCGCATCTAATAGCTTCTCCCCATAATTGTTTAGGAAGATTTGTTTCTGCCAACAAAGTCCTTGCTTTGTTACATAAAGTTAAATTCATCCTCTCGGCCACTCCGTTTTGCATAGGTGAGTATGGCTGAGTAAACTCTATTGTTATTCCTTTATTTCTACAAAACCATTTTAGCTTGTTTGCAGTGAACTCTTTGCCATTGTCACATCTGATTCTGCTTACCTTCTTTCCTGTTCTATTTTCTAATTGATTTACATAATCAATGACATTATCTGTTGCTTCACTCTTATTCTTTAATAAATACACTACAGTGTGATGTGAATAGTCATCAATAACAGTTTGATAGTACCTGTATCCTTCATTGGTGATGGGTTCCACTGGTCCCGTTATGTCCGTATGCAACAACTCAGCTACTCGTCTCGATCTTAGTTTCTCCAAAGGTTGAAATGGCAATCTCGATGCTTTTCCTTCCATACATGGTTCGCAGACATTATTGCTGTAAGGTAAGTGCATTATAGCCAAACTTTTTCTGTTCAGGTGTCCCAAACGTCTGTGCCAAATATTTTTGTCTTTATTTTCTACTCCTAACATAGTCTTCTTTATTACCGCTCAAATGCTTTAAAGATAAAGTATACAGTTTCCCATTAAATTTACCATGTATATTGTAATCTTTGTTACTGATAATTACACCCTTTTTATGAAAAGTAACATCTAATCCTTTTTCTAATAATTTTCTTACACTTAATAAGTTGTGAGACAAGTTATTTACTATTAAGGCATCGACTGTGATTTTGTAGTTATTATCATATACCATAGAGCAACACGAGCCTCCGGCGGACCGGAGGGGAGTAGCCATACGCAGGCGTTCCCCTCTGTCAAAGTACAAGTCCACGCGGACCTATGCGTACAATAAAACTAGTTGCAGCCGCACTGCTCACTCACTAGACTGAATCTAGTTGCGCGGTTAAAACGACGTCCTAGAAAAATGCCGAAAAGTTCAGTTTTTTGCTGCAAAAAGAGATCTGCCACGTCAAATTTACAAAAAGATGGCGTTACCTTTCATATGTAATTAATTTAGATCACATTATTACTATGTATTTCTCTTTATTCAAAAAAATACAATAATAAGCGGCCGTGTTGTTTCGGATTTGTTTACCAACTGAGGCCGCTTGCCCTCGTACAATATGTGGATCGGTCAAACGACTGATCCGAGTCTGTATCCAAGTTCACGCTGTCACTGAGCGATAGTGTTGTTATCATTTTCATCGATAAAAATGACAAAGGTAAAGTCTATACAGCCACGTCTCTCATGCATTTAATCATTTTTAGATTAGGTATTTTTTTCTAATATAGTGAAATATATTTTAATATAGTATAATAATGATACGTATCTGTTAAAATTGATTCAAGTTAAATATAAAACAAATTAAATATTTTTTTCTAAAGTTTTCGCGAACACTACACGTTGAAATGAAACAACTTTTACGGATCTACTCGCGTTTATTTTACGCGTTTTTTTTTCGCGTTTTTTTGTTTAGTGGATTGACATTTACTACCTGCAAGTAGAGGGTGTTGCCATGGGTTCCCCTGTTTCGCCCGTCGTCGCCGATATCTTTATGGAAGACTTCGAGGAGAGTGCCCTGAGCACAGTACCGGTAACCCCTAGGTTCTACAAGCGGTACGTAGATGACACTTTCACTAACTGATAAAGTATCTGCTTTTCTAGATCATCTTAACTCCATACATCCAAAAATATAATTCACAATGGAGTTAGAGGCAGATAGTAAGCTAGCTTTCTTGGATATTTTAATCATCAGGAATCCGGACCATAGTTTGAGTCACACTGTGTCATCATCTCAGCCAAAAGACGTCCACTGCTGGACAAAGGTCTCCCCCAAGGATATGAGGGGTATTTGCCGTAATCGCCACGCTTGGCAGGCGGGTTGGCGATCGCAGTAGGTTGAGGGTAACCTCAGAGAGATGCTGCTGCCCATCCTCTGGAATGGTCCCTTAGTCCCTTTTACGACACCCATGGGAAGAGATGGGTTGGTGCAATTCTTTATCCCCGGCACCACACTGTGTATTGTAAAGTAACCCATACAGATTGGTACCTCAATGGTGATTCTCACCACTATCCTAGACAGTTGGCTACTGTAGGGAAATCTTTGTTTGAGAGAGCACGCGGCATCTGTGACACCCAACACCTGGCTGCTGAGCTTCAAGCACGTACTACAGGATAATAAACTGAAAGTACCAGGGCTTTGTCACAGAAAACGCAATAAACCAACCACAGTCGAGCGCCAACCTGCTGTACTTCCATATATGAAAGGTGTCACTGACAAGATTGGCATATCTTAAAGCGAGCTTCAATCAACACTTACTTCAAGCCGCCGAAGAAAATCAACCATTTTTTACGACCTGTCAAGTGCAGGCGTGTACAAACTGGACTGCGACTGTGGGCTCTCTTATATCGGGCAAACAAAGAGAAGTGTAGGAACCCGCGTTAAAGAACATATAGCCGACGTCAAGCATAGGCGCGAAAATAGATCCAAAAACTAGATATTAATAAATTTTAAATCGCTATTAAAGAAAAGCTTTATAAAAAAGCTTATTATAAAGTGTCTGATTACATTGAAGACAAAACAGCATGGGTTTAAAATGCTCCAATCTATTTCTAATCCAAAATATTGTTAAGATTTTTTTTTTTAACTTGTATAACTTGGTAACGTAACGGCATATAATTTTGTAAATGTCGTTACATATTGAATTAAAGCTGTGGAGTTTCTTGCGCCCATTCTTCTCCACAGCTAAAATATAGACGTCCTGAATGGGTAGTAGGTAAAAAAATTATGGACGATTCAAAAGCACTTTTCTAAAGTTTATTTGAATAAAGAATATTTGACTTTGACTTTGATTTTGACTAATAAGTCTGCAGTATGCGAACATTCCCTAGAGGGGCCCAACCATTACATCAGATTTGATAAACCACAAATACTCGCTAGAGAACAACGTTTCATCCCTAGGATGATACGCGAGGCTATTGAAATTAAAAAACATCCTAATTTTAATACAGAAGATGGTTGGTATCTACCACCAGCCATACCATCATACAAAATATCAAATCCAAGCCCCAACACCATACTGCCAGACCAAAAGATACTGTAAGCTCTTTCTGCGTAAAACGCAACGCACCTGATTAAATTTAAATGAGGGTATACAAGCTACCAACTAATTATGAGATGACCAACACCTCAATCTCCCTGTGACCACGGACCCTGCAAAGGGTCCGAAATGTCAGGATAAACATTAAATAAGTAATGTGTAAAATAAACGCGAGTAGATCCGTAAAAGTTGTTCCTAATTAAATATATTACTAAATGACAACCTCCGTGGCCCAGTGGTGTACATAGTGGACTACTGACCTCGGGGTTGTGGGTTCGATTCCCACAGAAGACAAACATTTATTTGATGAACTAACCTAAGTTCATCACATAAATGTTGTTTGCCTTCGGTCAAAGTGTGTTTGTTTGTATGTATTATAAGTTTGTTTACAAAAAAAGTTTAAGTATATGTATTTAATATCCGTCGTCTAGTATCCATAGCACAAACTTTGCTTAGTTTGGAACTAGATGACGCTGTATGTAGTGTCTAAAGATTTTATTATATAAGTAGTTTATGTTATTATTGTTTTGATACATTATATCATTATTTCATTGTATTATAAAAAGTCAGTTTACATGAGAAATTCAGCAGAAATGAAAATCAATTAATTTGTGCATAGTTTTGTTTTATTAAAAACGGATTCTAGGTAAAACATCAACATTCGATAATCCTTTCATATTTCTTTATTTAATAACTTTTGTAACTTACCCATGTAAACTGACTTTTTGAACAGATTCTGAATGATATCGTAATAAATAAATCCTTTTTATAACATCTCGCCTGTGTCCCACTTTTAGACCATTATTCTAACCGATTTCTCGAACTTATCGATACATGCATATCGACAATGTCGCAGCCACGGCAGTCGCAACTTGTCAATGTAGCTGCCTCACCCCCCGCAAAAAATGACAGACAAATCTGTATCGGGAATAAACGCTATGGCTACTCCCCTCCGGTCCACCGGAGGCCCGTGTTGCTCTATGTCATATACTAATGTTAGTTTACCTGTTTTATTTGCTGTTAAATGCTGTCCATTTGCCACGATAATCTTGACCTGTTTTTCCAGTGTTTGTACCTCAGTCATGCTGTCTCCATATGTGGATTGTACTAAATGCTCAGTTGCACCCGAGTCTATGACAAAAGTAATTTCTCCATTCTCATTGCATATTGTTTCTCCTGAAAAAGCTGAAAAACAAATACTGTTTTCTTCTTCGTATCTATTTTCTGATGTCATAGCCCTCTGTTGACCTTGGCCACGGCGGCCTCTGTATGAAGTGCGACCTCTGTTTGGTCTCCTTATCCATTGGCCTCTTTGCTGTTCATTACTGCTGTCTTTGTCCTTGTTTTTCCTTTTCTTTGCAATCAAATGACTTATGTCCCTTTCTTCCACATGTGTAGCAGGTTAAATATACTTCTTGTTTTGACTCTGTACTTTCCTTGTTTAGCAGTTTTAATTCTTCATCTAATAGTCTTTATTTAACAAAATCAATTTTAAACTCTGTATTCAAGGTTTCTATGGCAGTTATTACCGTTTCATATTTTTCTGGCAGTCCTATCATTAGGTAGCAGATTTTATCTACTTCTTGAATTGTATCTCCAACTCCTTCTAAGCTGGTGATGATATTATCAAACTTTAGGAAATAGTCTTCTAATTTTTCATTTTTTTCGCACTTGAGAGTCAGTAGTTTTCTACGTAGGTTTAATTTTGAGAGGACACTTTTTCTCAGGAATGAACTTTTAAGTGTTTCAATAATTTGGAAAGGACCATTTTATACGGTGGGTTATGCGGATGATTTGGTCATCTCAGTCAGTGGGAAATTTCCCTCTACGGTATCGGGGTTAATGCAACGTGCCCTAGGTCTGCTGGAGGAATGGTGCAATGCCCATCACCTCTCTGTAAACCCGGGGAAAACAACAGCCATCCCCTTTACAAGAATGAGAAACACTACGGGACTGGGTAACCTAACACTCTATGGCACCCGGCTCTCTTGGTCCAAAGAAGTGAAATATCTAGGCTTGACGCTGGATAGGCAACTTACTTGGAAACAGCATGTGGACACAACCGTAGCCAAGGCTTACAGAGTCTTTGGCATGTGTCGGTCTACATATGGCAAGACTTGGGGGACTCAACCCCAAAATCATTAGGTGGATCTACATGACGATGGTGAAACCGATCCTCACATATGGCAGCATCGTCTGGTGGCCTAGAACCAGGCTGAAGATCTGTAAGAATGCTCTTAGCAAACTTCAGAGAACAGCTTGTCTAGCAATCACTGGTGCCTTTAGAACCACTCCAACGGCAGCGCTGGAGGTCCTCACAGACCTTCCACCCCTGCACATTGTAATAGAAACAGAGGCAAAGAAAGCGTTACATAGACTAAAGGTGGCCGGATAATGGGACGCATCTAAACCTCTGACCAGACACACAAAATGGGAACCAAGTAACATTCCTGATAGGATCATGGAAATGGGGTGCAATAAAATATCCCCCATATTCGTGTTCGAAAAGAAATTTAAAGTTTATGTTCCAACCAGGGACGAATGGAAACGAGGGCCACCGTCTTCGGAAAAAGACAGCCTAATCTGGTACACTGACGGATCAAAAATGAAGTCGGGCACAGGGGCAGGCGTCTATAATAACGACTTCAAGCATAGTCAAAGCATGGGAAAATTTGCTACTGTTTACCAAGCAGAAACTTTCGCAATTCTCCTATGCGCAAAGCAGAATATAGAGTTAGCTATTAAAAAGCGCAATATATTCATCCTGAGTGACAGCCAAGCCGCGCTCAAGTCACTCATATCGCCCCGAATCACAAAAGCTCTAAACAAGCTAGGTGGGCATAACAAGGTGCGATTGATCTGGGTCCCAGGCCATATGGGAATCCACGGCAACGAGATGGCGGATGCACTTGCCAGGGAGGGCTCAGAGACCCAGCTTATTGGTCCTGAGCCGTTCGTGGCACTTGCACAAAGTACCATCAACAAGGCCTTAAAAGATTACATCAAAAACAGGCACGGCATCGAATGGAAAGAGCAGCCGGGTATGAAACACTCCAAATCCTTCCTAGGCGAAAACGCCTTAGGACGGAATAAGTTCATATGCGGAGGCAGCAGAAGGCAGGCCCGATTAACCATCGGTGTCTTGACAGGGCATTATGCCACAAAACAAATGCTTCACAGAATGCACCTTTCAACAAATAGTTTGTGTAGGGCATGTGGAGAGCAAACCGAGTCAATGCAGCACCTACTGTGTGACTGCGACTCTCTGGCTAGGAAAAGAATGGGACTCCTGGGGTCAGCCTATCCGAAACCGGAGGACTTCAGGCTCTTCGCCCTTAAGGACGTTGCCAGACTTATGGCATCTATCTTTGCAGAGGAGGAAGAGTGAAAGGATGGGGTTGCACAAAAGATCCCAATGGGTCGAAGTGTTACTGGGAGGTGGAAACCTCGGCAAGCCCCACTAAGATAAGATAAGTGTTTCAATCATTACTTTACTACTCTTACTTTCTTTTATTAAGTTTATATATTTATCACTTAGACATTGCACTATGATGGATCTTCCTTTTGCATCATGTTTTCTTAGCTCTTTCCTTTCTTCGTCTTTCATATCTTTTTCATCTTGCAGCAAATATGAGATTTGTCTCTCGTCAAAAATACATGTTAATCTAAATAGCCAGTTACTGAAATTATCTGACCTCAATTGTGGCAAACATTGTTGCGTTGCGTTTGAATTCGAGTTTATAATGGAGGACGACGCCGACGCCATTTTCTCGATAAATTATTTTCTCAAAATATAAAATACCTTTCTTGGCGTTCCTGGGCCCATAACCTTCTGTTGGGGATATCGGCAGAGTTTTTACTCCTGCGTAGTGAATTGCAAAATAGACAACAGTTTTCGTTGATACAGGCATTTAATTTAAACTTCTTACAAGAAAGAATTCCGACCATTTTACAATACGTGTCCAGAACCAGAGAGCTTGCTATAGAGGTGTAGACCACAAACTAAGTAGTGTAGACTATTACAGTCTATGATGTTAATCGATATTCAACATGGTGTGCCCCAGGGATCGATTCTGGGACCGATCCTCTATGCGTTGTACAGTGCTGATATCACGAGAAGTATTAATAACTGTGGGTATCACTTGTATGCAGATGACCTTCAACTGTTCTTCTTTTTCCGGCCTGGTGACCACGCGAACGCTGTAACAAAGATTAATGAGGATTTAGAACACATCTCATCCTGGTGCATTTCAAACTGCCTAGTCCTCAACCCAAAGAAATCAAAACTGTTGTTGACGGGATCAAGGAGGAATATTCAGAAATTTGGTAATACTTCTCTGAATATATTTATCAATGGGGAAGTAGTTGAGCGTGTGGATTCTGCAAGAAATCTGGGATTGACTTTGGATAGTAGGCTAAACTTTGATAGTCACATAGCAGAGTGTACACGCAATTGTTTTTACCGGCTCAAATTATTATACAAGATTCGACCCTATTTGAGCGAGGAGCTGAAGATAAAACTTTGTGAGTCCCTTATTTTATCTAAACTTAATTACTATGACACAGTCTATGGTCCATGCCTGCTGTCCAAAACTGCCAAGCTCATTCAGCGTGTGCAGAACGCTTGTGCTCGCTTTTGTTTCCATGTCCCACCCAGAACACATTACTCCCGTTCTTAATTCAGCAAACATGATAAAGATGGAAGGTCGTAGAAGACTTCATCTTGCTACATTGTTGTTTGGTTTGATTGGATTGGGAAGACCATCTTATCTTTTTAACAAGTTGGTGTGGACGAAACATAGCAAGAAATATCCCTCATGAGCCTGTACTCACGTTTTTGTTACCACCAAACACCGTACAGTAGTGTTTCGCGGATCCTTCAGGTTCGCGGCCTCGCGGTGCTAGAATGACCTTCCCCCTCCGGTGCGTGACCTAAAAACTATTCACACATTTAGACAGAGCCTTAAAAAATACCTACTAAATGAACAAAAATCTGCAACTCACCTTCAGTCTAATTACGTCATGCACTTGCCGGGGACGGCTCGTCGTGGCACCGCTGCGGCCGACTCTTGCGCCTAAAATGGTCTCAATGGTGTCCCTTTCGTTTTCACCGTAGTTTTGCTCTGTTTAATCATAATTAAGTTTGTTTTTTTTTTAGTTTTTGCTTTGTGCTGTCGTCTTGTTATTGAAATGTTTTATATATGAGTATGTTAGTAAATCTAAATATTCTAAGTCTTATGTATGTCATATTGATTATTATTGTTTTTGTTATTATTATTTGTTACAGTTGTAGTATGTTTATTGTCCTGTGTTTTTTGTGCCAAGTTGGGTCCCACCAGAATACCAGCGCTGTAGCGGCTTGTATGTCCTTGCAGCACAAGCTGAGGTTGGGACCTAATTGGCCACATGCACGTTGTCTAATGTAACTTTTATTTTTTTTGTTTTAATTTGTTTTCGCCTTATCTTTTTTTTATCTCTCTCTCATATGTATCTTCTGTGTTATATAAAATTGGTGCTTGTGGTCAATAAATGTTTGTTTCTGTTTCTGTTTCTGTAGTGGTAGCCCCACCAGCATCAGGGAAGTACGAAAAATTAACGTCCGGACTCATCAAATGGCTCTCAGCACAGGAGCGGAAGACAAAGCAGCTGTTAATGCATGAGGAGCTGGGCGATTGAAAGCCCTCACAGTTTCTTCGCCACTTACAGCATTTGGCAGGACCAACCGTTCCGGCAGACTTCATCAGAACCATTTGGTCTAGCCGTTTGCCCACGAATTTGCAAACCATAGTCGCTTCGCAAAGCAACATGGCCTTGGAAGTTGTGGCGGAATTGGCAGATCGGATTAATGATATCGTGCCAGTCACCGGGCAAGTAGCAACTACAAGCAACGCACCCCAACAACCACCACCACAACCAGGTACCGCAATTGAAATTTTAACGCAGCGGGTAGCAGAACTGATTCAAAAGCTGGAATGCATGAGTATGGAGTTACGCAGGCAGCCACGGTCAAGATCCAGAAACACCCGTTACCGATCTCAGGGCACCTCGCGGTCACGCTCGCGACCCAGGGACCATCCCCATTGTTGGTACCACTACCGCTTTAGGGATCAGGCAAGGACATGTGTACAGCCCTGTAGTTGCAGCAAGAAGTCGGGAAACTACCACAGCAGCTACTAGTGGCGGTAAACGACTGCCTAGCAATATCAAGCCGCCTGTTCATTACGGACCGTAAGACAAAGGTGCAGTACCTGGTGGATACGGGTTCAGACCTATGCGTGTTTCCACGGTCTGCGGTTCGGGAACCGCGAGCTAAAACCAAATATGAACTGTTTGTAGCAAACGGCACCATCATATCTACCTATGGCTATCTACCACTTACCTTGGATTTAGGTCTTCGCCGCGCATTTTCTTGGCGATTTATCGTAGCTGACGTCTCGAAGCCCATCATTGGCGTCGACTTCCTAGGTTATTACAACCTGCTCGTCGATTGCCGGAACCAGCGTTTGATCGATAATGTCACGACGCTTACAGTATCAGCTCCTAAGCAGCACACAACGGAGGCTATATCATCGGTACGTACCTTCATCGATAAATCAGATTACCACCAGATATTGAAAGAGTTTCCAGAAATCACACGGCCTGCTGGTAAGCCAGGTGTACCTAAACACTCAACAATGCACCACATACGTACCTCCCCTGGTCCACCAGTCTCAAGCCGTCCGCGTCGTCTGGATCCTGAAAGGTTGAGAATTGCTAAGAAAGAGTTCGATGAAATGCTGGTGAATGGTACAGCACGTAGATCAGAAAGTCCCTGGTCTTCACCGCTGCATCTGACATGCAAAAATAATCATGGTTGGAGGCCCTGTGGTAATTACAGATCTTTAAAAGCGCGTACAGTCCCAGACAGATACCCTGTACGCCATATACAAGACTTCTCTCATTTGCTGGTAAATAGCACTATTTACTCAACAATGGACTTAGTCAAAGCATATAATTAAATACCAGTTTACGAAGGAGATATAGCCAAAACTGCAATCACCACGCCTTTCGGACTTTTTGAGTTCCCATTCATGACGTTTGGACTCCGAAACGCAGCGCAAACTTTCCAGCGATTTATGGATGAAGTGCTGAGAGGGCTGGACTTCTGCTACGGGTACTTGGATGATATTTTAGTATTCAGTACTACGGCCAGCCAACACCAGCAACACATGAAACAACTTTTCAAGCGATTAGCAGAATACGGTGTTCTGATAAACACAACAAAGTGTGTCTTTGGTAAGCCAGAGGTGAGTTTCTTAGGCTATAAAGTCTCAGCGGCAGGTGTCCAACCATTAGACTGAAAAGTCCAAGCAATACAAGAATTCCCGCCGCCCAGGACTGTTAAGGAACTCAGAAGGTTTTTAGGGATGTTAAATTTTTATCATCGATTTATACAGAACATTTTCTATCATGACAGATCACAAGCCGCTTACATTTGCCTATGCCTCTCAGCGGGAAAACTGCTCACCACGTCAGTTTAGGTACCTTGACTACATAAGTCAATTGCCGACCGTCATTCGGTATATCGCTGGTAAAAATAATGTAGTCGCCGATGCTCTTTCTCGTATTCGAGTAAGACGACCCCGAGCTGCTGGACCTGTTGCAAAAAGGATCAACACTGAAACTGGAGCGAGTAAGAGTACCAGAGTCAAACTTCGAGGTATACTGCGACGTTTCCACAAGCCTACCTCGGCCATTTGTGACCAGATCATTCCGCAAGCAGGTATTTCTTACACTACATGAGCTTAGCCACCCAGGCGCAAAGGCATCAGTACACCTAGTCACCCAAAGATTCGTTTGGCCAGGAGTCAGAAAGGACTGTAGACAATGGGCCAAAGAGTGTGAGCAATGTCACCGTAGTACACACAGACATACATCAGCTCCGATGACAGCATTTCACACACCATCAGCTAGATTCAGTCACATTCATATAGATTTAGTGAGTCCTTTAACTTCTGACAACAGGTACTGCCTTACGGTTGTCGACCGCGTTACGCGTTGGCCTGAGGCGTATCCACTCCAGGACATCACAGCAGAGACCTGCGCAGCTGCCCTGACAGCCGGGTGGATCGCGCGGTTCGGTTGCCCCGAACACATCACGACTGACCGCGGCCGGCAGTTTGAGTCGCATACATTCAAGCAACTTGCAACACTGGTTGGAGCTACGCATCACACCACCACGTCATATCATCCAGCAGCCAATGGTATGGTCGAAATGGCATTCTGCTTCTAGTCGACCGCTCTACATCCCTAAGGAACTGGATAAAGCAAACACGTCACCAATAATTTGAGTTAATAAACAATTTGAGAAAATCAAAGAACATCAACATATTTTTTTTTATTAACTTATATTTTACCAATAAGGTTATTCTATTTTACTCGTATATAATAAACTCTTTTAAATAACTATTACTATTTAACTGCAAATTACAATTTATTTAATTTAATATACGCAGTTGTTGACGAACAATGTTAACTTCACTATATTTTTCTAAAATTGTCTCAAAAGTAGCTTTTGTTTATACTCATAGCAAATTAAACCACTTAACATTTTAAATTTGTTTTAAAAGTACTTTCTAACTAGTTAACTTTTCGTATTCTTATCTTTGTTTAATTTTCTTACCTATTTATTTATCATAATGTTACAATTCTATTTTTCTTTGATATAATCTTGTATTTTACAACTAGTCAAATCTTATTTTAGTTTTTTACTTTCGTTATTTAAAGTTATTACTAAGGTACCTTACATCATTTCATTACTTCGACATTTTCATTTTAATTATCGTGTCATTATATCATATCATTATATTATAATATTACCGTGTGCACACGTATTTATTTATTCCACTTTCTCATATTTTATTTAATATTTATATAGGTACTTAGACTTTTAGTCATCACTTTATGTATCGGTACACCTTTTCATAATTACATATTAGGTACTTTCATTATTATTTGGGCCGGCCGGTCCCTTTTATTTATTTTTATTTTATTTTATTGGTACATTTATATAAAGTCGACTTTTATTTTTATAATACATATATTTATTTCATAACAGTGCATCTTAGTGCCTGTATGGGTTGTGCGCACAACCTAATTATTGGGGGTCATGGTTTAAGCCTCTTTTGGACTCCAACTTATCTCACAGAGAAACCTCGTTTACACCATGATCGAATGGAAGGATCTGACCCTTCATGTACCATTTTAATAGTGTCATGAATTAAGACATCTTTTGGTCTCCAACAGTATTCTAAGAGGAATCTCGTTCACATCTTTATACGCCTGAAGGACCTGATCCCCATGTACCTTTTCATGTGTACCGAATACTTTACCTCTTACTTAAATTATTTCTATTTATTTCATAATCATTCACATAACATGCAAACCAAAATAAGAAAAATTAGGTTGATAAGATTTTTCTTTGCTCTTGGGTGATCGATCAGTCCAATTGCACGTCATGCTCAAAAACCTAATTATTCAGAAACTTCTGATATTCTTCTTTCATTCATACATTATTTATATCTAACCACCATTACGAGTCCAGAAGCTTTCATATCCGTACCTAATTGTCAACATATTGTAACAAAAAGATTTTTAATACAGATTTCCTACATAAACTTTACTTCCTATCTTTCTTTCTTTATACTATTCTTTTTGTTCTCTTAACTCATTGAGACATTTTATTTCTTTAAATACGCTTCTTTATCTCTTTACATCTATTTTCGTTTACGTTTAATTCTTTGATAACTTATTTTTCTTATAGTCTGGTTTAGTTACACAACTTATTCGTCTTTGCTTAAAACTCATAACAATCGGGCTCAACTCGGTGGCATTGTTTACAAATCATTTCGATAACATATTTCTTGCTAATATTTATCATGCTATTCAATGTATTGATTCTGTTTTATAATATTAAAATTCTTTTTCTATATCAAGTACATATAAATTATTACTTTTGAAATATCGTCTAGTAACGCTTTACTTTATCGTTTATCATTACACAATTACTTTCAATCTAGTTTAAAATATACCAGGGTTAATCTTCCTGTGTACTGAATTACCCTTTAAAACTCGCACCTATGACAAGTTTGCTAATCATTGCAATGTACCTAATAACCTAATTGAAATGAGTAGATCATCCCGAGTGATTAAAAGATTTTTAATACTGTCTTTGATAAGAACTAGTGATTGGGGCTTGAGTGTCCCTTGGTTCTCCGTCCACTTGATGCGTCTTTGTAGCTCTGAGACGTACTCGGTTGACCAGCGTTTCCAGAAGTGTTGTCTCAGCTGTTCGATACGCTGGTATCGAGATAGTGCTAGCGTGGGTCTAGCCGTGGTGTCTTCGCCTGCAGGAGCTGTCAGAGGCCGGCCAATGAGGAAGTGGGCTGGCGTGAGAGGGTTGAGGTTGTCAGGGTCTGCTGACATAGGATGTAAAGGTCGGGAGTTCAGGACGGCTTCTATTTGTACTATAACCGTACTGAGCTCCTCATAGCTTAATTTTGCATTTCCCATCACTCGCAATAGATGGTGCTTACAGGATTTGACCCCTGCTTCCCATAAGCCGCCAAAATGAGGTGCAAACTATCTTGTAAAAAGTCCGAAAATTCCCTTTTAACGCCTACAAAATTTCTACCGTGATCAGAAAAAATCTGAATTTGTTTTCCTCTTCGAGAAATAAATCTTTTTAGTGCTAAAATAAAGTATTCTGAAGATAATGACGTAACAAGTTCTAAGTGAACGGCTCGTGTGGCAAAACAAACAAATAAACAAAGGTAACACTTTTCTAACCTAGAACCTCTACCTTTTTTATCAAGAAAAACATAGGCCCAGCATAATCAACACCGCACCGCAAAAATGGAAAATCTGATAGCAAGCGTTCCCTAGGTAAATCACCCATAATAGGCTGCACTGATTTACCTTTCATACGACAACATGTAACACATTGATGTACGACCCTTTTAGAAAGATTTCTACCACCAAGCGGCCACCATGATTCTCTTACGTGTGCTAATAATAATCGAGGGCCCGCGTGTAATAACTTCACATGTTCATAGCGAAATAAAAGCAATGTAAAATGATGCTTACCACTAAACAGCATGGGATGTTTCTTGTTATAGGGGAAATCTGAATTATTTAATCTACCTCGCACTCGTATTATGTTATTTGTATCTAAAAATATATTAAAAGCTATTAAATTGCGAGATAATTTAAATTGTTTATTATTTATCAAACTTTTGTACTCCTCAGGGAAAACTTCCATTTGTACGATTCTAGTTAAAAACATTAAAGATTCGGTTAATTCGCTAACTGTAAGAGGGCCGCTTGTGCGCTTCGACTTATCTCTGTTACGAGCATTTTTTATAAAACTTAAGACATAAGCACACGAACGTTGAAGTCTAATGACCGACGAAAATCTTTCAAAGTTAATGTCACAAGCACGAACACTACATGACATACTTACGGTGTTACTTGATTTTATCTCTGGTAAAATTTCAGTTTGATTGTCAATGTCATCATTATTCACCCAATTGATTATCTTGCTTTGCAAAAACTCCGGTCCGACTGCCATAATGTCGAAGTACTAAGCTCGTTTAAAGTCGTTCCGCGCGATAACAAATCAGCTGGGTTATTTTTTCCATTCACATGACACCAGCTTGCATAACTCGTAAGGTCATTAACTTCTACTACACGATTTTGAACGAACGTTTTAAGCAGGTAAGGCGACATTTTTAACCAACATAACACGATAGTCGAATTAGTCCAAAATACCACATTGTCAAACTCTAAACGCAATGACTTTACTATCTTATCTTGCAATCTGGCACCCACTAATGCGCCGCATAACTCGAGACGCGGCACACTAACTGGCTTGAGCGGAGCGACGCGCGCCTTAGAACACAGCAGCTGAATGGTGACGTCACCGCTGCTATTGAAAGTACGTATGTATGCGCAGGCACCGTATGCAGTTTGACTAGCATCTGTGAATACGTGCAATTCAATGCGTATTGGACAACTTCCGGTAACGTGGCGCTGAATACGGACTTTATCTAAACTAGATAACGTAGTGGCGCCAATGTTGGTCATCGCACCGGTCACGGTCAGTTTTAATTTAAATTATTGTTATCTGAGGTAAATCTTCGTTTTTCAATACTGGCAACATTTAATCGTAGAGCTTAGACTGTCAGCTGTCATTTGACAAAAAAGAATCTGTGTCGGCCATTATGAAAAAAAATGGCGAACTAAAACGTAACGTCGCGAGTGAAGAAACGTAAAAAATCTGTTTTTGTTAAGGAAGTCGCTAAGGAGGTAAGTGATTAATTTGGTTTACAATTTTGCTTTGGTGGCATATATGTGGAATTGCGATTATTTCCATGTTTCCTTATGAAACACAGAATGCGTTTTGAGTTTTAGGTTATGTGAAATTAATTCAGGGTTGATTTTGGAGCCGGTGCCCATGACTGGTTCAGACAAACGTCTATTATCCAATAATGGTCAAAATGCCCATGACTGGATGACCATCACTGGATTTAATGTTCAAACGTAGGCCGAATGCCTATTATTGGATGACCATCACTGGCTTTAATATTTAAACGTTGTCTTAACGCCCATTAATGGATGACCATTACTGGTTGCACTTATCTATATTGTTCGAGTTTTCTAATAAAACTTTCTCAGAGCTGTTATCGACTAATGATGATTATTTTTAACCGCCTGTCGTCTATTGGTATGACAGCTTGTCTCAGATCTAGGGGTCCCGGGTTTGCATGGTCCCGGGTGGGCAAGCATGTCTCAAAGAGTTATTCATTCGTCGAGTTAAACTTATGATTTTAGCCATTCTTCTAATCTCCTTGATCCTGTTTTCATATTTTTTTTAGATGGCACCTAAAAAGAGATATTCGAGCGACCAAATGCTGAAAGCTATATCAGCAGTACAAAGAGGAGAAAAAGTATCTGCAGCAGCAAAGCAGTATGGTGTTCCCCGTATGACTCTCCACAATAAAATTACTGGAAAAAGTCCAATGGAATGCCCTATGGGACCTAGCACCGTTCTATCCAAGGTCGAAGAAGACATATTAGAAAGCTGGCTAATTGCTATTAGTGACAAACATTTTCCTATAACTAGGGATCAGCTTTTGGACAGCGTCCAAAGAATCATTATGGACGGAAATAAGCCTAACCCTTTCACTAATAACAGGCCAGGTAAGAAATGGTTCCATTCTTTCCTAAAAAGGCACCCAAATATAGTAGAAAGAACTTCTCAAAATCTAACGACCGCTAGAGACAATGTTACTGAAATAGATTTACATAACTGGTTTGTTGAGATAGACCATTATTTAGGAAGTCTAAGTTTGAAGGAGGTATTAAAAGATCCTACTAGAATCTTTAATACAGATGAAAGCGCCTTTTTCCTGTCTCCTAAACCAGGCCGTGTTCTAGCAAAACGGGGTGATAAACATGTTTATAGTTCAAGTGGTGATGAGAAGGATAATTTAACTGTCTTGATTACGTCCAATGCCGCCGGAAAACTTGCTCCAACAATGATCGTGTTTTCTTATGAACGGATCCCGGCACATGTTGCTGCTAGCGTGCCTGAAGATTGGGCTATAGGGAAATCTGAAACAGGTTGGATGTGTGGTAGCACCTTTTACGAATATATGACGAATGTGTAATCCTTGGCTTGAAAAGAAAAAAAAAAAAACCTATTATATTCTTTTTAGATGGCCATAAATCTCATCAGACTTTGCATCTTTCTAGATTTTGCTCTGAAAACGGAATAGAGATAGTTGCCTTATTTCCGAATTCAACGCACATATTGCAACCTATGGATTTAGCTGTATTCAGACCTCTTAAATCATCATGGAAAAAGGCTGTAATGCTATGGAAAATTGACCACTTAGGCCAACATTTAAAAAAAGAAAACTTTGCTCCCGTTCTTAATAGTGCCTTATCTACCATCACAGAGGACCGCATAAAAAATGGTTTTAGAGGTGGTGGTCTCTATCCATTTGGTATTGAATATATAGACATTAGCAAAGTAAAAAACAGAGAGAGAAAAGTTGAAAAAGACAACACAAAACAAAAGGATTTTATCGGTTATTTAGACTCCGAAATTATTAAAGTTTTTACAGAAGAAAAGCTCACTCTGTTCAACAGATTATATTACTCAAAGAGATGTGATTTAGAAAATGAATTGCCAAATGAAGACTTATCTTTGTATTTGATTTGGGCTAGAAACAGGCATACAATGCAGAATACAGATAGTACTATACCCAACTTGTCTAGCGTTGATATTGATTTTGCATGTCCTGAAACTAACCGTAGGGACCTTTCATCAAAACAGTCAACTTCCAAACCGAATTCCACCGCGCAGCAGTCCTTATCCGTTGCTAAATCATGAGGAATTGCATTTAAAGAACATGGATTAAATGATGTTTCGCTTTCTGCAGAACACGCCACAAACCCTGATTTGCGGTCTCCATCTAATTTTCAATCTCATGTGGAACTTGTGACAACGGTTGCTGATATTCATGACTATACGCCGTTACCGTCTGCTATTCGTAACTCTAAAAGAGTTAATAAACCAGTTGATACAATTCCGTTAGAAACAAATGCTGCCTTGAATATATCTACAATTACGGTTATCCTCAATGAAACAATATTGAAGTCTCCTGTAACATTAACATATAATACAAAACCAGATAGCAATGAACCGGGTTCATTTAGTCCAATATCTCATGCAAAATTTCCGGCAATTGATTCTGATAAACATAACTCGATTGCCTTTACGTCAGGTTCCTTTGAGCCATCTGGTAGTGAGTTAGTCGATACTACATCAAATGAAATAACTTTAGAAAAGTCTATACCTACAGTTACAGTTGAGCCAAACATATTAATGCTGCCTCATTTCACTGATGACCTAAATGAAACTATGCCTACTTCAGCTGCTGTCAATTCAATTGATACTGTGTCGCTTGTGTGTAGCTTCTGAACTTTCTTGTTTAATGGTTTCTGATAACATGACTTTGCTTCCATCTAATAACTGTTCAAGTAGCTCTGGGATAAATCCAATAGTTGAATACAGTACACCTATTAAAACTTTTGCTCATGTTGCCAATTCTTCTTCAGTAATAAATAGTTTTTACGATATTACGCCGAATGAAACAAACTTAAATCATTCTGGACCCAAAGTTGCAGCAAAGCCAAATATATTAATACTGTCTCAACTCACTGATAAATCAAATGAAACTATTATGCCTACTTCAACTGCTGCCAATTCAATTGATACTTTGTCACTTACGCTTGTAACTTCCGAGCTTTCTTCTTCGATGGTTTCAGATAGCACGACATTGCTTCCATCTATTTATGGTCCTAGTAGCTCTGGAATTAATCCAGTAATTCATTACAGAACACCCAATAAAACTTTGACTAATGTTGCCAATTGTTCTTTAATATTAAATAGTGCTTTAGGAATTAACAATATACCATCACCTTTTAAGAGAAATTTATTTTGGCCTGAAGATAACAATAATAATAAGCGAAAGAGACGTCTCAAAGAAAAAATACCTTCTGCTGTTACAAGCAAAGCGTGGATAGCCTATCACGAAAAGAAAGAAGAAGAGAAAAGACGACTACTGACGGAAAAGGAAAAACGTGCTAAAGAAAGACTTAAAAAGAAAGCTTTGAAAGAAAAGTTAGCAAAGAAAAAAAGAAAGCCCACTAAAGTTATTTCAAACATAAGGAGTAAAAATGAAATAAGGAATAAAAAGACTGATATGCGTTCATCGTCAGACGAGACTGATTTAGAAATAAACTATGCAGAAAGCGGTGAAAGTGATTGGAATGAAGAAGAGCTTAGTGATGAGAATATATATACAAACATAGTTCAAAAATCTCAAGGAATAAAACGAAAACGCCAGCGTAAGCCATCACTTGACGTTACTTCTGAATCAGAACATGATAATTTACCCTTAAGTAAAATTATGACCGGAAATACTAGACTCGCTAAAAAACATATATTAAAAGGTAATTTTGTAATAGTAAAGTACGAAGGAGAATATTTTGCAGGGAAAGTTGAGGATACCGACGGACAACTTTTCGAAATAAGTACCATGGTTTTGTCTACTGGGAATACTTTCCGATGGCCTGAAAGGCTTGATAAAATCTGGTACAAGATGGAGGATATAGTGGAAACGATAAACATTCCAATACAATGCAACAAACGAGGCTTTTATAAGATTGCAGAAATGGAGAAATATTTACCTGATATTTATATATAAGTAACACATTGAAAACTAAGTCGTTATTTAATTAAAGTTAACAAAATGACTATGTTGTCTTCAATTTAAAATTGTTTGTTATGTTTAATTCTATAACATATTACGTTTTCTTTATCTTGATGATAAGTTTTGTTAAGAATAAGACTGATTAATGTAATTTCGTGCCAATTACCGGTTTGTAACTAATGATCTCATAATTTTATACAAAGTAACTTAGATTAAGATTTACCTTTGCTCAATTTAATTAGTTTTATAGTAAAAGCTTATGATAATAAGTAAAGTTAGCGGTTATCTACCTAAAAAAAACCGATGCCAAGACTTGCATCGTAGGGCAATTACGATTACAAAATCCATTAATAACATCAGCCTTTTGTGATATGCCCACTGCTGGGTTACAGGCTGGGGCAAAATCCATACATATCTACATAATTCTTACCACATGTCGATGTCGCACATTTTATACTGCAAGTACATTTCTTTATAACTCATGTTTGTATTCACAACATGACCATTACTGGGTGCCCATTAATGGATTTTGATTGACCATCATGGGTGTATTTTAAGTTTTTAAGTTTTTATTTTTTTATTAAAAAAGTGTTCAAGGAATACAAATTAAAAGTATATGATACGATTCTCTAATGGCTTTTCATTTTATATTTAAATCTGATCATCTAATAATTCAATACCTTGTAAGTTATGACCAAACAACGACAACCATGTCCTTAAGCTGACCATCATTGGTGCCGTTACCTTAATGATAGAATAAACTTTTGCCAAGTTAAAATAATGTTTTGAGGCACCGGGTCATCCCAGCCTATTTTAATCAACCAAAGTTTTTGCAACAATACCTTAGCTACAATAACTACAGGACTTAAAAGACCTAACGGGTCATAAATTTGAGACACAACAGACAAAATAAAACGTTTAGTTATTTTTGAAGTGTCATAAGAATCATTTTCAATTTTTGAAGTAAAATGGAATTGATCAGAGCTATTAAACCAGCCTAACCCTAAGGTTTTATTCGAACTGTTATCATGTTTTATAAATTGTTTTGGATTAGTTTCGAGTAAAGTAACGCCAACGGGTGAATTAAACGTCCACTTACGTAGAGGTAAACAACCTGAGTTACAAACCTTTGCTACACGTTCACTTATATGTAATAATTCCGATTTATTATCGTGTCCCGTTAACAAATCATCAACGTAAAAGTCTTCTAAAATAATTCGCGATATATTCTCGTCATCACATTCCATTCCTAACTGACGTACACAACGGAGACACAAGAAAGGCGCTGACGCCGTGCCGTAGGTAACAGTGTTCAGACGGAATACACCGAGAGGATCGTTGGGATTTTCACGCCATAAAATTAATTGCAAATTACGTTGCTTATTATCTATTAAAACCTGTCTGAACATTTTTTTTATGTCGGCGCATGCAACATATTTATACTGTCTGAAACGTAACAAAATACTAAATAAATCATTTTGAAGAGGGGGACCGGTCATCTGTATGTCATTTAACGACTTTCCGGAAGAATCAATCAAAAAAAAAATCAAAAATATTTATTTACTTTCAAATATCAAGTAATGTGTAGCATGTGTGTGTGTGTGTGTGTGTGTGTGTGTGTGTGTGTGTGTGTGTGTGTGTGTGTGTGTGTGTGTGTGTGTGTGTGTGTGTGTGTGTGTGTGTGTGTGTGTGTGTGTGTGTGTGTGTGTGTGTGTGTGTGTGTGTGTGTGTGTGTGTGTGTGTGTGTGTGTGTGTGTGTGTGTGTGTGTGTGTGTGTGTGTGTGTGTGTGTGTGTGTGTGTGTGTGTGTGTGTGTGTGTGTGTGTGTGTATGCGTATGTGTGTGTGTGTGTGTGTGTGTATGCGTATGTGTGTGTATGCGTGTATGCGCATAAGAAGTCCTTTGACTAGCATTAAATACCACCCTTAATTTAGTGGTAGTACTCTGTTCTCGGAGTACTCCATGGTTTTTTTTTTCCTCTGTGGCAACACTACGGCTAACAGCTGATTGCATTTTGTCTCGAATTTATTTACTAATTTTATTATTTAATCTTATATTTGGTCCCAAAATTCATCACGAAACAAAATTTAAGTATATTCTAAGTGATTTTGCGTAATAATCTGTGCATAAAACTGTGTATTGTGTGTGAATTAGTGAATTGCAGGTATCGTACGTACCGGTCGGCGAGCAGTCAATGACACTGCATTTTTTGTTATTGTCAATCTTTGTCATCTCTTTTAAATAGCATTGTGTGGTAAATTTTACATTTAATTATAATAATCATTAGACAATACCGTTCTTTTTATATATTTAAAGTGATATTTGATCACTTTCGCGTTGAGGTTACTTTGTAATTTACTTTATAACCTCTCATACTTTGTTCGAACAACTTTTTGGTGTTTAACTTTTTTTTTTTTTAATTAACTAAAATGCCGATCACTACGCGTAGCATGACCTCAGCTCGCCAAGAAGAGAGTAAGCTCGATGTTACATTGAGAAAACTCGACTTGGCTTTGAAGGAATTAGAGGTTTCCAAGGGGTTGGTTGAACAATTGCATAGGGAAAGAGATGACAATGAGATGGAACTATTGGATTCGTTAAATAAATATGATGTTTTGAAAAAACAAATGGCTGAGCTGCACACTGAGCATAGGTTAGTAGTAGATGAGCGGGACAAGCTGCATAGCATACTGGTTGGGTTCAGGGAATGCAGTGACGAGTATGAGCAGGGCCTCAAGCGCATGTCGGTCCTGGAGCAGGAGCTGCAAGAAGCCCACCGCCACATTACCACCCTGGAGGCGGAGAAACGAGACACCATGACTTCCCATAGCCACAGCTTGTTTGATGAGTTAGTCGGTAGTGCGCCCAGCCTGGTTTCTACTGCACAAATATCGGAACCCATTGTAACAATTGATCTGACAAGTGATGACACTATAAAAACCTTAAATTTAAATACTGAAGTGGGGATTGTTCAGTGCAGTAGAAACAAATTTAAAAAGTATGTTAAAATTAATAAGTATATAGCCAAAACTAAAAAACTTATTAAGAGGCAAAAATGTATGTACAAAAAAATTATGTATATTAAGGAGAGAAGGCAACTTGGCGATGAACTTGATATGTATTCATTATTATTAGAAAATAATATTACCGAATATGACAGTGACATAAGGAAAATGGAAATTGAGATTTGTAACCTTCACAAATCCTTAGAATTAATGACGAATAAGTATAATAGTGCTAAAAATGAGTGCGAGGAACACATGCTTGCTTTAAAGAGCCTCATTCAGTCTAATTGTGACCAGTCAGACCCAAATAGCTCATCTAGCAGCCCTCAGTCAGTCTGTGAGTCCTTGTTCACTCATCATCACCAAAGTCCTTCATCTGTATCAAATAAAAATAAATATAAAAATACCAATAGTTCCTCCACTCAGAATAACATTGTAAAATCTGAGACTATCATGTTTAGTGATGAACTTGGGAAATCCATGGGCCAATTATTAAGTACGTATTTGGGACAAACTGTTACTAATTATTGTACGCCTGGTTTAACTTATCATGATATTATTAGAAAAATTATGAATTACAAATTCAATGAAAAAACCACACTATTGGTTTTAGTGGGACACAGGGAAGTATGGACAAGACTGAACTGTTAAAATGTTTTGATTTATTGTATTCATTAAATGTTAAAAATGTTGTTTTGTTCACACTTCCTTATAGCCAAAGCTTACCACAGACTGAAAACAATATAAGGCATAAAATAAATATGACATTACATACTCTGACTTTTAATAATAAGAATACATTCCATTTAATTGACCTAAATAAGTATTTAGATAATAAATTATATTTGACAAAAGATAAATTTTATCTTAATAAATATCTTAAGAGACAGATAGCATTATCGCTATCATATTATATTGAATACTCAGCCAAAAATTTGGCTAGCCTATCTGCCCCTATTGGGCAGAATATTGACATTGTAAATTGTACTTTGGAATCTGTTCCAAATCAATCCGTTTACAATAATTTAAATTGATCACTAAGACAATAGAGGAAAACTCTTGCGACTTAAATATTAAGACAAATGAAATGTCCACCTTTATAAACATTATACATCAAAACATTCAGGGCTTTTCTGGAAAAGAATTAGAATTAGAATTATATATAAATGAAAAAAATATACATGTATTATGCTTAACCGAGCACTGGTTAAAACAATGCGAACTGTTAGTAAGCATTGATAATTATAAAGTCATTAGTTCGTTCACAAGAGAGTCTGCTATAAGAGGTGGGTCACTGATATTAATTAACGATACATTACAATCAAAGGAGCGTAAAGACATAGTATCTCTCTCAGCTGAACGAAATATTGAACTATCATGTGCGGAGCTCGAGCAGTATGTTATTGTTTGTGTGTATAGGCCTCCCTCTGGTAATTACCACTTATTTGAGTCCATTATGGAAGAAACCTTGCAAAAGGTATGCAATTGTAAAAAGAGGATAGTTGTATGTGGCGACTTTAATATAAATATTTTAGATGACTCACAAAACTCGGTAAGGTTTCTTAATCTTTTCAAATCGTTTAACTTGCAAAATCTTTTTGATGAACCTACAAGAGTTACAGCCACATCAGCTACCTGTTTAGATAATATTTTTTCTAATTGTAATGATATTGACAAATCAATAATAAATTTTATAAATTCTGATCACAGTGGTCAGATAGTTAGATTTGAGCACCAATATGAACGTCTTTCAATGAATATTTTATACAGGCCAGTGACCACTAATCGATTAGACAGATTTAAGAAGGATGTTAAGGATAAAGTGTTACAAATACCATGTAACAATGACAAAGCGAACATCTTATACGACAATCTATTCGAAATAATCAAAAAAGAGTTTAATAACAACTTCACTCAAAAATTAATCAAAGTTGATAAGTCTAAAACTAAATTCAGTAATTGGGCCACAGCCGGCATCTACAGGAGTAGAAATAGATTGTATCAATTATATGATATAAAGGCAAACTCTAAGGATCCAAGTGTAATTGAATATGTTAAAAATTATTCAAAAATGTTCAAAAAAGTTTTTTCCATAGCAAAGGCCAACTACATTCGGGCAAAGATTGTGAATTCAAAAAATAAAATAAAAGCCACTTGGAACATCATTAATAAAGAAACTTGTAAAGTAAGGTCTCGTGATCGTATACTTGAACTCAAAGTCGGTAATGCTTACATCAATGGTGATACGGAAGTGGCAGGCGTGTTTGAAACATTTTTCTCAAACATTCCACTCATTACATCAAATAAATTAAATTCTTGTAAACATCTTGCCCAGTCTCTTCTTGTGAAGAGTGTAAAAATATGTAATATTCCATTCAATTTTCACTATATTGATTCTGATATAATAATAAAAGCTTTTAGAGAACTTAATATAAAAAAGACTGAGGATCTTTGGGGTATCTCCACTGATATATCAAAATCTATAATATCTTCTATCGCGTCTAATTTAGCAATAATATTTAATAAATGCGTTGATGAATATGTATTTCCAGATTTAATGAAGTACAGTAAAATTATACCGTTATTTAAAACAGGCGATAAAAGTGACCCATCTAATTTTCGGCCTATATCCATACTACCGGCTCTTAGTAAAATTTTTGAAAAAGTTATTTTTAATTAATTGCTGTCACATTTTACAGATAACCAGTTACTTCATAACAAACAATTCGGTTTCACTAAAGGTAGAAATACAACCGACGCGGGAGTTGCACTCATTAAGCATATTTTCGATGCATGGGAGCAGAAACAGGATGCGATAGGTATCTTTTGTGATTTATCGAAAGCTTTCGACTGTGTCGATCACGATACTTTATTATTAAAAATGGAACATTATGGTGTCTCAGACAACTCACTTACCTTATTGAAATCATACCTCACTGGCAGAGTTCAAAAAGTTAATATTAACGGTACTGATTCTTCTGGCGCCCCGTTACTTATGGGGGTGCCCCAGGGTTCAATATTAGGACCTCTTTTATTTCTCATTTATGTAAATGATCTACCTTACTACACCGAAGATCTTTGTGAGATAGTATTATTTGCTGATGACACCTCATTGATTTTTAAAGTTGATAGACATAGAGCAATATTTGACGACGTAAGTAATACTCTCTCTCAAATATTACATTGGTTTACCACTAATAACCTGCTGCTTAATGCAAAAAAAACTAAATGTGTGAAATTCACAATGCCCAATGTGAAGCAGGTTAATACCAGTATCACTATGAACGATGAAATAGTTGAAATAGTTAACTCGACAGTTTTCCTGGGTATTACCTTAGATCATAAATTACAATGGGGTTCTCATATTGCTGCCCTGGCAGGAAGACTTAGCTCAGCTGCCTATGCGGTTAGAAAAATGAGGTCACTTACTGATGTAGAAACGGCAAGATTGGTTTACTTTAGTTACTTTCACAGCGTCATGTCGTATGGTATTTTATTGTGGGGCTCAGCGGCTGACATTGAAACCAGGCCAACCAAGCCTTAAGCCCCGTGATACGCTAAGAGAGTTATTTAAGCAGATTAATATTTTAACTGTAGCTTCACAGTATATTTATGAAAATATCATTTATGTTTATAAAAACTTAGATAAATTCGAAAAAAAAAGTAATACCCATAATTTTAACACAAGATATAAAAACAAACTTGCTGTTCCAAAACTTAGACTCAATAAAGTTGGTAATTCATTTGTTGGGAAATGTATAAAAATATACAATAAAGTGCCTTTCACTCTAACAGAATTGCCACTACACAAGTTTAAGACAGAAATAAAACAAGGTCTAATGAAAAAAGGTTACTATAAAATTGATGATTATTTTAATGATAAGAATGTGTGGTCATCTTAGTCTGCTCGCCTGCACATGTTATTTCACATTGTAAGTAGTTACACTTTTTTATAAAAGGTTATTATTAAAGTCAAAGAATAATTAGATGATAAAACAGCCTGGTTAGATGAAAAAACACATACTCTATTTGTATCAATATACATAATAAAATTAATTTATATAATTTTTATACTGATATGATAGTTTTGAACAGTGTCCTACAGATAACAAACAGCGTTGCGTTAAATAGATCATTAAGTTTTTATTTAAAGTATCTTGAGTGTGTCATGCTCTCTTTATTGTCTCTGCGGTGGTGGCGTGTGCGTCGGGTCGTTACGTTCCCTAAAATATGGTTGAGCGAAGCGATGGCTGATTCATATGTCATACTCGTGAACGGGTGCCGCCTGTGGAGGCTGGTCTGCTCTTGCATACTTATCTTATTGTTAGTATTAATTACTATAGTTTGACTTTGTTTTTCAACAATTTTTGACTTTTATTAGAGTACTGTAGTGGTACTGTATGACATTGTGGAAATTGAAACTTATACTAGATGTAAATTTGATATATTAGATTTGTTTATTTTTTTTTTGTTTTTTTACATGTTGTGATTGTCTTCTATATTTTTTGTGTTTATTTTCCAATTTTTATTTTTTTTGACGCTGTAAGGGAGAAAAGAGCTGGACACTTGCTGAGTTTCTTGCCGGTTCTTCTCAGTGCAAGATCTCCCGCCCAGAGTAGACTTACGAACCGATGGCATAGACATTCATAAGAGCTACTTGTAGCCTGAACTGAATAAATGATTTTTGAATTTGAATTTTTGAATTTGAATTTGTGGGGTAAAAAATAAGACGAATTTGGAAAATGTTCAATACGTGACATATGCTCGAGGGCTAAATATTCACGCATGAATTCTGTATATAATAACTTATATTGCGGTTGACGTTCTAATCTGCGTTCGAGAGATAAAAATCTATTTTTGGCTATATCATAACTATCTCCAAGTGAGTCTGGAGATTCTTTAAGCGGGATTTGCACAATGAAACGACCTTCAGATCCTTCAGACGCTTAGTTGTTTCACAAAATAACTTTACGCAAGCAAGATCGTCTTTTGAATAAGGCGATTTAGAAGTTGAAATTTCATCTATTTCCCAAAATTTTTTAAGTTGTTCGTTTAATTCTATGGTCTGAACAAAATTATACTGAACGTGATTAATGCGCATGCGCTCAGTGTGTATCGGACCGGAAATTATCCATCCTAGCGTTGTATTATGTAAACACGGCCCGCTAGGCAAACGAAGTTTACCCTCTAATAACAAATCCCAAAAATGATTTGCACCGATTAAAATATCGATTTCTGAAGGTGTACAAAATGAGGGATCAGCAAGTTTAATATTGTCGGGTATTTTTAAAGAATTTATTTTTATAGATGAAGCGGGTAAAGTTGAAGTTATGTTTGGCATAACCAAACAATTAAAGCGCATACAAAAATCGCTATGTAAAGAGCGAAGTTTAACTTCACAAGAATGAGTTGACTGTGTCACAGTTTGACCTATTCCTGAAACCTTATAAGTGGACTGTATTCTATTAGTGTTTAATTTATCGCATAATGATTTAGTAATAATACAGTGTTGACTACCACTGTCAAGTAAAGCGCGAGTTTGATAATATTTATTGTTCTCACCAGCAATTTCGACTAATGCAGTTGATAGTAAAACTGGCCCTAAAGCGTATGAACTAAAATATGTTTTATTATTTTGAATCGACTTGTTTTTAAGGAAAGGCTGCGTCATGTTTGCATGCAGCGCAGTCAATGTGTTACCAGATGACTGTTCTAAATATAACTCGGAACTGGATTGTTCCTTTTGTGCTATCGTTATATCGTTGGTAAAATCATTATGAAGTAAACTATTATGCCTTTTATTACATTGTCGGAAGGGACCGAAATAGCAATTCTCCACAGTATGACCAACACGCAAACAATTAACACATAAGCGTTTATTCTCAATAAGCCCAAGTTTTTCTTTGGACGGTAGATTAATAAATTGACTGCACGCATAGACCGGGTGACTACCGCTGCACACTACACATGCACGATAACGCTTTGAATTCTTACTACTACTCTGTAAAGACACTAAGCTTTTTATATTGGGTAACCGTTTCCTAATTGGATCTTGAGACACTTTACTATTTGAATAGGAGTGATTAGCTTTTATCATTTCTAGCATGTCAGCTTTATCGCGTAAAAATTGTATGAGCGATTCTAATCTTAAGCACTTGTCTGAATTTCCTAAAATGCATTTAAATTGTTCCCATTCTCTTTCCAAATAACAATCTAATTTTGAAACAATTATATAGATAAGTAAAGTATCCCATGAATCGGTAGGTTCACCTAACGTTTTTAAAACGCGCAAATTCTTAAGGACTGTGTCAATAAGCTTTCTAATTTGGGCGGATGATTCCTTTGACAAAGATTGCAAGGAAAAATAGACTTAACATGATTGTGAATTAACAATTTAGAATTATTATATCTACCCTCAAGTAGATCCCATGCTATTTTGTATTTGTCGGACGAAAATTCTAATGATTTAATTACTTGTACCGCGTTACCTGTAAGAGCTGACCTTAAATAATGAAATTTTTGAATATTTTCAAGCTCTTCAGAATTGTGAATCATTGATATGTAAGTATCTCTAAATTCAAGCCAATTGTCGTATGAACCGTCAAACCTAGGCAACGATATAGTGGGCAACTTAACTAGTAAACCACCAGAACATTGCTTGCTTCCTGACTTTTCATTACTCAAAAGACAATCTATCAGGGCCATGACACTAAAATATGCATTTTCGAAACTTTCGCGTTCTACAAGTGGTTTTTCTAACTCATTTTCGTCTACTGCTTGATCAATAATGTTTTGAACCGCGTTAAAATTTTGCAATAAACATGACGACGATTGGTGCCTTAATTTTAACTCAGCCTTTTGTTTTTCACTTAACTGACTATCCTTTAACGATTCTACAGATTTCACTAAAAGAGTAAGCATACCCTTGATTGACGCACGTTTCCTAACCAAATCTTTTAACGACTCACTCATTTTGGCGAATTATAAGAAAGCAAGGGTACTCACGGTTATCCTGTTCTCGCGCGATGAATAATGCGCACCACCGGGATAGCTCTCGTAAGCGGCTCCTAAGTGTAATTAAAGCGATTTTAGTACAAATAGTAAGTCGAGGGTAGGAACAAGGGTGTGGCCAGCTTGACAACTCTCTGTTTTTCTCTCTTCTGATCCGGCTCAGAAGGTCCAATATGTTGGTAATGAAGTGGTTTGGTGGATAGACAAATGAATTTTTTATTATTCCTTTTACAACGCTGATTTATTATAAATAAATTTTAAATGAGTACAATAGAGAGATTATAAATAATTTTACAACAGAGAGGTGACAAGTATGATGTAGCAGAATAGTGGCGATAAAGAGGGAAAAAGGTGGGGACGTCTTCCTTTTATAGGGGGCCAGCGAAGCCTCCCGACGACAGCGCCCTCTACGGCTTGAGCTTTGTACTGCCTCGTCTGAGTCGATGCGTGAATCGCAGGTCCGTGCTTTTTAGGATTGGCGCCGCGCCGCCGTGGTTGTAGTTCTGGCGTCGGCTGCTAGGTGACGTTATTAACACCGGCCTTTGCAAAAGTTACTTAACCTCAGCATTTGCAGACCGGGCGCGTTAAACACTGCGCCACCGAGCTCCTTAAATTATAATAATTAAATTATAATAAAGTAAAAAATAAATGTTCAGTGTTTTGTTATTTTTATATTCCGTCATCGTTCACAGCGCTCCATGCCTCGTTCACTCATATACCACATCTTCACACACTTACAATAAGTTAGTTATTTTTTTCTACCCTACAAATTCCCTGGAAATATTTGGCAAAACAACGTTTGCCGGGTCAGCTAGTCCGCTCAGGACGACTTCGTCATTTTCTTAAACTTGACACTTTCCTAACTTGTCTCTTTTTTAACTCGGCTCTTTCTTAGTTGGTCTCTTTCTTAAACTTGACACTTTCCCAACTCGTCTCATTCTTAACTCGGCTCTTTCTTAGTTGGTCTCTTTTGCAATGTTGACACTTTCATAACTCCGGCTCTTTCTCAGTCGCTGTTTTTCCTCTCTCCTTAGCCGTGGTCCACCGGATCAGTTCACCTAGGTAAACTACGGGCAATTTTTTTTCTCGTGGTTCACCTAGGTTCAACTGTTAAGGTTCAACTAACAAGATCGCCGGTTACGCATTATAAAAATTCGAAAAAAATAATAAATATAATACTTAATACTAAAGAACTTGTTTTTCTTCTTTCCCCTTATGTGATTGTATAATGATAGTATATTTTAAAAAAAGAGACGAGTTAAAAATGAGACCAGTTAGGAAAGTGTCAAGTTTAATAAAATGACGAAGTCGTCCGGAGGGGAGACGAGTTGGGAAAGTGTCAAGTTTAAGAAAGAGACCAACTAAGAAAGAGCCGAGTTAAAAAAGAGACAAGTTAGGAAAGTGTCAAGTTTAAGAAAATGACGAAGTCGTCCTGAGCGAGCTAGTCTTATAATTATATCACTAATCTTATTTGCAAAAAAATGGGTTACAATTTTTTTCAAAAAATCTTATAATAATATTATAGTGCTCCATTCTGTCAATAAAATTAACATGCAAAATCGGATTTTTAAAAGTCCTTTACACTGTAAAAACAACTTTAAATTATTATTAAATAAAAACCGTCTTTAAAATTCAAATGTGTATTTCTTTACATACCTATCCTTTATTAATTAAAAGTACTGGAAGTACTAGAATCCCGTGCGTAGAACGAGTACGCGGATATAGTACGAACTATCAATACAGACGGCGCTACTTGTCTAGTACCTATTTTGACGTCGAAGATAAGTCTCTATTTCTAGTAAAGTCTAATCATTAATTCACTAGAGTAAACTGACAGATGCTAATGTCACATAGTAAAATAATGTTGCCACATTTATTGTACTAGTGATGCGTTTCGTTCATTGTCATTCAGATCACTCACACAAAGTCAGTACGAACGTTTATTATAAAAAGGTACTTAATTAATTATAATATAGGTAGGTATTGTCAAATTCAAATTCAAAATTCAAATTCAAAATCATTTATTTAGTTTAGGCTACAAATAGCTCTTATGAACGTCATTTTAAGCCATCGGTTCGTAAGTCTATCTACTCTGGGCGGGAGATCTTGTACTGAGAAGAACCGGCAAGAAACTCAGCAAGTGTCCAGCTCTTTTCTCCCTTACAGCGTCATAAATATTGGAAAAAGCCCTATCATAAAGGACACTTTCCATCACAAATAAAAACACAAAATGTAAAGGACAATCACAACATGTAAAAAAACACAAAAAATAACTAAATAAAATATTTAAGTCAGCAAAAACATAATTTACCAGTTTAATTTTTTACAATATCATACAGTACTAGTAAAAGTAAAAAAAAACTATAGTTAATAATAATAAAAACAAAACTAATTGTAATGTTCAATGCAACGCTATTTTGTTATCTGCAGGACACTATTTATAAGTAGTATTATGTATATGTTATAGCCAGGCTGTTTTATCTTCTAAATATTCTTTGACTGTATAATAACCTTTTTTTAATAAAGAAGACTTTACATGTTTTTTAAACTTATCTAAAGGTAAATCTAGTACAGTATTTGGTATTTTATTGTAATAGTGTATACCTTGCCCCAAGAAAGAACCAAGCACCTTCTGTAACCTGAACAGTGGCATTGCAAGTTTTGACTTATTTCTAGTATTAAAATTGTGTACATCACTGTGTTTAGCAAATGAATTGATATTACAACGTACAAGAACTATACAATTATAAATAAATTGAGACGCCACTGTCAAGACATCAATTTCTTTAAAAAGATTTCTTAAAGAAGTTCGTGAACCTAGTCTATAGTATATGTCTATGTCTATGTCTGACGACGACGAATAAAAATATATCCATTGCATTTTTGTTTAATTTTATATAATTCGAGTAATTTGCCTTTTCAAAGTTATCATTTATTGGCATTTAAAGGTACCAATGCTAATATTTTATATCGATTAAACAAAACTGGCCTAGGAGATTTCATAATAAAGTAAATAAAATAAATGAGTAATGTGATTTGATTTAGGACGCAATGCGAATGAATGAGTGAGTAATTGATGTCAATCTTCATGTCACAACACTATTTTCTGTTCATCAGAAACTGGGTACACCGTAAACGTCAGATTACTCCAGTGAATGAATAATTAGACTTTATATACAATTTTCTTTTTGGTATTGAAATACGTATACCTTATCAATCTTTTATTTTGAGACTAACTAACCTAATGTAATTTAAATAATATGTAGTGTTAATTCCGCTAACTCGAACTGAGTTAGCGGAATTAACACTACATATTATTTAAATTACATTTTTTTGTACTATGGATTTCCGCAAAATAACGCCTGATTCCATTAATTACTAACTAACCTTATAGCTAATGACAATATCGATTTGTTCGTTATCTTAACCTACCCATTTATACAATATACAACACCTCCACCCTCAATTACTACTATACTAATTACCAATGATCCAACAGCAAACAGTGTTACAAAACAAAAACTAAAATAGGTATTTCTGCTATACAACACTTAGACTAACATTAATAAAGTAATCATCATCATCATCTCAGCCAAAAGACGTCCACTGCTGGACAAAGGCCTCACCTAAGGATCTCCACAACGACCGGTTTTGTGCTGCTCGCATCCAGCGGCTTCCCACGACCTTCACCAGATCGTCGGTTCACCTTGTTGGAGGCCTACCCACACTGCGCTTTCCGGTACGCGGTCGCCACTCCAGGACTATCCCGCCCCAGCGGCCATCAGTCCTGCGAGCAATGTGCCCTGCCCACTACCACTTGAGCTTAGCAACTCTTCGGGTCATGTCGGTTACCTTTGTTCTTCTGCGGATCTCCTTGTTTATGATTCGATCACGCAGAGAAACCCCGAGAGCATAGCCCTCTCCATTGCTCTTTGAGTGACCTTGAGCCTTTTTATGTGGCCCATAGTGAGCGACCACGTCTCAGTCCCGTATGTCATCACTGGCAACACACATTAGTCAAAGACTTTTGTCTTGAGACACTGCGGTATATCGGACGAGAAGATATTTCATAGCTTACCGAATGCTGCCCAGCCTTATTGGATTCGACGATTGACCTCTTTGTTGAAGTTGGACATACCTAGCTTGACCGTTTGTCCCAGGTAAACATAATCGTCCACAACTTCAAGGGCAGAGTCCCCAACCTTCAGAGGAGTGGGTACGACACGTGAGTTCGACATAACTTTCGTCTTCTCCATGTTCGTAATATAGTAATAATAATAACTAATCTAATCAATTCCAATTCCAGACCATATCTCCAAGTAACAAATTATCGTTGTTTATTAATACTAGTGCGAAAATTTTGTAGAGCGACTCAAAATCGGTAAGTAAATAACTTTCTCAAATTTTGAAACTCTTCATACAAATCAAGCTAATCAAGTGTTCGCTAAAGTATGGGAAGTCCAAAAATTTTTGTCATATTTCAACCCATGTTACTATGAGACAGTTGTTCACTTACAAATTATGAGTCGCCCCAGAAAAAAATTGCACTGGTAAAAAAATATCCTGTATAGCTTATTAAACGACTAAGAAATGGATCTGTCAATGTTTCTTTTTTGAGAACTTTCTAATCAAGCAAAAGGCCTTTCGCAGCAAAGTGCAAGTACCTACCTACGTCTGCCCCGGTAATTCACCCTCGTCCGACCCCGATCCTTCCTTATGGGTTTTAATTTAATTAACCTCGAAAGTGCGTCTACCGAGTTTTTATCTGTTCTAACATTACTCAATATCGAAATCATAGGCAGACTGGTGCACACTGGTTCCATTTTGAATATAGGTGGACGTAGCATCAAAAGTCCGAATTTCGATTTGATTTTTTTTTCAGTATAGATAATCTATAGGAATTATTCCCCAGAGATACACTTTCCCCGTAGACACTTTTAATAAACCTGCGCTTTTATTCCTGTAAGATACACATTTGGCCTGGACACTTAAATATAAATGTGTTTTAGATGAAAAAGAAACTAAATATTAATATTTTTAGTGCACTAGATTTAATGTTTCCAACATAAAGTTCCAGGCTACCATAACTATGCAGGAGATTGCTTATTAATATAAAAATCATCAAAATTAATATGTCTGGGGAATAATTCCACAATAGCACAAACAGAATGGCGGCATCGCAGAGGCTATGGTTGCCAACTCAACAAAATCACTTGTTAATTTGAAATTTACAAAAAGTTATTTTTTAAAATAGTATGTATAATAGGCAGCCGCCTTGGCGTTGAGCGGTATCCTTCTCCCAAACCTGAATCACCACTGCGGGGCGTATTTATGTCCGCGAGTTCGCGGCACTGACGAGGCACTTTGCCTATACTATCAACCATAGAATTATAGAAAATAACTAATACCTTAAAGTCTTTATTTCGGCTTCTGGACAGCAGCGGAGAGGAGAGGAGAGCGCTCTCCTATAACAAACACGCCGGAGAAGGCCCAGCTTTGGGCCTGGTCTGCTGGGTTTTTGTGAACACTAATACGTTCACGTCACGCATTAAATTGAAGCAAAACACGACACCGATGCAGGGGGCCCTACTTAGGCCAGCAAAACGCCTGTTCGCGTGATTATTAATAACAAAAACGTAATAAATACGGAGCACAACTGACGGAGCGCACTGTCATCGACCTACCGCGGCGACATCTCAAGGCGGACTCGTACGTCGAACGCGCCAGCGCGCGTTTGATCTGTAACATAGTATGTATCTTCTTCTCCACAACTACTCATTGCTTTGTTGCTAAATAACATAACGATGAGCGCAATGGTGCAGCGCCTTACGATTTTCGTGTAGGGATTGCGATCTTATTTCGTTGTGGTTGCCTTTGGTGCCGGCGCGGCCGCTATCAGAAGCTAGCGGTCGAAAAGCAAGCCATGTTAGAAGCTTTATGGCGGCTTTAAAAACATAAAAACCAGATTAATCTTGAGGTTACTTACTCGTATCATATCTGAAGCCCCCAGTACACGTTCAATTTGTATGTACCATACAAAAATGTTTTTATTTTTACGTTGCTCATGTTTTGGGTTCCATAATAATGGGCTCATTGTGATAAAAATCAATAAACCTAAATATTTCCTCGTTACTCCATGACGCCACGCTCGCCAACAAGTTAGCTGTTTGCGGCTTGCGCCAAATTCCCTTTGACTCGTGCATGAAAAACCGACACACAACGGATGAAAAATATGAGCAACATAAAAATAAGTACACAGTTTTTTAATTGTCGCCATCTAGTGTACCTACTGTTTTCTTTTGTGCCATTCTAGGGGCTTAACACTTACACACTTGTAGGTAGTTATTAACCCCGATGAAAAGAAAGAAGCTTCTAGTTTGAAACCGTCTGTTTGTCTGTGTCATTACAATTTAAACCGATTAAGTACTTATTTAATTTTACTCAATGGCGTTTCCATGCGACTTAAATTATTAATAAAATAATGTAAATTACTTGTGTCGTCGTAGTTTTTAAATTTCCATTCGGAAGCCTTGGAATAGTTCATATTAAAGTTATGTAAATAACTAAGTTATAAAGTAAGAGCAGCCGTTTTTAAGATTATGAAGTTTACCGCTTACCCGCTACCTACCTACAGTACCAACCCTAACAATCACTTTATTTTTTCGCTAACGTTAATTATTAGAACAAAGTCCTAAGTAAGAGTTAGAAAGAAAAATATTTATTGGCACACTATTGCACAACAAAAACTAATTACATTCACAAAAAATAAATAAAATAATACAAATCTATATCTATAAAAATCAATTGCTGTCCGTTAGTTGGGCTAAAACTCGAGAATGGCTGGACGAATTTGGCTAATTAAGATTTTGAAATATTTGTGGAAGTTCAGGGAAGGTTCAAGCGGTGAGAAACAAAAATAATAAGTAACGGAAAATACTAAAAACGACAATTTAATTTTCCAATACAAAATTATTTGTTTATTTCGTTGTCATGGAAACTGTCAAAGCGGTACGTACAACAAAATGTTTTTAACTGTGAAACATTTGATGTCTTTTGTCACTTGGTTGTCAATTATTTATATGTGTGTATGTTTCATAGCTGTAGATGAGGTCCGATCTCTTTGGTCTGTTTTGTTGGAATACAAAACAGTTCTGTTTCAGAAATATAAAATGTTTTTCACACCACCTGCTCGACAATGCCTCATTATATATCATGCAAACCTTACTCAAAGTAAATCATTATAGCCCTTGTCTTTTGCCGGGGTGTAATGTTGTACTGAATTTCATTATAACCCGCCGGGCAGTAATGTGATTCTCACTTCTCTTAGTTCTTATTGTTATGCATTTAAAGTCTAATTTCGTCAAAATCGCGCGGCGCGCGGCTGCTGCAGCTGCTGGTGCCACCAGATTTTGCTCGCGCGCCGGACGCACGTCTCGCTCGAGCTCCCTCCGCGCCCGGTTCAAGATCCCGTTTGCCGTTTCGGTCCCTATTATCGTGTACCGGTAAGGCTCCGGTGCACGGTACGCCGCGTCTCAAGCGCTTTCGTCGTGGTTCTCATCGCGGAGCGCTTGTCGCCGTTTCACACGACAGGGTGTCATTTTCGAGTCTGCGCTTAGCAGCCAACTGGTGGATACGTAACCGTGACAACTAAGCCAGTTGGGGCACTGACCCGGCTGCCCTCCTGACCCTCCTGGGGGGAAAACACTCCGGAAGAGTTCTGGCAAAGTTGGCCTTGGGGGATCTCCTAGTCAACTCAGAACTTTAGCCACACTAGAGTCTAGTTTTAGTAACACACCCTACGGTGAATTGATTTTCACCGGAGGATACACTATTAGGGCCTACAAGCTAGGTCCCTTCTTAACTCACGCCTCCCTGTCTACAGACAGGGAGGGTCTGACATCACTCACGCATCTCGGTGTATGGCCTTAGGCCACACACTGAGATGGAGATCGAGGCGATCGAGTCCCTAATAGGACAAAGTCACCCCGATGTCTATAGTGTCCTTAAGACAGCCCACAACAACAAGTTGTCGTCCTCTGCGCCCTCTGCGCGTCCCTCGCCTTATGCGAAACCGGCAGTTACACTACCGGCCCCTTTAACCGCCCTACTTAGCCCCGCGCTCGGCACTCCGCCGACCGACGCTAGGCCCATTATTCGGCTGCCTCAGCCAGCCTCCCCGTCTACTCATAACGAGCCCTTAATCGCTCATATCGAGCCCCAGCCCGAGCGCCCTTCGCTCATGCCCAACTTCGCTCCCGTAGCGCCGTCGCCCGCTCCCGAGTTAGAGATGGAGGTTTGCCCCTCCGCCTCTAACGCGGAAGAGGATAGCCCGTACGTCACGGGCTCCGAGTCCGAGGAGAGCTCATCGCAATCCGATGAGACCTCATCCGACTCGGAGTACGAGACGGTCGGTAAAAACGGCAAGCGCGTCCGCAAGACCGCCCCTCCCTCCGTCCCCCCGCCTAAGGCCGCGAAAGCAAGTAGCGCGCCTAACTCCCGTCCTAGCTCCCCGAGGCCCGAGCCGGCCCAGCCGCGCAAGGATAAAAAGCCCCCGCCTATCTTCATACAAGATACAAAGTGCTGGCCCGATCTTTCGCGATCTATTAAGGCGCGATTCAATGCTATCCCTCTGAGGACTCGCCTAGTTCACGGCGATCCTCAAATGATCAAGGCTGAGTTTTCTAACTCAACCGAATTCCGATCGGTTACCGCGTTCTTACGCTCCAACAACGTGCCCTTTCACACGTACTCGCTTCCCGAGGAACGTGTACTGTCCGTTGTAATCCGAGGCCTCCCCTCGGATTGGGACCCCAAGATAGTCCTCGATGACATTAAGTCTCAGGGCTACCCGGTCCAAGAAGTGTCCCGGATGATAGGCCGGAACAAAAAGCCCTTAGGCCTCTTCAAAGCGATATTAGATAATACCCCGGAGGGTAAAGCTATATTCAATATTAAATCGATAGAGAGCTTCACTCGTCTATCGATCGAGGTCCCCCACAAGCGTGGCATTGTAGGTCAATGCCACAAATGCCAACGTTACGGGCACGCAGCCCGTAACTGCTTTGCGCGCCCCCGGTGCGTTAAGTGCCTGGGCGACCATGGCACTGAAGCGTGCCAGAGGCCCAAAGCGCCGGCGCCGGTCTCCGACGACCCGCCCGGTTGCGTTAACTGCGTTGAATTGGGTCATACCGCGAATTATCGCGGTTGCCCCAAGGCTCCGCGCAGTAGCGCAACCCGCGGGTCGGGACCGCGCCGTAACCCCGCGTCCCGCGCCCCTCCGCCTTCGCAGATCGCGAAAGTTTCACTCCGCCCCGCGGCCCCCTTACCACCGCCCCGCAACGCTTGGACTACACCGCTAGCTCCTAAGCTCGCGGCGCAGGCCCCCGCGCTAAACTCGCTCGCCGAGTTTCCCGCGGCTGGCCCGGCTCGTGACCCACCTCCGCCTCCGCCTCCGGCCCCTACTCCTATGGAGCAAAGCCCTCCCGAGGCCCCTCAGGCCGCAGTCCCTGTAGCCAAGGCCCCTCAGGCCAAGGCTAACAAGCCCAAGGCCCCTAAGGCCAAGCCCCAACCGGCTAACAAGCCGGCCCCCGCCCCTAAGGCCCCTAAGGCTCAACCTAAGGCCCAACCCAAAGCCCGCCCGCAGCACCCGTTTGCCGCGACCGTTGGCGCTTGCCCGGTGAGCTTCACCGCCATGTCTACGGCAGTCGAAATTGTACGGTTATACCGTTACAAGGACGAAATCGTAGAGATGGTGGAGAAGCTGCGCTTAGCCGCGTCCGACCCGTCCGCTTGCCCCGCCACTATCATGGCGGCGATCTTTAACGATCACGGTCCACTTTTGGACATGATCACGTCACTTTTCGACTCCCTAAAGTCCCATAATGAATAATACGCCCAATTCACGTATTAAACCCCGATCCCTAACGGTTGCGTTTTTCAACGCGAACGGTTTCTTGAAGCAACGCGACGAAGTGTCCGAGTTTTTAACCGAACACTCCGTCGACGTTTTACTCATACAGGAAACTTTCCTGAAACCCTCTTACCGAGACCCTCGCTTGTCAAACTACAACCTCGTCCGTAATGATAGAGATGGCCGCGGAGGCGGCACTCTTATCTATTACAAGCGGTCACTTCACTGTGTCCCGCTCGATCCCCCTCAACTTTCCGATCTAGAGGTCTCGGTCTGTCGGCTAGGCATGACAGGCCACGCGTCTATCACTATCGCTTCCGCTTATTTGTCCCCAAATAAGCTTTTGAAACAACCCGATCTCGAAGCGCTGTTCGCTATGGACACCGCCGTCATTATTGCCGGCGATTTCAATAGTAAACACGCTCAGTGGAGTTGCAATACAACCAACCGTAACGGTCGGGTGTTGAGCCAACTCGCTGAGTCAATGCTCTTCGATATCGTCGTGCCTATGGAGCCCACCCACTATCCGTTAATAGATAATTTCACCCCTAACCCGCTAGATATGGCACTTCTACGGAACGTAACCTTGCGGTTGCGTTCTATAGAAGTGATCCACGCGCTCTCCTCCGACCATAGGCCGGTTGTCTTACATTTAGGCCCCCCCACCGACCCCACCCCCGTCATTAAGGTGGTGACTGACTGGGATAAGCTCGAGAAGCTTCTCGAGCCTACCGCCAGTGAGTCATTAAACCAGATTCCGGACGTCATTGACTCGCCTCACGAGACAGTGGCCGCGATCGACGCCCTCGGCAGTCACCTCACTAACGCTATAAGCGAATCGTCCCGGCGGGTTGTAGCGACGGTTGACCATCGCTTCAAACTGCCGGACGATATGAGGCGACTGTTGCGGGCGAAGAACGCCGCCACTCGCGCTTACGACTCCTATCCCACTTCGGACAACCGGGCTCGTATGCGCTCACTGCAGCGCGCTGCTAGAGAGCGCATACAAGAGCTCCGCGAGTCGAAGTGGCATGGTCTTCTTAAAGACATCACGCCTTCTCACCAAGCGTATTGGCGGTTGGCGAGAGCCTTTAAGTCGGATACGGTCACATCTATGCCCCCTCTTAAGAAACCCGACAATTCGGTCGTCTTTGACGACGACGAAAAAGCCGAGTGCCTTGCCGACAGCCTCGAGGCCCAATGTTCGCCTAGCACCCTCCCAGTCCCTTCGAACCATATCGAAATGGTAGACAGCGAAGTCGAAAGACTCTCGTCCCTCCCTCCCACCGCGACCCTCCCGCCCGTTACGGAAGATGAGGTGCAAACGCTCATTAAGCGTCTTAAACCCCGTAGTGCCCCCGGGGCAGACGGCATTTCAAACAAGATCCTTAAGATCTTACCCGCTCAGCTCATCCTTCTAATAGTAGCTATCTTCAATAGCGCCATGACTAACGCCATCTTTCCCGCTGCGTGGAAAGATGCGGTGGTCATAGGTATTCATAAGCCCGGTAAACCGCGTACCGCCCCCTCTAGTTATCGCCCCATCAGTCTTCTCAAATCGTTGGGAAAACTGTACGAACGCGTATTAGTCTCCCGATTAAAGGACTACGTCCTATCCAATAACCTCCTCATCAACGAGCAGTTTGGGTTCCGGCCCAAACACTCGTGTACTCACCAATTGCACCGCCTCACGGAGCATATCCTTTCCGGTTTCAATAGACACCGTCACACGGGCACCGGAGCTCTTTTCTTCGACGTCGCGAAGGCGTTCGACAAAGTCTGGCACAACGGCTTAATTTATAAGCTGTACAAACTCGGCGTGCCAGACAGACTCGTGCACATCATACGAGACTACTTGTCGGGTCGCTCTTTTCGCTTCCGCGTCGAAGGAACGCTCTCCGCCCCGCACCCTATTCGAGCCGGCGTTCCGCAGGGATCCGTGCTCTCGCCTATCCTCTTTGCGCTTTACGCAAACGATATCCCCAAGTCCCCCGGTGTAGAGCTAGCTCTATTCGCGGATGACACCGCGCTATTTTCGTCTGGTAGAGACAAAACCGCGGTTTACAACCGACTCCAAAAGGCCGTTAACACCCTCGGCGTTTGGTTTCGCAAATGGCGGATCGAAGTGAACCCCGAGAAAAGTGCCGCTGTGTACTTTTATCGGGGCCCCGACGATCCTTGCCGTCCGATTCGATTATTTGACCGCCCTATCCCATGGGCTAGGCAGGTGAAATATCTCGGTGTCACCCTCGATAGGAGATTGTCGTTTGCACCGCATCTCAAGATCGTCCGTAACAGGGCCGCGTTCATATTAGGTCGGTTATTCCACCTTATAGGCAGGAAGAGTAAAATGTCTCTTAGAAGTAAGACGACAATTTACAAAGCCTGCATCCGCCCAGTCATGACCTACGCTAGCGTAGTTTTCGCGCACTCCGCGCCCTCTTATTTGTACCCCCTACAGACCCTCCAAAACCGATTCATGCGAGGCGCGACGGGTTGTCCGCATTACGTTCGTAATGTAGACCTCCATCGCGACCTCGATCTCCCAACCATCAAAGACTTTATCAAGGACGTCTCCCGACGTTACTTCGATAATGCCCCCCACCACCCCAACCCTCTTGTGGTGGCGGCTGCCAACTATAATGTTGAAGGCCTTCCACCATCAAGACGGTACACGTCTAGGCGTCCAAAACACGTCCTAACCGAGCCCGACGACGCAATTACAGTTGCGAATGCCCCCCCGCCCGTTCCTCCAAATGACAGCACACATTTACAGAATACACTAAACATGCACACTGTTTTAGGCCCAAGACACCGTACTCGTAGAACAAGGGTACGAAGAACCGGTTCACACGCGCTCTATGCCAGGCACAGTCATGTGCCTGGGAGCTCCTCCTCTCCTCCTCCACGGCCCGGTCTACCCGAGCCGAGGTCCGTGCCTTTAGAGGCGCCCTCGGGTGGTTCCGCTCCCCGATCCGATCCGAACCCTTCGGAGACTCTGGAAGGGCACGGGGACGCGCACTTTTAAGTGTGCGATGCCGTACCCCTCTAGAAATCCTCTGAAGGTGTTTCGTTTCAACACGGCTTGAGGTACCCTTTACGTACCTCGCCGCCCCTAAAACAAGCCCGGTGAAGCTGGAAATGCCCCTCGGCAACCAGCAGTCTCTCTCCAAAAAAAAAAAAAAAAAAGCTGCTGGTGGCCGACGGCGAGGAGGTGGACGGCGGCGCGCGCCGCGCCTCATTTATTTGAAAATCGAACTTATTCGAAAATCGAGCTGGCCACGCCACGGCAAGTCGAACGAAAAAAAATCAAGACTTAAAACAAAAGCCGCGAGTATTTCAATACGGTGCAATCAGTATCATACAAAACTGCAAAAGAAGATAGAATAAAACATTAAGAAAATGTCGAGTGACGAAAGAGATTTAACTCCGGAGTCCATTAAATTAGACGCCTTAGGTATTGTTAATAACCTACTACCAGAGAATTCGAAGGGAAAATCCTTGAAAGCTTACGACGATTTCCACATATGGAAAACTGCAAAAGGCGCAAAGTCTGTGTCGGAGTCAGTGCTTCTTGTTTATTTCGAGTATTTATCGTGTACAAAGAAGTCCAGCAGCCTGTGGTGTATCTATTCGATGCTCAGGTTAACAATAAGCATCAAGCACGACATTAAGATAAATACATATAGCAAGTTATTAGCATTTTTAAAGAGGAAATCAGATGGTCATCTAGCAAAGAAGTCAAAAGTATTGACAGCGCAAGATGTGGAAACTTTTCTGAATGAGGCTCCTGGTCACAGCTTTCTGGCCATGAAAGTAAGTATGAGTACTGCCTACTTTTTAGTTACTCTAGTACCTACCTATAATAGCTCTATAAAATAGTTAATGAATAAAAGGGTATTTAAATGGCACACATTTAAAAAATACACATTCTAAGGTTTTGTCGCAAGCTTTTTTTATAATATAAAGGTCAAAAAATGTAGTAGTGTATCTATCTATTTACTCACAATCCTATTTTTTGTTACAGGTAGCCTTAATTTTTGGAGTGAATGGCGCATGTCGTGGAAATGAACTCGTAAACATAAAAGTCAATGATATCAAAAAACATGCAGATTTATTGCTGATTAACTTACCAGATACCAAAACAAATAGAGAACGTTCGTTCATAGTTCGTGAAGATTATGCAAGAATTGTTGAAAAGTACAGTCGGCGGCAGATCAACCTACCCAAATCTGTCAAATTTCTCCAATGAATATTGATCCTTATATCAAAACAATAAAGTTCAAAATTGATTGTAGAAATTTGACAGTTTTGGGTAGGTTGATCTGCCGCCGTGTGTACCAAGCTCTGCGCCCCTCTAATATAAACACCAACAGATTTTTTATCGGTTACAGTAATGGCAAATGCACCAGGCAAGTCATTGGCAAGAATAAAATCAGCGCCATGCCAAAAGAAATTGCAAAATACCTCAAATTGCAAAATCCCGAACTCTATACGGGTCATTGTTTGAGGAGAACATCGGCAAGTCTGTTGGCAGATTCAGGAGCAGATATGGCCCAGATAAAACGTCATGGTGGCTGGAAATCCGATGCAGTAGCGGAGGGCTACATAGAGAATTCCATACAAAACAAAAACAAGATAAGCTGTCGTATTGGTGACAACATTCATCTCAAAACTACGTCCATTATTGATGATCCTTGGAAACCTTTGCCACCACAGCCATCTAGCTCAAAATATATCAAGCCCACTGCCTCAAGCACCACCTTCCCCAACCTTTACTGTGCCAAACGACCCTCACACGCAAGGTTCTGATGTATTGGGTGCTGCTACTCAAATAAATTCCACCTCAACTAACATAAGCGTACCAAAAAATATAACCATATCTTTACATAACTGGACTAATGTATCAAACATCAATTTTAATTTTTAATTTACTTTTTATTGTTATTTACTGTGCCAATTATATATAATTAGTAATGAAAATAGTATTTTAATAAATAAAATACTTTTTCTAGTAGCCTTGGTTTTTATTGTCTCGCAAAAGGTGAGAAAAGTAGAGTATACTCCTCAGGGATAAAACTGATTTTGCCTTGGGCGCGCTTAAATCCTTCACTGCTCTCAGGACTCCATTTTAATTCCCTCGCTGCGCTCGGGAATCAACTCAAAACCCCCTCGCTACGCTCGGGAGTTAAATCTGGAGTCCTTCGTTACGCTCAGGATTCAAATATCGCGCGCGTGACATAATACAGTGCTTTATCCCCTTGGTGTACAATCTACTATTAAAGTGTGTCAGTTGGTTGTCGTAAAAAGAAAATATAAATAAATATCAAGACGATTATTAAAATTTATCATCAGTTTGTCAGTACGCGAGAACTTTATTTACTGTTATTGTTTTAAAATGCCAAGGAGAAGAGGACCGGAGTTAGGTCTTCGAAGTCAATCAAATGTGCGAAGAGCTACCTTACCTCACGTGCAAACCGCACTGACGACCAGCGAGAGACAGATAATGATAACATTCGTATAGGTCTAAGTATGGCAAAATTGCGTTCCACAGTGAATAATAAATAATGAAGTAGGTAGATAATTAGGCTTAGAATGAAACGAGTTCGGACACACCAAACACAATAACAGCGAGCACGAAACAATGAAAAAGAGCGATTAGCATTCCACTACGACCCGGGAATAGGTTATTGTGCCGTAACAATTGGGGAAATGACAACCATTTGTCAATATTGTAAAGCGATAAAATACAGCGGTGAATCTACTGGATTATGTTGTGCTGGTGGTAAAGTAAAATTGCCACAATTGGTCCCACCACCAAATCCATTACGCTCATTAGTTTCTAGGGTGCGAAATTAATAATTTATCAAAAACAATAATGGTATACCTACTACCGACCTTGAAAGTGGGCATGAAATTTTCCTGTACAATATACGTTGCGCCAAACGACGTCATTTGAAAGCAATTGTTATGAAATTGTTATTTAATATTTTTGCATGTTGGCCATGAAATGTTTAGAGTAACATCCAACCCAAGTCGATAATGTTTAAGTTTTGACCATATTTTTCACAAATACACGTAGGTGATATGAAGTTCACCGGGCAACAAGCTACTTTCACAATAAAAAACAAAAACAGGAGGCAAAGTGTGGCCAACTAGTCCCAACCTCAGCACATGCTACAACGACATGAGGCCGCTGCAGCGCTGGTATTCTGGAGGGGCCTGATCGGTGACGACACAACAAAAAACAACAAAAACAGAAAACTAACAAAGATAAATGAATAATAAAAATTTAAAAAAAGAAATAACTTATAAAATTTACTTAACGCTGCACTATCTTGGCTGTTTGCCTTTTCAGTCCAAACTATTACAAATAAAAAAAATAAAAAGTACCTAAATAAATATATGGAAATAATTGAGCACCTATCACTAGATCCACGTTCTCGGGAATATTCCATGTCAAATCAGCGAAGGGCAGTCCCTCTAAGTAGCCCACATCACCCTTTGTTATATAATGTGTAGGCAACTGATCTGTAATACAGTCAACGACGAGCGCATGTATACTGTATTTGTTATTAGGGTATACGCGGGATTTAATATCTAAATTCACGTATCCTAAAATTGGTCGCGAAGCAGAACCAATCCCTTTAACAAAAGAATTACTCAAAGGAGTTACAACTAAATTAAGCGTCTTACAACAATCGACCGTAACTAAATTATTTTGAGAGCTATTATCAATAAGGCATCGAATTAATTTCTTAACACCATCCTGAGTCTTAGCATAAATTTGAGCGGTTGACAACAAAATAGAAGAAGTTGGTCGCACTTCGGCACCAAATGACACCGATGGATTGTGGTGCGATATATTATTATTATCGTACGACGCATCAGGGCAACGTTTTAAGAGTAACAGGTGCAGGTCCACTAGGCGCCATGTTGGTATGAACCAATTGCTTCGTGTTCGCGACAAGCGAGTTCATATCTAGGCCGGGTTGGCAAGGAAAAGAATGAAGCGGAGGCGAAGGAACAACAGAGGTCGACGACCCATCACCGTTAGACATTTGCGACACTTGTACGTAATTATTCGAACTAACTTCTTTATCATTAAAATGTAACAAAGTGTGATGTCTTTTCTTACACACATTACAAACATGTGTAGACTTGCAAGACGTAAGTGTATGCAAACTACTTAGACAATGGACACACCCATGTTTAGATTTAATAAACTCAAATCGGGCATGTGGAGAATCTAAATTCTTAAATTGAATGCAAACAATAATTGGATGACCAGTTTGTTTACAAAAGATGCACGATTTTGCGAATAAAGCTGTAGGGACATTATTGTTATTCTCTTTATTTCTTTTTTTTTTCTTAGCCTAGGTTTGTTATAATATTAATATAAAAGTAAAATACAAAAGCACATACAAAACATAAAAATATTATAAAAAACCTAACCTAGGATACCGCCGGCAACGGGACAGGACTCAAGCTGCCGGTGGTTAGGGCTGCAGAGACAGAAACCTTCGGACTATCCGCGCCGTGTCCAAGAGTACCGCCTTCTGTATCTGACCCTTGATCCAACCATTGAGCGAGAGTTTCTTTTTTTTTTTTTTTTTTTATACTTAGCTCGGCAAATGACTCCATCCCACCTGATGTTAAGTGGAAATGAAGTCCAGACGCGAAGACAACTGGTGCAGCGTGGAAACAAACGTAGCATCAGTTAACTTCACTCTGCCGGCCCACAAGGTGCTTCTTCACGCCTCTCTTGAAGGACCCCATATCATAGGAAGGAGGGAAAACGTGTGCTGGTAGACTATTCTATCTTTTGGAGGTGCGACAAAGAAACGAGTCACTAAATTTCTTTGTGGGTGATGGGATACTTGAGACAGTGAATCGGTGACTCCGAAGAGCAGCACGTGTACTCCTATGAAGAAAGGGAGAAGGTGGGATGAGGTCAAAGAGCTCTTCAGAGCACTCGCCATGGTATAAGCGGTAAAACACGCTGAGTGACGCAACGTCTCTACGCAATTGCAGAGATTCGAGAGTATTTACCACTTCTGCATTGCCGATAATGCGTTCAGCGCGACGCTGCAATCTGTCCAAGGCATCGAGAAGGTACTTAGCGGAACCGTCCCAGATGTGCGAGCAATACTCCACGCAAGACCGTACCTGTGTCTTGTACAAAAGGCACAACTGGTCCGGCGTAAAGAATCGCCGCACTCTGTTCAGAATTCCGAGTTTTCGTGAGGCTGTTTTGATCACGGCTTCGATGTAGTCCCTTTGGTTCAGATCGCAGCGTATCGTCATACCGAGCATGTTGATACTGCTCTGCAGGCGTAGAGATGTACCCTGAAGAGATGGAAGGGGAAGGAATGGTGACTTTTTTGCCGTGAACGCGCACACCTGTGTTTTCTTGGCATTGAACTCAACCAGATTATTGGTGCCCCAATTAGATATGAGGTCCAATACCCGATTGAGCTCAATGACAAGATTTACTCGATTCACTTCGGTTTCGACCCGCCCAGCCGCTGGGTGACCGTTATATCCTCCATGGACCGTACTATCATCTGCATAGCAATGAATATTTCCAAGTGGAAGCATATCATTGATATGCAGAAGGAACAGCGTGGGGGATAGAACGGACCCCTGAGGGACACCAGCGTTCTTAAGGTATTTGTCGAGACTCTTCGCTACCAGACCGTTCGCAGACACGACTATCGGCACAATGATTGTCAAGTCAATATCCCACATGGCGGTTATCTCGTGAGCCAAGTCAAGGTACTTGCTGACCTTGTCCTTCTCGGCCTTTACAAGGTGCTCGTCATGTGGGATGGTGACATTGACAAGCACTGCCCGGCGTTGCGATCGATCTATCAGCACGATATCAGGCCTATTAGCTAGAATAGTCCTGTCCGTGATGACAGCTCGATCCCAATAGAGCGTGGCACGGCCGTTTTCGAGAACCGGCGCAGGTGTGTACCTGTAGTACGGCACTTCGAAGTCCACAAGACCGTATAGAAGAGCAAGTTGCTGGTGAATAATCCTAGCTACCAGGTTATGTCTGTGCAAATACTCACCGTTAGCAAGATGAGAACAACCGGAGATAATGTGCCTGAGTGATTCCCCGGGACGGCGGCATGCCCGACAAATGTCGACCGTACCGTCCTTCAGGATATATCTCCGGTAGTTCTTCGTCATGATAACTTCATCCGCAATTGCACAGACAAAACCTTCGGTTTCCCCGAAGAGGTCCCCGAATCGTAACCAGTTCACCGACGCGAGCATATCTGCATCAGGGCCCGTGAGCAAATTACGAAGGCTGCGGCCGTAGGATTTAAAAAAAAACATTTTTTTTTATACTAATTTAATTTCAATATAAGAAATTACAAAGAATATTTAATTAACTAAAATTAGATGACAATCGTTCGATGTATGAATAGAGAGTGATGTCATTCCGGCCGCGGTTGCGATGCGCCGCACGGAACCACGTTGTGCGCTGTCAGCACCTCGTGGCTGTAGCTAGGCCATGCGATGTTGAAATAGGTGTTTTGGCGTAAACTGCAACGTTGGCGGAACGCACGTAGAGTAGGCACGTAACACCTCCCTCCTGAAGATCAGCGCTTATTTGACAGATTTTCTTGAGAATAACGCTGATAGATTTGGTTCAGTCGGATGCTGGTTGTTCTTTCTGTCTTCCTTTATTTCAGCATAGATTCCTGTTTCCGGCTCTGTTACTGGGGTAAGTATGTTTGCTGTCCTTTTCTTTATGTAGTAGTATAGTGTTAGGCCGATGCTAAGTGCAAGTGCACTTAACAAGATAGCATATACCGGTATAGTGGTGTGGTATATGACGTCATTTCCAGGTTTGTTAATTGTTATGGGCCTTTCGAGTGATATTTTGGTATTACTCGCGCGAAGGTTCTGGAGATCTATCGAGTTAAGCTTGATCGTCCTCGTCTTTGTTTCCTTCGTTTCCAGGCTGGCGTAAGGTAGACTCATGATTTTCAGGACTTGGCCTTTGATGCGGTCGTCGATATTGGTGATGGTGAACTCCGTGGTCTGTAGAGTACATCCTTTAGGGATGGTGACCAGGTAGTTCCCTTGCATTACGTCGTACTGATTTTCTGTGCAGGATAGTCGTACTTTAGTTGAAGAGGGTAGGCTGATTATATAGTTCCTGTCGTCCAGTTGTTCCAGGGCTCCGGTTTCCATTATTACTTTGGTAGGCTGGCAGGATTGGCTTAGCTGTTGGGTGACGATTAGGTGGTGTAGGCAGTCAGGTTGATCGATGTATCGATGGTTTAGTTTGTCTTCGCAGAGATACCAGAGGCTGTACTTCGGACATTCTGTCTCTATATACATAAAATCTTTGTCGTGAATTGCCAGGTAGGGATGAGACGGGATAAGTACATTGCCATTTTTATTGGGTACAGGAGATAATTTATAGAATATATATGTTTTAGGGATGACAATCGGGATTTTAAATACTAATACCAGATTTTTATTACTATAATAATAACCTAATCTAACTACATCTAGATATTCCCTGAAACTAATATTTAATATCTGATCCTTATCGTATACTTCAGACAAACGTTTCATCATATCCCTAAATGTATCTAATTTAAGCATGGAATGGTGAGTGCTCTTAGCTCGTATAAAACCTAACAAATTTTCTAAACTTATTAATATATCTGATATACTTTCTATATTGTCGCCTAAAATTATAAGAAATTGAGCAAGATGTGCATATTTAACTAATTCCATCTCTCGCTCAGCATCACTTTTCATTACATCATTAACCAAAGTTTCTATCTTATTCTGATTTTCTACTAGCTTATTTATAATATTAGTATTTTGTGTTGCCCATTGCTTGTTTAAACTGATATGACTATTAATTTCGTTGGCTAATTTATTTTCATTTTCTTGAGGAGTTCTAATCGCTTTATCGTAGTGAATAGCATCGGTGTAATCGAGGTTTCCTGAAATACTTTTTACAATTGAACCTAATCCGTTGATGAGACCTCTCTTAACACGACCGGGCTCAAACGTAAGGAGCTGTTCAGAAATTTTATCAATTTTGGACTTTAAGTATTCAATATGTGGCTCATAAAGATATTTTGTTTTATTATGTAATTCCGGCCCGAAAGTAACTAATTGGCTTCTAACAGTTTCCACACTAATCTTTATGGCTCCTAAATCAATCATCTGAAGAAATGAGTGATAGTGAGAAGTTATCTTAGTCGACCCTAACTTAAACGGCACGATCCCAGGTCCATGTTGGAGGCTAGTTAACGTTATCTCCTCCGCTCCCGCCAGGTTCAGGGTTAGAAGAAGGGTCCTGTAACAAGCGTGAGCTATTAAGTATTCGCTTTAACCGCGATTTAGCTACGGGACCACGTTTACGTTTAGTATAAATATGTATTGGCAAATCCGCTAGGACCGTATCGCTACTATACCGGGGAGCTGTTTTCTGTCTATTTGCTAAGGGATTGCGAATAAAGACTTGCTGATTTGGGGAGTATTCCGCTTCCGGCTCGCGGTCTCTATTAGCGTTTTCAATAAGTACTGTACGTTTATGTAAGGATGATTCATTGAGTAAGTCGTAGACTTTCAGCATTCTATTGCGATGGTCCTGAACATATTGTTGTAGAGAATTTTCAGATAAATTGATGTCTAAAGGACCATACCGTTTTCATTGGGCGCATATGCTAATGTCTTATGATGTTGGATCTTATGAAGTCTTACGAACTCTAGAAACAATTTATTGTTAAATTCGGGCCCTCTGTCTGTTACTACAGTCATAGGGACACCATGGTGAGTACTAAACAATAAAAGGGCTTGAACTACACTGATGGCTGTCGCGTCCCGAAGGTAATACGCTTGGGCGTATTTCGAGAAGGCATCTATAATAGTAAGCCTGTAGTTTAAATGTAACTACAGCCTAATAGCTAACGAAGGTGAAGTTTCAGACGGGTTTACAGTGACGGAGCTAGTCTCCTCGTTGTTAAGTTCGATGCGAGATAGTGCGTCAGCGTTAGTGTTGTACTTTCCTTGCTTGTATATTACAGTAAAGTCGTATTCGCTCAGCTTGAGATGCCAAGTTAGACGAGTTAGACGTGAGTTAGGTTCTTTAAGCGACATAACCCATTGCAAAGGTCTATGATCTGTTAAGATCTTGAACTTTCGCCCAAAGAGGTAAGGACGAAAATACTTAGTGACCCAGACTATAGCTAAAAGCTCCTTCTCGATTGTGCTATAGTTGATCTCACTAGTATTTAACGTTCTCGAGGCATATGCAATCGGTTTGTCAGCGCCTATGGGACCTTGAGAAAGCACAGCACCAATGGCTAAATTACTCGCGTTTGTGGTAAGAATGAAGTCCTTTGTGAAATCAGGATACTGAAGGATGGGGTCGTTAACGAGAAGGGTCTTACATTTCTCGAAGCATTCTATATAGCTATTATTGTCTAAGTTAATCTTTGATCCTTTTTTAAGGCACTGTGTCATAGGCTTCGTTATACGGGCGAAATCTGTGATAAACTTTCTATAATAACTGTTGCAAATAAACAGGCATTTATTTTTGTTGGAAATAAAACTTTGATTTGTATTATGGACGAATCGATTATCGAGATTCAATTTTGTTTGGTGGCATAATGGCCCCATCACTAGTTGTTCTTTTTTTATACACTTGTCTCTGGAAAGACAATATGGCTGGTTGATAGTTATCGTGTGTTGATAATTAAATAGATTTTATGTAGTAATAAGGGCATTTGGAGCCGTATTATTCTAATTAAGTGGATTGTGCAACCTGTGTTTTGTGAGTGTGCGTCGTAAGAGAATTGTTTCGGGAAAACAATTAGCCGGGATGTCGGCCACACCGCTGCTGGAGTAACAGGTATTTCAGGGGGAAAGTGCACTTTGGGGTAGTTTGGGTGTGTTTAGGGAACCTTAGAAGACCCGGAGCCGGATTCGGGCCCCATCGGACCGTATGGATCCCGTTCAGGACGGCGGGAGCGGCATGGAACTGTAAGTGGATTTTGGAGAATTTTAATGTGTAATTTTAAACCTAATTTTAAGCAATAGCATAGTGAGTGTTGTGGGTTTCCGCAACACTTTGGTAGCAGAGCGTGGTTAATACCGGACCTCTAGGTTAATCGGTGTAATTCTGTGTATTTTTTTTTAGTTCGTAATAGGTTAAGCTCATTTCGTGTAAAATCGCACTTCCGGGACAGGTGCGGTTGAATTGTAAGGTTGGTAGTACCGTTGTTTTCGTTCGTTCATTCATTTGGGCTGGGACATTTCTCGGAACGTTAATTGTTATTTAATTTCGTTCAATTGAAAGCATCGAGTCGATTCGGGATAATCGATTCCGTGTTTTCGTTGACTCGTTTTAATTTTGTGTTTAGGTTTATTTAGTTTAAATTATTTATAATGACAGCGTCACGGCAGGAGTTGGCTCAGCAGCTCCGGTGGTTCACCGGGTTGCTTGCATTAGTAGATCGGCCTAACCGGGAGGACGCCTTGGAGACGCGTTCGAGGGAAATGCAGGCTCGTTTCTTGTTGGCCGAGCGGTCGGTAACCGCTCTATTGTCAACCGACCCGGTCGGGGAGAAGGAGCTGGCTCTCCACGCCCAATATGTCAAGGATCTGGAGCACATCCAAGACATCTACGACGAGGTCCTTTAGCGGGTGAAGGACATCGAGCGACTGCGGGAGGGGAAGCCTGTTGCGCGCCCCGCTTCGCTCCACACCCCTGGACCCAGCGCCATGGGAAGGTTGGGTGCCCTGGAGGTCCCGCATTTCACCGGATGTATGCGGGACTGGGCTGGATTCCGGAACATGTTTTTGGCCTTGGTGGATACTCGGAAGGATTTCACCAAGGCCGAAAAGCTGGCATATCTCCGTTCCTTCCTAGACGGAGAACCCAGACAGCTCGTACAGCATCTGGAGCTGCAGGATGCGAGCTACGACACCGCCATGCAGCTGCTGGAGAAGCGGTACGAGAAGCCGCGTCTTTAGGCGGACGCGCACGTGACCCATCTGCTGGGATTGCCGAGGGTCAACCATAGGGCTCAGCTGAGGGCGCAGCTAATCACCCCGCTCACCGTGTCCTTAAACGGGTTAAGGACGCTCGGACTGCCCGTCGACCAGTGGTCCTTCCTTCTTCTGCACATCGTTCTGGCCAAGTTGTCGCAGGAGATGAGGGACAAGTTCGAGCGGAATCGACTGGTCCACAAGGATCTCGGCAGCGTTCTGCCCTCGATAGGGGAACTTCTGGAGTTCCTGGAAGAGGAGGCTGGCCTGCTGGAAAACCAGCTAGCCTCCCAGGAGGCTCCGACAAGTGCGTCGGCCCGCACTTCCGGAGTCTACGGCGCCCAGCCGCCACGCAACCCAGGGAAGGGTCGCGGCAGGCTGGTGGCTGCGGCCGCCATCAACCCCGGTTCTGGATGCCGGGTTTGCGGACAGCAGCACGTGGAACAGCTATGTCCAGCAATTCTCGGGCTGCCCACAAAAGAGCGCCGAAACCTCGTTCGGACACGAGGATTGTGTTATGCCTGCCTGGGAGGACATAGGTATAATGAGTGTCCCCAGGCGAGGCCTTGCGATGTGTGCGGCGGACCGCACCATCGCTTACTGTGCACCCGTAGTGCTGAGGGCTCAGCACCGGTTCGGGAGAGGGGATCTCCCACGGGTGGCGGTTTGGGGCCGGGGTCAACTCCGCCTCCGGAAAGACGGAGTCCGCCACGGCCGCCACACTACAACCCCTCGTACACCCCGGCTCAGGTGAGTTGGGGACCGCTGGAACGGAGCCAGGTTCTGGCTACAACCCGGCACCCGGCGCGACCAACACCAGGAGTTGGTGCCTCTAAGGGCCACTGGGTACAGGGAGCCCCACCTCCGGACCCAACACCCGGATACTCGTACGCGTATCCTCCGCCGCCGTTGCCGGAACAACAACGACATGAGAAACGTCAACAGTTCTCACCGGTACTGCACGAGTACCCGAGGTTGGAATACCACCCACCCTATCACCGGTATGGTAGGGCACCTGGATACGCACCACCCCGGATGGTGGCCTGCACGCGTCCGACTTACTGGCCGAGTCATCACGGTTCGACAGGGTCGGCTGCTGGCTCTGACGCGTGACTAGCCTGTGGTCGGGCTACGTCGGAACCGAGGACGGTTCTTTTGCCCATCGCGCAGGTACGCGTTTGGGGACCTAGGGGGGACTTCGTCCGGATACGAGCCCTCCTAGACACTGGGGCACAGGGCTGCTTAATTACTACGAAGGTAGCGAGGCGCCTACGTCTGGAGTGCGCGCCTCCCTCAGTTCCGATTCGGGGAGTCGGAGATACAGAAGTGGGGGGTCTGTCCGGTCAGACCCACATTTCCTTCTCTCCTGTGCATTCCGCTTCGATACGGATTGCGGCGGTCGCGATCGTACTCGACAATCTGCTGGGTTGGCATCCACCGACAGACATTCCGCGGGACGCAATGCCTGACACATCAGGTCTCATGCTGGCAGACCCTCATTTCGAGGAGCCGGCTCCGGTGGACCTCATATTGGGAGCGGATGTACTGGGCTGGATCCTTTTAGGGCCTCAGCGGAGTCTGGGCCGCTCTTCGTTGGTAGCTATACCTACCATCTTTGGACACGTTTTAATGGGACCGGTTTTCGACCAGGAGACGCGGGATGTCTCACCTGTCGTCGCTACTACCTCCATCGCTAGGACGATGCAAAAATTCTGGGAACTGGAAGAGCCTCCCATGGTCTCCCGTCTGGATCCGGAGCATGTGGAGTGCGAAACCTTTTATAAGGATCACACACGCCGGATGGCGTCGGGTAGGATCGAAACTCGACTGCCCTTTATCGGCTGTCCCCCTCTCTTGGGAAAATCGAGGGCGTTGGCAGAGAAACGACTCTTGTCCATGGAGCGTCGTATGTCTCGCGATCCGGTACTTCGGGAAAAGTATATCGAGTTCATGCGAGAATACGAGGCCTTGGGGCATATGTCGCGGGCGACTGTCGACTGGACAACGACAGATCATTTTTTCTTGCCTCACCACGCGGTGTTGAAGGCCTCATCTGGAAAACTACGGACTGTTTTTGACGGATCGGCACCGTCGTCGACTGGAGTTTCATTAAACCAATGTCTCCATTCTGGTCCGAAGTTACATCGGGACATTGTCGACATCATTTTAAATTTCCGAAGACACCAGGTGGTGATCGGTGCGGACATCCGGATGATGTTCCGCCAAACAGTAATACATCCTGCGGACAGGAGGTTTCAGTTAATACTCTGGAGGGAACGTTCGGAAGATCCCATCACCGTCTACGAGCTCAACACCAACACGTACGGCCTGAAGTCGAGTCCCTTCATTGCCATCCGGTCACTGCTGGAACTGGCGGAGCAGGAACGGGCTCGCTTTCCCCGGGCAGCCGCTGTACTGACACGTGACGTGTTCGTAGATGATATCTGCACAGGGGCAGCCTCTCTGGAGGAGGCGCTCATCATCAGGAATGAACTTATCGGACTCCTCGCGGCTGGTGGTTATGAGTTGAGAAAATGGCTATCCAACGAGCCACAGCTTCTGGTTGGGATTCCGGAAGATCACCAACAGAATCCTCAGCTATTCGAGGACGCAGGAGACCCGAACTCTATCGCCGTTTTGGGAATTAAATATCAGCCGGTTCACGATATTTTCACATTCCGGGTAGAACTGGAAACTACAAGAGTTTGGTCGAAAAGGACGATCCTTTCCACCATCGCTCGGATGTTTGATCCAAATGGATGGATCAGCCCGTGCATTTTTATGGCGAAGTGTTTATTGCAAACACTGTGGACACTCGGAGTCTCGTGGGATGAGCCACTGGTAGGGCTCTCACTCGACACTTGGCTCGCTCTGATCTCTACGATCGAGGCGATCAATCAGGTGGCGTTGCCGCGGCGGATCTTGCCGCGGGGCAAATACAGGGCAAGCCTACATGGCTTCTGCGATGCGTCAGAACGAGGGTATGCCGCAGTGGTGTATCTGCGAACGGTGGACTCGAAGGGTCGAGTCGCCGTCTCCTTGCTTCTGGCTAAAAGCAAGGTGGCTCCCCTCAAAACTAGGCTGACAATCCCGAAGCTGGAGCTTTGCGGGGCGCATCTATTGGCCAAACTGTTGTGCCACGTGCACAAGGAACTGACGTCTACGGTGGACATCCGGAATGTCTACGCCTGGTCTGACAGTCAGGTAGCTCTGGCATGGCTACGCGGGGCACCCCACGTATTGGAAACGTTTGTGGCCAATCGGGTATCTCAGGTACAGAACTCGGGCATCGAAATTTGTTGGAGGCACGTTCCCGGCCCCTGGAATCCTGCCGATTGTGCCTCTCGGGGCTGCACCGCGCCGGAATTGGTGCAGCATGCCCTCTGGTGGGGTCCAGAGTGGTTAAAGGAGGGTGAGTCATCATGGCCGGTCACCATGATCGATGGCTCTCTAGGGATGCTCCCTGGAATAAAAGTTTTGGTTACAACAAACGAGTCAAGGCCAGATCCGAATTGGTTAACGGCTCGATACAGCAAACTGGACAAATTGCTAGGTGTAACTTGCTGGATCCGGAGATTTCTACATAACTGCCGCCATCCAGACAAGAGGCAGTTATCACCCGTGGCGGGTGCTGAGGAACGCAGGAGTTCACTGTTGGCCCTGATACGGCTGGTTCAAGCCGACCGGTTCGAGGACGAACTGAAGATTTTGCGCGTCGGTCGCGCAAAGCTCAAGGGAGCGATCTCTCGGCTCAACCCATTTCTGGATGCGGATGGACTGTTACGCGTTGGAGGTCGCCTCAAAAATGCCGACCTGCCCTTCGGTAGCCGTCATCCTCTGCTACTCCCCAAAGGAGGACCTTTGGTAGAACTGGTGGTCTCGGATAGACACCTGAAAAACGCTCACGCGGGGTGTAATGTAACGGTAACGTCTTATTTAACTAATAGTAGAATTGATTCATCATCGATCGCTCATGTGATCGGACGTGCTCAATAATTAATGTTATAAAGTAAATAATAAATTGCAAAATCGTGACCTAGCTCTACATAAGACGGAAGTAACTTATCTGTGTCACTCAGTTTAATGTTAAGTGTGTGTGTGATTTTGCTCCAACTTATGATGTTTGCTTAATTTAACTATAACAAAAATGGAAGGTAGTCCCTTTAACCGGAGCGCGCTTACGCGCCACAGCCCGCCGCCCTCGCCCGCGGCCGCGCCCTGCCAACCGAAGGAGGATCCTCCGGAAGTCGTGTCCACACCTGAGCTGCAAAACTGGATGCTAACAATTGAACAATGCCTCAATGAAGTGTGCACTATCGCATCGGAAGGAAAACTGAACTCGGACCAGAAAATCAGGATTCATAACTTGTGCCGCAAAGTTAACAACGGCACATCTCAGATTGCGGTGCTGTATCAATCGCTCAAACTGAAAGCCATTCAAGCCCATACTTCAATTAATGTCCTTAAAGAAAACCAAGACCTTTCGCAGCGACTTCAAGACCTTAAACTTCGTATTGAAGAGTCCTCCAACCCTCTCACGGGCACAATTTCTTTCGCCGATATGGTTAAGAAAAGTACCAATAACTTTATTCAGCCCAATAATATCAAGTCTCTAGCCATTTATCCTACAGATAAAATGAAATCGAGCGAGGAGACCAAAAACCTAGTACAAAAAATTATTAGACCTGACCAAATGAAGTTGCACGTGAGAGGTTTGCGCAAGACGAAGAACGGCGGTGTTATAATCAGCACTGATACAAAAGACGACATCGAGAAGCTAAGGCAGTCGGCGCAACTGAAGACATCTGGTCTAACTATGGATGAGCCGCTAAAACGTAAGCCCAGAATCATTGTAATCGGTGTGCCCTCGAGTATGCAGGAAAACGAAGTTTTTAACTGCATTTACCAACAAAACTTGGCCGACAAGCTCCAAGACACAACACTTGAAACTTTTCTGGCCTCTATCAAGTTAAGCCACAAGTCGGGTAAGAAAGATGCAGAGACCTGCAACTATATCATCGAAGTCCCGGCTTATATTCGGAAGACCTTAATTGCGAAGGATAGAGTTTTATAAATTGGTCATCGTGCCCTGTAAGAGACTTCACTTTGGTAACCAGGTGTTTCAAGTGTCAGCAGTATGGCCATGCGGCCAAGTCATGCCGAGAGGAGGCCATAACCTGCGGTCATTGCGGCGTAGTAGGTCACGCTCTAAAAGATTGCACGAAGAAGGACGAGCCAGCAAAGTGCGCTACATGTTTGCACTTTAAAAAGCCCTACAATCACAAGACTGGCGATGCCGACTGTCCTGCGAGAAAAATGGCTGAAAAAAGGTACATCAACTCAATAGACTATGACGGCGCCTAAGAGCGCCTCTTTTATTTTACTGTATTTTAGAGCTTATACATTAATTTTAGTAACTATATATTATGGCTGAGAGGTTGATTTCCGACTTAGATAATTATTCTGTATCTGACTCTAAAGTTTGTGAGATTGAAATGTGCAAGCAATATCTATCGTCTTACAACAATCCTTTAACTGTACTAACACAAAACATACGCAGTATATATAAGAATTTTGACAACTTTAGTGTTTTTAAGCAAAGACTAGACATAAATTGTGACGTCTTTGTCTTAACCGAATGTTGGCTTAGTAAACATAGTAATTTACCAGGAATACCAGGCTATAATATGTACAGCAGCAAGGTAAATTATAACCAAAATGACGGGATAGTAGTTTATGCTAGGAATAATTTAATTATCACCGTCGAAGAACCAAATATTTTAGACTGTAATCGGCTACTAATCAAAATCGGATCTGATTTTGCAATATTAGCTTTGTACAGACCGCCCTCTTTTAGGAATACCAATACATTTATTGACTCACTAAATAACACATTACAAATATTATCACCATTTAAAAATACAATAATAATAGGAGATATTAATATCAACATTCTTCCCGACAAAAATGTTTCCGATGCTCAGGAATACCTAAACCTATGTTCCTTTCATGGCTTACTCCCCGCGCACACGCTTCCTACACACCAAAGCGGCTCTTGTTTAGATCATATCATGCTTAAATCGAATTTCCCATCAATAGCACTAGTTACTAACTCGACTATTACCGATCACAAAGCTGTTCTACTAACCTTAAACTGCAAGATGCCTAAATTAAATCGCACGCAAACAATATCTAAAATAAATGTAAACAAACTTGAAGTGGATTTATGCAATATTGACTTTAACCCAGTTTTCAATTTTGATGACGCTGATGTTTGTATGTCGTACCTTATAAGCAATGTTCAGCAAGCTATTTTTAGAAATACAATGCACATACGTTTAAGTAATAAAAACTACAATATTAAGCCCTGGATTACACCGGGACTTATTCGCTGTATGAAGCACAGAGACAAACTACATATGAAGGCTAAATCTAACCCAGCTAACTTAATCTTACAATCGTCGTATAAAAGATACCGAAACTTTTGTAATTCCCTTCTTAAAAAAGTCAAAAGTAGTTACGAAAGTAAGGAGTTGGAAAAGGCGGGAACTAATAGTAAAAAGATATGGAAGTGTATAAAAAATGTAACTCATATCTCAAAACAACAAGAATCGCCCTCAGAATTATTACATGTGCATTCATCACAGCTGGCTTCTGTAAACAGTGCAAATAGTTTTTTCGTTAATGTTGGAAAAAATCTAGCTGAAAAAGTTCCTTATAAGGATATATCACCGTCATCTTCAAGCAAGCCTCAATTAACCTGTAGCAATAATCTAAAATCGTTTGTGCTATTAGATACTGATGAAGCTGAGGTAGAAATGATCATCCAGAGCCTTAAAGATGACTCGGCGGCTGGGTGGGATAACATATCCAATAAAATATTAAAACAATTTAAGCACATACTGGTTTCACCGCTTACTTACATTTTTCGAAAATGCTTGGCTGAAGGAATTTTTCCCAAATGTCTGAAGAAAGCTGTCATTATTCCGGTATTTAAATCTGGCAGTAAAGATCACATAACGAACTATAGACCTATTTCATTACTGCCAGCAATATCTAAAATATTAGAAAAAATTATAAATAAAAGACTTGTCCTATATTTAGAGAGACAGTCCTTATTGTCAGATAGCCAATTTGGTTTTAGAGCTAAACTATCGACTGCCGACGCTGTGCATCAACTCACTGACTATTTAGTTCAGGAACTTGACTCGGGTAAAAGGACAGTGGGAATATTCCTGGACCTCGCAAAAGCTTTCGACTCAGTTTCAATACCTATTCTTTTGCAAAAGCTTGAATCTTTAGGCATAAGAGGCACCCAGCTTAAACTTTTTGCAGATTATCTTCATGACCGTACTCAATGCGTAAAAATAGGCAGTGTCCTCAGCTCTGATCTGAAAAGTACTTCTTTTGGGGTTCCTCAGGGAAGCATTTTAGGTCCCACTTTATTTTTAGTATATATAAATGACCTGTGTAATCTCAAACTAACTGGTGGCAAAATCATATCATATGCTGATGACACTGCTCTGCTGTTCTCTGCTGACTCTCATGAAGATGTCTATAAATATGCACAACGGGGCTTCAATCTTGTTAATAACTGGCTTCAGCAACATCTACTAACACTGAACGCGGATAAAACAAATTATATACAGTTTTCTATGCGTAAATCAAAATCGGCTCCAACGAACCCTAAACTTTATGCTCACCAATGTAAGGACCCCACAAATCTACTGTGCAAGTGTTCGGACATTGCTATTACTGGCAGGATTAAGTACTTGGGTGTTATAATTGATGAAACACTTGCTTTTAGGCACCATATTGAAGCTTTATGCGGCAGAATACGGAAATTAATATTTGTTTTTAAAAAACTACGCAAAATTGCGGATTTAATATTAATCAGGCAAGTTTACCTAACTTTATGTCAATCAATAATAACTTATTGCATTACGTCATGGGGTGGCACTGCTAAAACTATATTACTAACCATTGAGAGAGCCCAACGAGCGGTATTAAAAGTCTCTACTTTTCGTCCTTTCCTTTTCCCCACTGACATTCTTTATAAATCCTGTAAAGTATTATCGGTTAGACAGTTATTTATTCTAAACACAGTTATCAAACAACACGTCGCACTTCCATACAGCACTGAAACTACTAACAAAAGACGAAAAGATATAGTTTGCCCTCAAAATACAGCAACAAAACATGCCTTCTCTTCTAGATTTTACTTGTTCTTAGGTCCACTTCTTTATAATAGGTTAAACGCTAAATTAGGCATATATCATCATTGCTATAGTAAAACAAAGAATATACTCAAAGAAGCCCTTCTCAATATGTCCTACGAGGATACAGAAAAATTATTAGTTGTCCTAAGATGAATGTTGATTTTATCTTTATACCTAGTAGTTTAAAATTAATATTGTTTAAATTTTTATACATGAAGTAGTTAAGTTTATAAATGAATGTTGTTTTTGCTATTTATTTATTTAGTCACAAAGAATAAAAGAGTAGTTTGCATTATTAATATTATTATTTAAGAATTTAGTAAGGTTCCTAGTTCGAAATAAATAATATTTAATTTATATACATTAGGAAGAATATAGTTTTGTTTTTATTTTTATTTAGTCACTAAGAATAAAAATGTATTTTGCTAATTTAAGATTTTAGTAAGTCCTTTACTTTTGCCTGGAAAACAGGATAATCCTAGTTCAGGCACTTGTGTATTTTTGAGATTATATAGTATGTTTAGTATTCTGGTTATATTGTAAAATAAGTTATTTAATAAAGATTTATTATTATTATTATTATTATAATGCGTTACTGGCGATATTACAGAGGGAGTTCTGGATTTTGTCCTCTCGGAGAGTGGTTCGCAGCGTGTTATTTAAGTGTGTGGCTTGTTATCGGGTGAAGGCCTCCACTATGCAGCCACAGATGGGGGATCTCCCTTCTGACCGGGTTTGTCAGACAACTAGGCCGTTCGACGGGGTCGGTACGGATTTTGCTGGACCGTTTCTGGTGAAAACCACAGCCTATCGTAACACTAGGGTCACGAAAGCATACCTGTGCGTTTTTGTCTGCCTGGCCACTAAGGCCGTCCACCTGGAAGTGGTTTCGGCTCTGTCTACGGAAGCCTTTGTCGCCACGCTGGATCGTTTTGTTTCGCGACGGGGTTTACCTTCTCTCATTCGGTCCGACAACGGTACCAACTACAGGGGCACTGCCAACTACTTAAAAGATGTGAACGATTTTCTGGATAAAAATTGTAATAGCATAAGTCAAGCTCTCGCACAGCGGGGAATCACATGGCGATTTAGTGTGCCAGCCTGTCCCCACTGGGGCGGGATATTTGAAGCCGCGGTAAAATCGGCAAAAACCCACTTGCGCCGGGTAGTCGGGGAAACTACCCTCACGTATGAGGAACTTACAACTGTGTTTTGTAAGGTTGAGGCGGTTCTCAACTCGCGTCCGATTTGTCCACTCTCCTCTGACGCAAATGACATGGAAGTCCTGACCCCTGGTCATTTTTTGGTCGGTCAGCCACTCACTGCCCTGCCTGAGTATCCCTGGAAGGATGAACGCAGACACCGGATGTCTCGTTTTCAAATGATACAACAAATGAGTCAGGACTTGTGGCGTCGTTGGTCACTGGAGTATCTGCATTTATTGCAGCAGCGTGTAAAGTGGACAGACCGGACGTCGCCCCCTTCGGAGGGGGATCTGGTTTTATTAAAAGAGGCTAATTTGCCATCGTTATTTTGGAGACGAGGTCGCATTTTAAAGTTAATCTGGGGCGCGGACGGGACTCCGCGTGTGGCGCAAGTGTTGGTTGATGGATCGGTGCTAAATCGCGCGGTCGCGACCTTAGCTCGATTACCGGTTGACTAGTTTAAGATTTCAGGCTAGAAAGCGGTACGTCCGCATTGGGTGGCGGGATGTTGCAAATAAACAGGCATTTATTTTTGTTGGAAATAAAACTTTGATTTGTATTATGGACGAATCGATTATCGAGATTCAATTTTGTTTGGTGGCATAATGGCCCCATCACTAGTTGTTCTTTTTTTATACACTTGTCTCTGGAAAGACAATATGGCTGGTTGATAGTTATCGTGTGTTGATAATTAAATAGATTTTATGTAGTAATAAGGGCATTTGGAGCCGTATTATTCTAATTAAGTGGATTGTGCAACCTGTGTTTTGTGAGTGTGCGTCGTAAGAGAATTGTTTCGGGAAAACAATTAGCCGGGATGTCGGCCACACCGCTGCTGGAGTAACAGGTATTTCAGGGGGAAAGTGCACTTTGGGGTAGTTTGGGTGTGTTTAGGGAACCTTAGAAGACCCGGAGCCGGATTCGGGCCCCATCGGACCGTATGGATCCCGTTCAGGACGGCGGGAGCGGCATGGAACTGTGAGTGGATTTTGGAGAATTTTAATGTGTAATTTTAAACCTAATTTTAAGCAATAGCATAGTGAGTGTTGTGGGTTTCCGCAACAATAACCTAGAAGTCCCAGAAATCGTTTTATTTCCGTTGAGGTTTTTACGAGCCCTTACTTTACTCGTACAATGACTTGATTGATTTATCTTGATTTGGACTTGATTGTAAAATAACAACACTCGAAAAGTAAACTCTTGATTTATTATAGAAATATGTAAGTAATGTGTGCACACAAAGAAAGGCGGCTTTAAACTGTATTCAATAAAAATATAATAATTAATTACTGCTCGCGTTGTGCAATATTGTTTTGCTTATGTTACATTATTATAAAATTGTACTTTGTACAACCCGTAATAATCATTTTTTATCATTTATTTTTTACGAGAAATAATGGCTTATTTACGAAGTGATTCTAAGCAATACAGCATTAATCCTTATCCAATTAAGTACCTTAAATACATTGTGCATTATATGACCCTTTACAGCATGTAATTTAAATGAATATTTTCGAAGATATTACAGATTTAAAATGCAGGGACATAGCGGTTCGTGTATCAGCATTGCACCCGTGCGATGCCGGTGCGGGTCGCTAGTTAATAATTTCTTAGAACGTCAGTGTTGGCGGGCGTTTTGTCATTGTCTATCATGTCACAAAAACAGCTGTTGCGACGTCGCCATCTTGCTGTTTAACGAGTTAAACAGGGTCTCGGAGTGTTTAAATTTGACAGTTAGGCCGCTTTTAAGCAATTGCTTAGCGCTAAATAACTTTTATTTGTAACAATTTTGGCTAATTAATTATTTATCCATTGATTAACGCTAACTAATTACTTAAATATTTTTATTTGTGAGGCTGTAAGTCATTAGATGCGTTTGAAGATTTATATCTTATAGTAAAGCCGTCCAAAATAAAATAATTCAGGCGTCACAGTCAGATAAATCGTCACATAATAACTCATCTAGTTCTAAAGTTACATGCAACATTAAGTTGCCTCCGATCGAATTGCCTAGCTTTGACGGCAAAACGGATAATTGGCCCATGCTCTATGAGTCTTTCAAGGCCAATGTTCATAATAATAGTCAGTTGACTGACTCGCAGCGTGTGCAGTATTTAGTTGGCAAACTTACTCACAGCGCTTTAAAGGTCACCGCAGGTATTGTGCCCACTTGTGAGACTTACAACATCATCTGGAATAATTTAGTTAAGAAGTTCCAAGATAAACGTGCATTAGGCACTTATTATTTAAATAATATTCTTGATTCCAAAAGTTGTACAAATACACCAAACAGTTTAGATTCGTTTATAAAAAAATACGCGTCCTCCGTGGCTGCATTGCGGCAGTTAGATATTAAGGATTTAACAGATTTTATATTGTTTCATTGTGCGTTTAGGAAAATTGATTTCCAAACAGCCCAAACTTTCGAATTAAGTGTTCGTGACAAAGAAATACCGTCGTATAATGAGTTAGCTTTTATTCTTACAAGATCAAGTAAAAATATTACAACGGTCAAATAATAATATCTCGCCGCGGGCATCGAACAGCGGCGTAAGCGTAAATAAACCTCCCGCCGCCACTCAGCCGTCCCGTCATACTTACCAGTCGTTCGTCGCGAGTAATAATAATAACAATAAAAGTTCTACAAGGTGCTTGTTACGTGCCTACTCTACGTGCGTTCCGCCAACGTTGCAGTTTACGCCAAAATAGTAGTTTATGCAACTGTCATATAATGAAGGGTATTAAAACACGAGTGTGAGTTTATGAAACGAGCGCAGCGAGTTTCATAATAGTAACGAGTGTTTTAATACCCGTGTTATATGCAGTTGCATACACTACTTTATCTTCACTAATGCAATTAGTCAAACAACAAGAGTGAAAGCTGACAATAGTTTATTTATAATAATTGTTCAAATTTTGGATGGTACAATTTTGAAAGTTAATGTTAATTATTGATCCAGCAGCTGTAGCGGTCGCGGGGCAAGCAGTAGAGCTCGTAGACGGAGTTGGAATATTTATAATTACTTCATTCGTCTTGTTTTCTATACTGTTCAAGATCGTATTTGAGACTTGAATTTTATTCATTAAAGACTCATTAATGTAGCTTTCAGCCACAGTAGAAGACTTCCACCCCCCGTGTCGTTTTAGTGCGGTCAAATCACCACCGCTATCTATGAGAAGGGTCGCCGAGGTGCGCCGGAAGCAATGCCCCGTGTACAACGCTGGGTTAGGCAGATTCAAAAAACTTGCGATAGTTTTTCCCAGATCACCAAATTTATTAATACCAGTTCTTTGATCGACGCACTTCCCCGATCTATAGCTCAAGAAAAAGGCAGGGTTTCGACAGGGGGTGGGTCGAAGTTCCATGTATTTTTTACATACGGCATAGCAGTTGCCCGTCACAACGAAAGAACGATCTATTTTCGTTTTTGTTTTCGAAACTTTCACCATGATCGTACTGTCGTCTATGTTAGAGACTTCATCGAACTGGATGTTGTATAGCTCTTGCCTTCGGCATGCCCCCATTATGCAACCTGTAACAATAAACGATATAATAAGCTTGAGGTACATAGCCAAGGCAAAAACTATGATTTATGAAGTAGTAAAGTGTAGGTACCTACTACCTAATTTATACACAAAGCGCTTAAACGGAGTGTCTAGATAATTTGCGTGTGTAGTACGTAAGTACTAGGTAGATTAAATAACAGAACTTAAATACACTTACCTTTTCAAAAAGATACAAAATATCTGGTGAATCTTTCAGGAACATCTTTATTTGACCTGATGTAAACGTCAAGGACTTTTTTTCCTTGTGTCCTTCTGAACTGCGTTTCAGGAACGCTATGACTTTTGAATACTTCGTGATATCAATATTGTTGTAGATACTCAGTGTGGACTTGAGCATAGAATATTTAGCCCACATAGAAGATGGCTTGAATTTGTCGGAGAGGTCTTTGAGATACACAGGAATTACATTTTCAGAAAATGATGTAGTTTTCTTTTCGATCTTCCATGCTAAAAAGTTATTATATTCTTTTTCATATAATTTTCTAGATTTTTCTGGCAAAAGATTGTGAGTTACTTTTGTTGCCAATTCTAGAATATCCGGAGGCGTACAAATATCATCGTCGCTGTCCATTTTTAACTTTTAATTTTTATTTTAAAAACAAAACACATTGCGAAACATTAAATTCACGCGTACCTACGTGTATTGTCACAGTGAACTTGCCGCCATTAAAATCTAACCAATGAGAGCGCAGCTGCGCGCGCAGGGCCAATCAGGAGCGAGCGCGCGCTGTTCTTTTTTTATTTAATTGGCACAAGATCTTACCAAAGAGTTTTGTGTATGTAAGTTTAGTAGTTTCGACGAAGTTTTCACGTATAACCCAACTGTTTTCAAAAGCCAGCCTAATATCAAAATTTTATACAACTTGTATGAGGATTTTGACATAAGGCTCGCCAGGTTAATTGGTCGCGTTTTATTGATGTTATAATGAGATTTTACGATATCGATGTGGATATTATACCATCATGTAAAATTGCTTAAATTGAGTGTTTTGTTGTCTGCGCTATAACAGTAGTAATTATAAGTCAAGTATTGGAAACATAAGTAGAATGTTACAACATTAGTGTAGATAAAACCTATTTCAACATCGCATGGCCTAGCTACAGCCACGAGGTGCTGACAGCGCACAACGTGACTCCGTGCGGCGCATCGCAACCGCGGCCGGAATGACATCACTCTCTATTCATACATCGAACGATTGTCATATAATTTTAATTAATGAAATATTCTTTGTAATTTCTTATATCGAAATTAAATTAGTATAAAAAAAATTGTTTTTTTTTAAATCCTACGGCCGCAGCCTTCGTAATTGGCGCAGTGGGTAGGATACTCGCGGGCCGGTTCGCGAACCGCGTTTTCGTAATAAACCAATATCCGCGTTCGTGTAAGCCCGGGGGCTTTCCAGCTCCACCGACAGAGTATCCGAATCTACACGTCGAGCTGCTGCCAGGAGTATCCGAAAATCGATACCTTAGAAGAGGCCAAAAGATGCTGCTCATGTAAGTACATTAAAATCTTTTAGTGACTTGCTTTCCCTACACTTTAAGTTCCTTAAATTTATCCAAGATTACCCATCCTAGGCAATCCGGGATCTCTAGATTAAGTAGTTGTAGTAGATTATCTCGTCACGATTCTAACAGAGATTTAAGTTTTAGTAGCAATAGTTTAGATAGCTTTGAGGAGGCTAAGATGGCTGATTTAGAGCACATTTTTAAGACATTACGTTTAGTCCCCGAATTCGACGGGAACCCAAATGTTCTCACGCGGTTTAATAAACTGTGTGACCAATTAGTTGCTGAATTTATAGATAACGACCCCGCTTGTAGTCAACTAGCTAGGCTCGCGCTTCTTAATGGAATACTTAATAAAGTGGTAGGTCCTGCTGCCAGACTCTTAAACACTAACGGCAGTCCTTCTGACTGGAGTGGCATTCGCACCGCGTTAATTAATAACTTTTCAGACCAACGCGATGAAACTGCTCTTTACAATGACTTGGCTCTATTAACGCAAGGGCCTGGATCGCCACAGTAATTTTATGAAAGATGCCAAAATCTTTTTGCTACTATTATAACATACGTATCGTTGCACGAGTCTATAGACTCAACGGTCGTAGCGAAAAGGGACCTCTATAAGAAATTAACACTGCAAGTATACTTACGCGGTCTAAAAGACCCCTTAGGGTGTCGTATTCGATGCATGTGCCCTGAAACCATTGAAAAGACGCTTGAATTTGTTCAAGGCGAGCTTAACACTATGTACCTACAGCAACGAAACGATCAGTTGCCAGATAAAAAGTGGCAAATTCAGGCACCCATTAGTCATCCTAAATTACAACCAAACTTCAATTGTAACATACCGCAACCGAAGCCCTTTAATTACAATATGCCGGGTCCATCGAAGTACCAATATTATAATATGCTTGCAGCATCGCATCAGTTTAAGCCGTCAGCTCCTCCTCAATTTAGGCAGAATGTCGGTCAGTTACAGCAAGCGGGGCCATCTCGTACTCAACAGATGTTCCGTGCTCCGCCGCCTAACTATAACCCCAATAACGCATTTAGGGTTCCACAACGCAATAACGCTCCACATTATAACGCTTCACAGTCACAGCCTCGGCCTATGAGCGGTGTTAGCCATTTTGTGTCTTAGCCGTTCCGCCCAAACTCTTTTGGTCACAACGCTCACGATTGGACTAAGTCGAGCAACCCGCCTCCCAGCAATTATTTTAAGACGAGGGAGACGAATTTTAATGATTGTGCTACCTATAACGCTCCGTTTGAAGATTACTATTCCGATTACTATGTTGCTACTGAACCAAATGATTATTCTGAATATTACCACGCTGATGATGATCCACAATTTTACGACCAGCATCCTCAGTTATCACTGGATAATTGTAATGATGAGCAGTCTCAGCATCCAACTGCTCCTACCAGCGATAATAATCAAAATTTTCAGATGGTGTCCAGATCAGACAAGCCAAAATAGAAGTTAATCTACAAACGCAACGTCAGCTGCCGTATATCGAGATAAAAAATCCGCCACTTAAACTACTTATAGATACTGGAGCAAACCAATCCTTTCTTAGTCCGGAAGCTGTGGAAAGGCATTTCAGAGATATACCGCTAGATTTTAACCCTTTTGAAGTTTGTAATATGCATGCTGTAACTCGTAGTGATTATTCTATTAATATACCATGTTTCGTAGAGTTTAAGGATAATAATAATGTTACGTGTTTTTTTTTTTAAGTTCCATGAATATTTCGACGGCCTGATCGGTTCGGATTTGTTAGATAGATGGGAGGCCACTATCGATTTTAAAAATAAAATCTTTTCGACTAAATATGCTACAAATATTAGAGTCTACGATTCCCGGAATGCGAACCTGTATGAGGATATGATACCCGCGGGATCCTCCAAGTTAGTAAGGGTGCCAATTAATAGCCATGACGGGGATGCCGTCATTGCTGAGCAATTAATATGTAATTGTCTTATAGCGGAATGTTTAACAAATGTAAAAAACAATCGCGGTATTATAGAAATTCATAATCACACTCGTAATGATGTTATTTTTTCGATGGACCGTCCCGTTCAAGCAGAGCCTTATGTAGAAAGCGCCCAATCTGAACAATTACCCAGTCGCGTTAGGGAAGTTCTCTCTAAATTACGTACCAACCATCTTAATGAAGAAGAACTTCGTAATCTTGAATCACTTTGCTCTCAATACGCCGACGTATTTTACCTGGATGATGAATCCCTAACCTTCACAAATAAGATAAAACATTCCATTAAAACTACGGATGAGATTCCCGTCTACACCAAAAGCTACCGCTATCCCTTTATACATAGACAGGAAGTTCAGGATCAAATTAATAAAATGTTGGAGCAAGGGATAATCCAACCCTCTTCATCGGCCTGGAGTTCCCCTATTTGGGTTGTGCCCAAAAAGGCGGACGCCTCAGGTAAGGTGAAGTGGCGCATTGTTATAGATTTTCGTAAGGTAAATGAGAAACCTTGGATGACAAGTACTCGATACCAAATATAGCTAATGTTTTGGATAAGTTGGGTAATTGTCACTATTTTACAACCCTTGACCTGGCCAGTGGCTTTTACCAAGTGGAAATGAGACCTGAGGATGTCCCCAAGACTGCATTTAGTGTAGAGCATGGGCATTTTGAATTCCTGAGAATGCCCATGGGCTTAAAGAACAGTCCGTCCACATTCCAGCGAGTGATGGACAATGTGCTTAGAGACCTTCAAAACACTATCTGCCTCGTGTACTTGGATGACATCATTGTATTCAGTACCTCACTACAGGAGCACATGGTCAACCTTCAAAAGGTCTTCCAAAGACTTCGCGAATCCAATTTCAAAATTCAGATGGACAAGTCTGAGTTCTTGAAATTGGAAACCGCTTATCTTGGGCACATCATCAGCAAAGACGGTATTAAGCCAAATCCAGACAAGATATCGGCAATCCAGAATTACCCATTAGTGGTCCTTCGAGAAACTTTTTAGTGTTTTTGTCAGTTTTTCGTGTGGTTGCGATTCGGCTCTTCGGCCTCCCAGAAACGGGTCTCACCGACAGAGTTGAGAAGGCGCATAAGACCAAACGGAAGCTGTGAAAACGTTAAAGAAGAACAAGCGACAAGGGAAACAAGTCCTACTACGCATATCTCAATTAAAGTGAGATAAATATCAGATCAAGACATAATCAAGTCAATTCAAGTTATCAAGACGGTACGTACCTATCAAGAATAGAAAGGCAAGCAGGCTGAACTCACCATCAAGACCAACACTTATCAGTATCAAGCCAGGTATTTTTTTATCAAGTTTTACCTACTTTTTGATTAATCATGGAATCAATCATCACCAACCAATATCAGATTTCTGAATCAATAAAGAACTTCTTACGAAATTTTAAGAAAGATGAAGCAGAACGCAAGACTTCTGAAAATATCAAGAGAAGAATCGATAACCTGGATTTACACTGGGCCGAGTATCAGAGCAACCATCAGAAGTTATTGAACCATCTAGATACGGATCACGAATATTTTTCCGAAGATGCGTACGACATGACTCGCAAAACATATCAAGAAACCAGAGATTTTATTGAAAAACATCTTTATTTAGAACAAGCTACCGTGTCCAAACCAAAACCATCCCCTTTGCGCTTACCCGTTGCGAAGGAACCCGAGCCCGTCACCGTTACACCTTCAATCAAATGGGCGGAGGAAGAGCCGTTAACCCGGAAATACGCGTCACAAGGAACTAACAGCCTCCTGGATGACATGCTTAAGAAGCAAACTATCAACTTCCGGGCCTTTTCAAGAATAGTGTCTCAGATTAACATTGAAAACATCACAGAAAAATGGGAGTTTGAAGACACACTGAGGTCATTACACTCTCGTTGGCAAGCTATAGATTCTCTTCACTGGGAGATTGACGGCATCTTAAATGGGTCAGATACGGCATACGAAATGAGTTTCACACAACATGAAAAGAAATACAATGACATCAAGAGAGCCATCAATAACAAGCTATGGTCTGTTTCACACCGGGAAAAATCGACGCCACAACTAGACATTCCTGTTTTTTCCGGAAATTACCAACTATGGACGTCATTCAAGGACCTTTTCTGTGAAACGATTCATAATAACCCTGCTCTATCAAATGCACAGAAGATGCAGCATCTTAAAAGCAAGTTAAGAGGCGAGGCTGAGCGTCTGATACAGCACCTACAGATTGGATCAGAAAATTATCTTGCAAGTTGGGAAATTCTGAACCACAGATACAACAACAAGAAACTGATATTCACATCCCACATGAATATCATGATGAGCATGCCAGTAACTCAAGAAGCTACTTCAAATCAAATAAAACGTATTCATGACGTCACGACTGAATGTTTGAATGCCATCAAGAACTTGGGCGTTAACATTGACAGCTGGGACCCCATACTCATTCACATATTATCACAAAAGTTGGACTCTGAAACGCATAGTGAATACATGAGCTCATTGAAAGATCCAAGGGAGCTACCAAAACTGAGAGATTTCATGAAGTTCTTAGAAAATAAGTTTACGACTATGGAGTCGTCCCGCCGCAAACAAGACTCATCTCAAAAACCAAGCTACAACATGCCATCTTCATCAGAAAAGCCGGAGTATGCTCATCAAACTAGAAAGTATCAGCATCATTCTAGTAACAAAATTATTTTGCAACAAACAAAGGCACCCAGAAATAGAATAAATTGCGCAATATGTGACAGCAATGAACACGGAATTTATTACTGCAAGCGATTTTTAGAAATGTCGGCAACGCAAAAGCGACAAGCAATAATAAAATTAAATTATTGCGCAAACTGCCTTTGTAGCCACTTTGGAAAAAACTGCATATCAAGCAAACGTTGCCGGGAATGTGACAGAAAACATAAAACGATTTTACATGACGCTTTCAACAAGTTCAATAACCCTTCATCAAGAAATGGGAATCCGGGAACAAGGTCCCAACCGTCAAACACTTATGTGGCTCGACAGTGGGAATCGACAGAAGTTCTGTTAGCAACAGCTGTAATCAATGTAACAGGACGGCGTATCCCGGAAAATGCGAGCTCTCATAGATCCGGGATCACAGATATCAATAATTACAGAAAACGCTGCACAACAACTAAGACTGCCGCGACAAAAAAAATTCCGGTATTATCACAGGAGTGGGCACCAAGGACACCACCTGTAAAGGAAAAATTATTATTTGTTGCTCGTCGTTGGCTGAACACTTTTTATTTACAACCGAAGCATTTGTAATGAACAAATTAACAAAGAACTTGCCAAACTTTACATTTGACAAGCCTAACTGGGAGTACCTGGATAAATTATCACTCGCCGATCCAGAATTTTACATAAGTCGCCCGATTGATATCCTGTTGGGAGCTGATGTATACTCAAGTATTTTACTGAAAGGAATCAGGAGAGCAGACAACATACGGCCTGTTGCACAAAAAACAAAACTTGGTTGGATTTTATACGGCAAAACAGAAACATTACAATGTAATGTCGTATTAAATAACATTGAAGACATACAGCGATTCTGGGAAATTGAGGAAATATCAAGTGACTCACCTCAATCAGCTGAAGATCTGGAATGTATTAACTATTACAAGTCAACTACAACAAGGATGAAGGATGGACGATATCAAGTACGTCTCCCACTCAAAACAAATATTGAGGAAATAGGTCAATCAAGAAATAAGGCCATGGCTCAGTACCTACAGTTAGAAAGAAAATTCAATGCAAATAAGCAAGTAGCAAGTCAATATCAAGCATTTATGCATGAGTATCAAGAATTAGGTCACATGAGAGTCGCTGCCGCCAAAGGGACACCGCAATATTTTTTACCCCACCATTGCGTGTTACGCGACTCCACTACAACTCCACTGCGTGTCGTATTCAACGCATCTCAGAATACAAGCAATGGAAAGAGCTTAAACGATTACATGTATAAAGGACCTAACTTGCAGCAGGACCTCTTTACATTGATTTTAAAGTGGCGTCAGTATAGCATAGCTTTCACTGCAGACGTTGAAAAGCTCTTCAGACAGACCTAAAATTCCAGAAAATCCTATGGCGATTTAAAGAAAGCAGTTTCCGTGAACAAATAGAAGAATATGAGCTCACCACCGTCACTTACGGCACCAAGGCCGCACCATTCCTAGCCATGATGACCTTGAGACAGTTAGCCCAAGATGAAAGAGAGTCGTTCCCTGAAGCAGCAGAAGTCGTGGAAAGCAACCTTTATATGGATGACCTTATTCACGGATGTCACTCACTGACTGATGCTTTAAAGCTACAACGAGATTTGATACAACTAATGAAAAATGGAGGTCTAAATTTGCGAAAATGGACCTCCAATCATCAAAGTTTATTACGAGACAAACAAAGCGTCACTAAACAAGACGACTATAACTTCAAACACGAGACCTCAACAAAAACATTGGGACTACGTTGGGATCCTAAGCAAGATATATTTATTTTTGAATCTACGATCGACAACCCTACAATTAACACGAACATTCGACCCATTAGGATGGCTTACACCCATTTTTACAAAATTCAAATTATAATTCCAACAAGTATGGGAAAGTGATATTTCATGGGATAGCAAGATTCCTAATAAAATAAACAATGAATGGATAAAGCTAAAACAAGACATCATAAATATAAATAAAATAACAATACCAAGATGGTTAGGTACGAAACCTGACACAGGCATTGAATTGCACGGCTTTTGTGACGCATCGCAGAAGGCATATGCGTGCGTTATTTACTGCAAGTTTCGTCGTGACACAGAATTTAAAATTACTTTGATGGTCGGAAAATCAAAATTAGTACCATGGAACAAGGAGATATCGCTGCCGAAATTGGAGTTAAACGGAGCGCTTTTACTATCAGAGTTAATGAGAAAAGTAGAAAACTGCTTTTCAAGTTATCAAGTTACAACATTTGGATGGACCGATTCTACAGCAGTCCTTGGATGGCTCAATGGAAGTTCAGACCGCTGGAAAACGTTCGTTGCAAACAGAGTGCGAAGGATTACGGAGACTTTGCCTGCTGAACATTGGCGGTACGTGAAATCAGCAGATAATCCAGCGGACTGCGCCAGTCGCGGCATAACTCCGTCGCAGTTGTATCAGCACACCCTGTGGTGGCAAGGACCTTCGTGGTTGTCTTCATTCAAAGATGAAAAGAATAATCAAACATCCTATTTCACCAATGAAGAAATGAAACAACTAAAGCAAGTCAACTTAATTACTCAAAACCGGAAACAAGAAAATTTTATTATGAACCTTTTGGAAAGATACAGCTCATTATCATTAGCGGTACGCGTATTAGCAAGGATTCGTCGCGTCATATCAAGAAATAAGTGGGGCGAATCATACCTAACCTTATCAGAAATAAGACAAGCAAAACATCTGATTATCAAGACAATACAAAATGAAAAATTTCAAGCGGAACTATCGGAACTAAACCGTGGCAGAAACATTTCGCAGAAGAGCAAGTTTCTATGCCTAAACCCATATCTGGATGATGAAGGGTTGTTAAGAGTAGGCGGAAGATTACAAAATGCACATATAAACCCCGATATGAAACATCCAATTATTATTCCATATGATTGCCGGTTGACTGAACTCATTATTGATGACGCACATACATTTACGTTACACGGCGGAGCTCGAGTTACATTGGCTTTTATTCGGAAAAAATATTGGATAATAAGTGGAAATCGAGCAACTAAGAAATACTTAAAGCAATGTATCACATGTAAAAAACAAAATCCTTTAAAACAAGAACAAATAATGGGTCAGCTGCCAGGAACGAGAGTAAATCAATCTCGGCCGTTTCTTCACGCTGGAGTAGATTTTACGGGCCATGTGTTTATCAAGGCCAACAAGGGCCGCGGAATAAAAACACTTAAAGCCTACATAGCAGTGTTTGTATGCATGGTGACCAAGGCCGTGCATCTCGAATTAGTTTCCGATCTCACTACATCATCTTTCATAGCAGCCTTACGCAGAATGGCAGCGCGAAGAGGAACGCCTAGTCACATGTACAGTGACAACGGTCGAAACTTCGTAGGAGCCAGCAATGTATTACAACTAGAATATCAAGAGATACAGCAAATTTACACGGACGAATTCATGAAAGAAATCACAGACTTGGAAATAACCTGGCATTTCAATGCCCCAGCATGGCCAACAGCTGGAGGTCTGTTCGAAGCTGCAGTAAAAAGTTGCAAATTTCATCTGAAAAGAGTCATCGGACAGCAAAAACTCACTTTTGAAGAGTTTACTACTCTATTAACACAAATAGAGGGGTGCCTAAACTCGAGACCATTATGTCCTCTATCGGAAGATCCGAACGATCTCGATTTCCTTACACCATCTCATTTTCTTACCGGTGGACCCCTGCTCACCTTATTATTTCTTATGGGGACGTCGCCAGCCGAACGGACGATCCACCCGCGTTGTTGCGGGCCACTTCATCCTTTTCCCCGTTCTCCCTTCTGGAGGAGTTAAGGTTCATCCAGCTTTCACGGCGCCCCGTCGAATCTTTTGGTCTCTTTAGTGAATCTTGCTATCTGTTCCACCTTCAGATCCTTTAGGTCCTCTATGTGTAGTCTATCCGACCCCCAGAGCTCCCATCTTGCCAGCGAATACATAGGGCACTCGGCTAGTAGGTGGAGGCTGGTCTCCTCGCTTTCCATGCACTCCGGGCATATGGGGTCGGTTTTCACTCCTATCACTGTCATATGTCTGTTCAGTCGACAGTGTCCTGTTATAACTTCAATGACTAGCCTCATGTTCTCTCTGGAGAGTCCCATTAGTTTGCTAGTCTTTTTCTTATCCATTCCCTTGATGAAGATCTTCGATTGTCTCATGCCATTCGAGGACCTCCATCTTCTGTTGGTTTCTGATGTAATGCTGTGACTGATTACTCCCTTGGTGATGTTGTGCGCTATTGGCAGCCGAGGTTCCGGCCCCACCAAGTTTTCCTCTGCTCCCTTTCTGGCTAGTTCGTCGGCCTGTTCATTTCCCGTGTATCCCTCGTGTCCGGGAATCCACGCTAGCGTTAGGTCCGTTCTCTCAGCCAGCCTTTTTAATGATTCCTTGCATTCTCTGACAATTGCTGATGTCGTCTCTTCTTTGCCTAGTGCCTTCAGCGCCGCTTGGCTGTCGCTGTAGATAGCCATCTTTCCTGTAATAGTGAGGTGTTCAGCTATCTCAGCGCATGCCATTATTGCGTATATTTCCGCCTGGAAGACACTAGCGAATCTTCCTAGCGGTATCGACTTGTCTATCTCCGTCCCGTCTGCACATTTAATGTGCACGCCAGATCCAGAGAGCTTTGTCGACTCCTTTCTGGAGCCGTCTGTGTAGCAAATGATGCCATCATTTCCTACGCTCCAGTCCTCTCTTGAACCTATATGTATTCTATATTTTTTGTCAAAAATCCTTTCCTTTCGTATTAAGTCGTTGTTGGAAAGGATCATTGACAACCTATCTTCATATTGTTTACCTATACTGGCGTGACCCTTATCCGTGTAGTTCCCGGTCCATATGCCAGTGCTTCTTAGCTTGAACCATTGTTCCGCTGCTCTTCTCTTTATTTCTAAATCCAGGGGATTCAGCCCCAGCAGGACCTCGAGCGCGGCTGTAGGTGTGGTCCTCATCGCGCCCGTAGTCACTAGGGCCGCTAGCCTTTGGACTTTGTCTAACTCTGCCTTGTTTCTCCCCACTGCGGCTCTGTGCCACCATACGATAGCTCCATGTAGGATTCTTGGCATTATTATTGCCCTATATATCCATAGTGCCATCGCTGGTTTCATGCCCAGGTTCTGCCTATCACGCTTTTACACTGCATCATCGCCATCTTTGCCTTGGAGCATGTGTTACTGATATGGGTCCTGAAGGTAAGCTTACTATCCAGTGTCACTCCTAGATACTTGACTTCCTTGACCGTCTCCAGCTCCTGGTTGTCCAGTATCACTGGTTCAGCTCGCCCTATCTTTCTTTTCTTCGTAAATAGAACTAATTTGGTTTTTTCAGGGTTTAGGTTCAAACCTTTGCTCCTGCACCACCCTAAAGCTTCTTTTAGACCTCTGTTCATGATTTCACACATGACGCTGAGAACTTTGCCTGTCACCAGGAGTACACCATCATCGGAGTACACTTGTGTGTAAATGTGCATCCTGTTTATCTTGTTAACTAATTCATCTATTAGCAGGCACCACAGTAATGGTGACAGACATCCCCCCTGGGGGAACCCTCTTTTCGCCACCACTGTACGTGTTGTTCCTGCTATCTCTGTGCGTATCAGTCGGTGTCTTAGCATGGTTTTCACCCATATTGATACATCTTTATCTATTCCTTCGCGGCTAAGGGTATCCTCTATTGACTCGGGGGTCGCTCTATCAAAATCTCCCTCCACGTCAAAGAAGCATCCCATTGCGTTTTGCCTGCTCACCTTAGTAGAGACTGAAAGAGATATGAGGACACGTTGGTAACTAACACAAAAGATACTTCAAGATGTATGGAAACGTTGGAGTTCAGAATATTTAACTCAACTCACAAGCAGGAGTAAATGGAGACGACCTCATACGAATATCAAGCTTGACGATGTTGTGATGATTCACGACGAAAACCTCCCCCCCGGCAAGTGGATTATGGGGAGAGTAGTGGAACTTCACCCGGGTCAAGACGACCATGTGAGAGTCGTGACATTGAAAACAAAAAGCGGCTTTATCAAGCGTCCTGTAACAAAAATATCAATACTTACCGAACACCAAGAGTTCAATAGTAAACATTGCAACGCAATAGTAAACAAGCAAGTTCCAAGAAATGACGCCGACCCGATAACAAGTACAAGACCATTTCAAAAGAGGCGATTCAACTTTACCACTCTGCTTACTACATTTTTAATGTTCATGACCTTTATATCAAGTTCATATGGCATGGCAAATATAACGACCTTCAATGAAAATCAAGGATTATATTTTGATAAGTTATCCAATATGCAATTAGTAAAGGACGAATGGAAGCTGATCACATATTTCAACATGGAACCCTATTGTCAAGGAACACAAGCCTTACAAAAGTATATAAACACTTTAGAAAAATCATGTTCGATAATTACAAACGAAAAGGCTCAGTGTAATGCGATAACACTTCAATTACGTCACCAGTACACTGAACTAGAGTACTATAACCACCTGCTCTTAAATCAGCAAAATCAAGCTCGTGCCGGGCAGCACGCGCGCCGCACGCGACGCGGCATTGTCAATGCAATTGGATATATCGCAGGCGACCTGTTCGGCGTATTAGACGAGCGCTTCGCAAAACAATACAAGCAAGATATTGACTTACTTCAAGCTAATCAAAAACATATGTTGAATTTATGGAAAAATCAAACATCGGTTGTGGAAGCAGAAAATAATCTTTTGAAAAGAACCGAAGAAGTAATGAATCAACAACATAAGATCGCAAATCAACATATGTTAGTTTTGGAAAAAGCTATGAAAGACTTGAAAAATGCTGCTCAAGTAAATTTAGTCCTAAATGACTTCGCTTTAGAGTCGATAATAGCAAGCAACATGTTAAACAACTTAAGAATTTTACAAAACACTTTATTGCAAACAGTCACCGAAATTCATCAAGGCTACTTCAACATTCATATACTTACACCAGATCAACTTATCAAGGAGTTGAACACCGTATCAAGCCAGGCGCCTCCAGACGTATCCCTACCAGTGACTAACCTAAATTCAGATATACGCAAGATCTACGATTTTCTAAGTATAAAAACAAGAGTACTGGATGATTATTTTATTTTCGAAATCAAGATACCACTAATCAGCCGGGATACATTTGAAATACTGCGTATATTTCCATTACCGAAAAACCAAGACGGAAGTATGATAAGTATTATTCCCGTGGCAGACTACGTATCAGTTAACATGAAAAAAGACTTATACATACCTATGTCGGAGAATGACGTCAAATCATGTTTCCATCTAGATGTTTACTTCTGTCATAATCAAGGACCAGAATATCAGATGAAAGCAGATAAGAACCTATGTCGATGTCCTCTCTCGTCTCAGACTTTACCGCTATAGGACGTGTAGTCATTATTTTTTTTTTTTTTTGTTTTTTAATTTTATTTAAGAAATTGAAATATTTTGAGTGTCTCGGGCTTCGCCCTCTGTGATCCTTCGACGGCTCCAAAGCCCTGCACTGGTGAAACTAGAAAAAAAATTGAAGTTGTAAAAATCTTTTCTCAACGGCGGGGATTGAACTCGTGCCCCGCGGCGGCGTCGGTAAGTATCGTGCCCGGCGCCTTATCCGTTGGACCACGAGCGCTTAGAGCGCAGCCGTCGAAATTAGCAACTGCATGCGGCCGTTAGCAGAATGGAATAAAGATCTATACACTACGTAGGTACACGTAGTATCTTCTCACCCGCTACCACTGTATCCGGCGACACTTCTCATCGTTTTTTGCGTAAAGGTCGGTGGAGTTTTATGGTCAGAATCATCTTCACCAAACGGAAACATGAATTCCTGTGCTGCTTGTTGTGGCATAGTTGAAAATAAAGGGAGCGACGCATTGGACTGCACACGTTGTAACGCTAATTACCATAAATTATGCATTAACATACCTTCGGGAAATTTGTCGAAAGCCTTTGTAGAGGGTTGGATTTGCCCGGATTGTTTAAGAAAGCAGCCAAAAACCGGCAATTCTAATACTCCAGTTAGACCAACAACAGTGTCGGCGCAGTCCTCCAATGTAACGCATCGAAACAAAACAACTTTAAAGAAACAACAGAGCGTAAAGTCGCCTATTGCTTGCGAGGTAACTCCCCCTATCTCCGATACGCCGGATCTTCGAATGATGATACGCGAAGAAATGCAACGAGTGATGAAGGATTATCTCAAAGAATTAAGTTCTAAAATTGATTGTAAGATGCAAGCTTTAAGCGACCAAGTGAATGACTTTAAGGAGTCTCTTTGCTTTTTTACCGGTCAGTTCGAAAGTGTTAAATCTGAAATGGATATCTATAAGTCCGACATATGTACTCTTAAAAAAGAAAATGAAATTCTTCGTGAAACAATTTCGAGTCTTCGGAGTAACCACAATAAGTTGGACCTCATCTCTCGTGCCAATAACTTGGAGCTGCAGTGTGTGCCGGAAAGAAGATCGGAAAATGTAGTTGACCTGGTGAAAAAGTTGGGTAAGGCTATTAATCATCCAATAGCAGACAGTGATATATTTTATTGTTCCCGTACAGCCAAGATGAATACTCAGTCTCCGAGACCTCGATCGATTCTTGTAAAATTCAGTCATCCGCGTGTAAGAGACTCTGTTCTGGCTGCAACCATAAAATATAATAAGAACCATGTTGATGATAAGTTAAACGCCACTCATCTCGGCTTCACCTGTGGGAAAAAGTCGGCTATATACGTAGTCGAAAATCTGTCACCCGATAATAAAGCCCTTCACGCCGCAGCCCGCTCCCGCGCTAAAGAGCTCCAATTCAAGTTTGTATGGATAAGAAACGGCCACATATTTATGAGGAAGACCGAATCTTCCGAGTACATCTACGTGCGTGATAAAGAAACGTTGAACCGCTTAAAATAAGTAGTAGTTGTAAGATATTTTAATTAATTGTCATCTATCTTTAGTTAAGTTTTTTTATTTATAAAATACGATTCCAAAATTAGTTTATACTTTCAAAATGTAAGGGGTTTACGTACGAAAACAAACGAAGTTTTTAAAAGTATTGCTACTTGTGACTATGACATCATAATTTTTATTGAAACGTGGCTCAATAGTAGTGTGCTCGATGGTGAGCTGTTTATGGATGATTATGTAGTATACAGAAGGGACCGTGAAAGTAGCAATTTTAATAATAAAAAGGGAGGTGGTGGAGTATTGATTGCAGTGCACAGGAGACTAGTTTCGGAGAGAGCATTCAGTTTCGAAAGCAAATGCGAAGATCTGTGGATATCAATAGACGTTTATTTTAACCATAAACGAGAAAAGATGTACTTATGCGCAGCGTATCTGCCGCCGCCTGTACAAATGAACATGTTAGAGCATTTTATTGATAATATGAACAGAGTATTATTATTGCAAAAATTTACAGTAATAACAGGCGATTTTAATCAGAGTTGCATAAGCTGGGATGTAAACCATGTTTCCCCGCCTTGTGCAAATAGTTCAGTAGGGATTAGTTTTATTGATTTTATAACATTTAACAGCTTAAAGCAATGGAATAACGTTACTAATCACAAAAACAAAATTCTGGATCTAGTGCTCACTTCCAGCGTGTCTGTCAGTGATTTGACCTGTAGCTCTGCACCCTTGTGCAACATCGATCTTTATCATCCTCCCCTGGAATTTTCAATAGTGGCGCCAACCAATTGCAAAAGGCTACCCCAAATGCATGTCCCCAAATTTAATTTTTTTAAAGCTGATTTCAACTCTTTAAACAATGACTTAAATTCTGTCTGCTGGAAGGACAAATTTAGGCTATGCCGTACAGTAGATGAAATGGTTAGTGTTTTTTATGACTTTCTAAGAGTCATTATTAAAAAATATGTTCCGCAGTGCTCGCACAAACCAAATAGCTATCCCTCATGGTACAGTAAGGAACTTAGAAGTCTATTGCGGGAAAAATACAAAATAAGAATACGTTTCCAGAAATATAAAAACCCGTTAGATAGCATTACCCTTGCCATGTTGAAGCTTAGATGTGAGACTCAAATAAAATTGTGCTACAAAAGATATATTACACTTGTTGAACAATCCATTACTTCAAATCCCAAGTTCTTTTGGTCTTACATTAAACAAAAAAGGCAATGTGGTAACAGTTATCCATCCACAATGTCCTATCTAACCAAGTCAGCAGATAACGGCGCCGGAGTAGCAAATTTATTTGCAGATTTCTTTTCGTCAGTGTATGATGACCATCCGACCCCCTATATTGCTGATTCATCGTACAGTGACGTTGACATTACTTCTAATGTCATCCCAACTCCCGTTTTTACACCTCTTGAGATCTTTAAAAAACTAAAAGTCCTGGAACTGCATAAGGGAGCGGGTGCTGATGGTATACCACCTAGGTTTGTGGTTGAATGTGCCAGGAGTCTTTCTCACCCCCTTTCCATTATTTTTAATAAATCGTTTGCTAGTGGTGTCTTCCCTGAATTATGGAAGGAAGCTCGCATTGTCCCCATACACAAATCAGGTGATGCAAACGTAGTTTTAAATTACAGACCAATTTCAATACTGCCAGTGTTCGGAAAGGTGCTTGAGTCGCTGTTCTGTCATATATTAAATTGGCATACAAAAAATATTATATCTACTGTACAGCATGGCTTCTTCTCTGGCCGTTCTACAACTACCAATCTTATGTCATTCCTGTCTGAAGTAACAGATTCTGTAGACTCGCGCAACTGTGTAGATGTAATCTACACAGATTTTAGCAAGGTCTTCGATAAAGTGGACCATCAAATTCTTTTATATAAGCTATCTCGTTATGGTGTTGCCACAAATCTCTTATCATGGAGCAAATCTTACCTTACCGGTCGGATGTCAAAAGTGGTACTAAATGGTTTTAGTTCGGAACCTTTTTTGTCAAAATCTGGCGTGCCTCAGGGTTCCCATATCGGCCCAATATTTTTTAATATTTTCATTAACGATATCGCAATTTCTTTTAAGCATTCAAAAATATTCTTATACGCCGACGATCTAAAAATTATGAGGCCCATTGTTAGCACTCATGACACGGTATTGCTTCAGGAGGATTTGGATAGGTTCTCTGAGTGGTGCATAAGAAACCATATGATTTTGAACATCGACAAATGCCGTTACATTAGGTTCACAAGAAAACAGTCTGAGTCAAGTACTATATACAAAATTAACAACACTGTACTTGAAGAAGTTAAAGTCATTAACCCAGATAAGCCTACTGTCCTATATTTAGGACAGTAGAAATAAAAAAAAATATCAGAATACCCTCTTTATCTAAGATTATTTAGTCTTATGATTTGCAGTAAGAAACGTGTCAGCTTTATTAGAAAAAATAAAAAGACAGTTATTTTAACAGTTTTTACCTTATATAAGGAGACTGAAAAAAAATGTCAAAAACGACAAGGGTTGGTCAAGTCAAGCTTTTTAAAAATAAAAGTGGCCAAAAAAAAAAGTGCTTTTTTTTTTCAATTTTAATTTAATAAATAGGTACATAACGCATCTAGTACATTTAAATTAAGTTATTCGTTAGGTATCAAATTTATTTTAAAGCGAACTAAAAAAATAATAGAAAACTAATAAAAAATAACGATTATTTACTGACTGAGAGACTGGGGCGGCCGTCGACCCGTCGCGTCATAGCGCCAGCCAGCTGAGAGAGATAAATGCCTACGCCTACGTTGCATACAGTCTGGCTGGAATGAGTGAGACCCCATTTATTTTCCCTTTACAACTGAATTGAAACTCTAACGACTATCGATAACATCTACTTACCTATGTTATGATATGTGTGTTATGAGCGCAATTCCAATTCTTATCTACGTATTACAAAATAAGTCTAACACACATGAATAGAAGTTACAACTATCTTTCCTTTACAAATTAAATATCAAATGTAGGTAACATCTAAAGTACGACCAACGACCGAACTGCCATGTAGGTATTGCAAAATAAGTCAATCACACAATTCACACATCAAAAGAAGTTACTACCTACTATCTTTCCTTACAAATGAATGATGAAATGTAGATAGGTACCTAAAGTACGACTAACGACCGAACTTCTATGTAGGTAAGTAAGTAGTAAGTAAACAGCCTACAATTGTCCCACTGCTGGGCAAAGGCCTCCGTCATTGATATCAAGTCATCGCTACATTTGATGGGTTATGGCTTTATCACCACGCTTGCCAAGTGCGGGTTGGTGATCACAAACCCGGGCTATGCATCGAAAAATCCGAATTACATTTTGCCCGACCTGGGAATTGAACCCGGGACCTTCGGGTATAGGGCCGAGCGCTCTGCCACTCGGCCACCGAGGCTATGTAGGTATTGCAAAATAAGTCAATCACATAAATTACACATTAAAAGAAGTTTCATTCTCATTACAAATCAAAGATCAAATGTAGGTATCTAAAGGGCAACGGCCGGTCGATGACAAAGTACCTATTACCTATGCCTTATTATTATTCTAAGTACCTATGTTATGTTGTTGTTAAAAGCATTATTTTATTATTCAGTCTTACCTAATAAGCCTAAAGTAATAAGTAATAACATAACACTAAATTAAATAAACAAATGAATGTCTCGCATTAAAGGCAAAGTTAAACATCTGAATAGGTGAATAGGTGTAGGTAGGTACTTACATGGTGATAAAGAGCATTCCAGTTTATGTCATCCGCGTACAGCAAAGGCTATGATAAGCTTTCCATCACACTTAACAGGTTTTGGACTGTCAAACTAATGTAATAATAACAAAATAAAAGTCAACCTTTGGTATAATTACGTAACTAAATTAAAATTAATTAAGGGAGCTAGAATAACTTATTTATTATTATCGACGCATCGTTTTTATTATTACCGACACTAATTCAGCTTTTTACAAGTTCATCACCTATTTTACCTACAAGTCTTATAATACATTTTACACCCACTGCATTGCTTGGTACCTAATCATAATTTGTCACTGCACTGATTATTACCTTACTCAGCTTAGAACACTAATCTATTACTACATTAATTAACTAATACGTAAATAGCATCTCTAAGAACTGTTGGTTCGTAATCCAAGGCATTTTTACGCACGCGCAACGCGATAGCTCAAGATGCACAAGTAGACTGCGACAAAAATCCTTGCGTGCAGCCGTGTGAAGGTCGTGTGATTAGGGTTTGCGACGACCAATCACTTTAGCCGCTTCAGGGCTGCCCCTAACTATGAGCAGCGCTTTTTCGATATGAATTATTACGATTATTTCATAAATATTTCAATTCTTCATCGAATTTAGCCTTAGACAGGGTGGTCAACGCAGCCGCCCGCATTGAAAACGATGTGGGTTCAATTTCTACATGAGGTACCTATTCAACTTTATTTGAAGTTTCAATATCTTAAAGTTAATAAGATAAGAATTTGTGGTAAACGACCGTAATAACGTTGTTTCTAATTCATAAATGTGTTTTATTTCAAAGGAACGGTGAAGCGAAAATGTATTAATTGCTTGAGTACCTATGTAATGTAATATCCAAATAAATGACCAAATTTTTTAATGATTTATAAATAATTTTGAAATCACGTGATGCTTACCAAAACAACTAGTCTCACAGTCGTTACTTTCTTCCTTTTAAACTTTAACGAGTAAACATTTTTGATATTTTTATGACGATAAAAAACCAACAAATGCCATAAAACTATAGTCAATACAAGTGCTTGACATTAAAAGTTTTTGGTTACAAGTTATAGCTAGCACAAGTTAAGCTCCTTTAGAAACTTGTTTTAATGGTTAAACTAGATAACGGATAAACATACTTGTAAAAGGGCCAGACCCAAAATAAATTTAAAAACAGTTATTTCTAAAATTGTCATGACCGGGAATTGAACCCAGGACCTTAAAGGTGGCGACGCCAGAACCGGAGTGCTAACCACTTGACCACGGAGGTCGTCAAATTTTCTTATTGTAAATTCGCTTATTATGCAAGTTTTGACGATAGCTTAATTATTTAAGTTAAGTTAAGCCTATTCGTATGTTTGCAATTGTGAAAGAGTTTGTAATCAACAAAAGACAAAAGTTTTGACATGTCAATATCTTGTATGGTCTAATGGTTTTAATTTACTTCTCGTGCGTTCCAACCCTAATCACACGACCTTCACACGGCTGCACGCAAGGATTTTTGTCGCAGTCTACTTGTGCATCTTGAGCTATCGCGTTGCGCGTGCGTAAAAATGCCTTGGATTACGAACCAACAGTTCTTAGAGATGCTATTTACGTATTAGTTAATTAATGTAGTAATAGATTAGTGTTCTAAGCTGAGTAAGGTAATAATCAGTGCAGTGACAAATTATGATTAGGTACCAAGCAATGCAGTGGGTGTAAAATGTATTATAAGACTTGTAGGTAAAATAGGTGATGAACTTGTAAAAAGCTGAATTAGTGTCGGTAATAATAAAAACGATGCGTCGATAATAATAAATAAGTTATTCTAGCTCCCTTAATTAATTTTAATTTAGTTACGTAATTATACCAAAGGTTGACTTTTATTTTGTTATTATTACATTAGTTTGACAGTCCAAAACCTGTTAAGTGTGATGGAAAGCTTATCATAGCCTTTGCTGTACGCGGATGACATAAACTGGAATGCTCTTTATCACCATGTAAGTACCTACCTACACCTATTCACCTATTCAGATGTTTAACTTTGCCTTTAATGCGAGACATTCATTTGTTTATTTAATTTAGTGTTATGTTATTACTTATTACTTTAGGCTTATTAGGTAAGACTGAATAATAAAATAATGCTTTTAACAACAACATAACATAGGTACTTAGAATAATAATAAGGCATAGGTAATAGGTACTTTGTCATCGACCGGCCGTTGCCCTTTAGATACCTACATTTGATCTTTGATTTGTAATGAGAATGAAACTTCTTTTAATGTGTAATTTATGTGATTGACTTATTTTGCAATACCTACATAGCCTCGGTGGCCGAGTGGCAGAGCGCTCGGCCCTATACCCGAAGGTCCCGGGTTCAATTCCCAGGTCGGGCAAAATGTAATTCGGATTTTTCGATGCATAGCCCGGGTTTGTGATCACCAACCCGCACTTGGCAAGCGTGGTGATAAAGCCATAACCCATCAAATGTAGCGATGACTTGATATCAATGACGGAGGCCTTTGCCCAGCAGTGGGACAATTGTACGCTGTTTACTTACTACTTACTTACCTACATAGAAGTTCGGTCGTTAGTCGTACTTTAGGTACCTATCTACATTTTATCATTCATTTGTAAGGAAAGATAGTAGGTAGTAACTTCTTTTGATGTGTGATTGACTTATTTTGCAATACCTACATGGCAGTTCGGTCGTTGGTCGTACTTTAGATGTTACCTACATTTGATATTTAATTTGTAAAGGAAAGATAGTTGTAACTTCTATTCATGTGTGTTAGACTTATTTTGTAATACGTAGATAAGAATTGGAATTGCGCTCATAACACACATATCATAACATAGGTAAGTAGATGTTATCGATAGTCGTTAGAGTTTCAATTCAGTTGTAAAGGGAAAATAAATGGGGTCTCACTCATTCCAGCCAGACTGTATGTAACGTAGGCGTAGGCATTTATCTCTCTCAGCTGGCTGGCGCTATGACGCGGCGGGTCGACGGCCGCCCCAGTCTCTCAGTCAGTAAATAATCGTTATTTTTTATTAGTTTTCTATTATTTTTTTAGTTCGCTTTAAAATAAATTTGATACCTAACGAATAACTTAATTTAAATGTACTAGATGCGTTATGTACCTATTTATTAAATTAAAATTGAAAAAAAAAACACTTTTTTTTTGGGCCACTTTTATTTTTAAAAAGCTTGACTTGACCAACCCTTGTCGTTTTTGACATTTTTTTTCAGTCTCCTTATATTTTACCTTATAAGTGTGTAATAAAAGTGCGTTGCAGACATGGCAAATGACAGGTATGTATAAAAAGTTATATTTTACTCGTGAGTTGTTTTTTTCTGTGTTAATATCTAGTTGATAACCTTAACTTTTGTACTAAATAAATATTCTAGCAAAATAATATAAATAAATTACGTATAACTTGTTACAAATACTAGCGTACTATATATAGGACAGTAGGATAATATACATGATTTTAGTACAATAATACAACTTTTTCTTTACAGACCGTTAGCTGCGCATGAAATTTTAGATGCTTTAGAAAATGTTTCTGATAATGAAGAAGATTATAGAGAACGACTGATATGTATTCTACCTCCTCCTGTTGATCCTGACTGTCTCACTGACGAAGATTCGGGTGAAGAAGATAATGTAACTTTGAATAATTTGCCACGAAACATTCTGCTTCAACCGGCTGAAGTAATGATTCAAGGGCAGATTATGGTGAGTGATACAGAAGAAGAACCTTCTGATTCTACAGGTCGAACTAAACGTAGGCGTACCTACGCATGGAGAAAACGGGACTTGGCAAAAAATCCCGTGAATTGGCCAGATGTTCAAGGCGCTTGCCAAGATAAGCGCCCAATTGAGTGGTTTGAAAACTTCTTAGATGAAGATGTTATTTCGTTGTTGGTGTCAGAGAGCAATAAATATGCTGTCAAAAAGAATTTGCCTGGAGACATAACCACTGAAGATATGAAATGTTTCATCGGCATATTGTTGGTTAGTGGTTATTCATGGCTCCCCCGTAGAAGAATGTATTGGGAAAACTCCCCTGATACAAAGAATGAATTGATCAGCTCGGCTATGACTAGGGATAGATTTGACTTTATTTTTCGCCACCTTCATGTCAATGATAATCTGGATTTGCAAGACAAATACACAAAAGTACGCCCCCTAGTTACACTTCTAAATAAAAAGTTCTTAGAGTTTTCTCCTCTTGAAGAGCATTACAGTGTAGATGAGGCCATGATCCCCTACTATGGTAGACATGGCTGCAAACAGCACATAAAAGGTAAACCTATTAGGTACGGGTTCAAAGCTTGGGTTGGTGCTACACGGTTAGGGTATGTTTTATGGATGGAACCATACCAAGGTGCTACAACTATGTGCAATCCAATATATAAAGAATTGGGGCTGGGTGCAAGCGTTGTTCTCACTTTTTGCGATGTGCTGATTTCACGTGGCTTCGACCTTCCTTACCACGTAGTTTTTGATAATTTTTTTACTGGGACGCCCTTGCTGGAAGAGATAAAAAAGAAAGGCCTTCGTTGCACTGGGACAGTTCGAGAAAACAGGACATCTAGTTGTCCTCTGATTACATCGAAGTTACTGAAAAAAAAGGAACGTGGTGCTGTCGATTACAGAACGACACATGACAACACGTTCATTATTGCTAAATGGCATGACAATAATATATTCAGTATTGCTTCTAATGCTGTAGGAATAAATCCTAAACAATCTGCCAAACGCTTCTCACAAAGTGAAAAGAGAAACATTGTCATAGAAGAACCACATATGGTGTCCATCTATAACAAATATATGGGAGGAGTGGATCGGTCTGATGAAAATATTTCACATTACCGAATTGGTATACGAGGTAAGAAATGGTACATGCCGTTGCTCACACACATGATTGATCTTGCCGAACATAATGCATGGCAGTTATATAAAATAAATCATGGAAAACTGGATCATCTTGGCTTTCGCAGAAGGGTAGCAATTGCTTTGATTGAATCAAACAGAAAAAATGCCAAAAGAGGGCCTAGCCGACCCTCCCATCATGAACATGCTGATAGTCGTAAAGACCAAATGAATCATCTGGTTATTCCTCAATCGAAGCAAACACACTGTCGTCAATGTCACAAAAAATGTTTGACACGTTGCAAGAAATGTGATGTTGGAGTGTGTGTCAAGTGTTTTGAAACATATCATTCATAAATAGTGTTAATCTAGTAAATTACATATAACAATGGGTAATATAATCAATAGTTATCTAATAAACTACACTTTTTGATTACATTCTGTTTTGTCATAAATGGTCTTTTATTTCCTCTTATTATCCTACTGTCCTACATATAGGACGGCTGTTTCCCTGAAAGCCTTACACTTAATTTTTTTTTTGATCTTGCCGAACATAATGCATGGCAGTTATATAAAATAAATCATGGAAAACTGGATCATCTTGGCTTTCGCAGAAGGGTAGCAATTGCTTTGATTGAATCAAACAGAAAAAATGCCAAAAGAGGGCCTAGCCGACCCTCCCATCATGAACATGCTGATAGTCGTAAAGACCAAATGAATCATCTGGTTATTCCTCAATCGAAGCAAACACACTGTCGTCAATGTCACAAAAAATGTTTGACACGTTGCAAGAAATGTGATGTTGGAGTGTGTGTCAAGTGTTTTGAAACATATCATTCATAAACAGTGTTAATCTAGTAAATTACATATAACAATGGGTAATATAATCAATAGTTATCTAATAAACTACACTTTTTGATTACATTCTGTTTTGTCATAAATGGTCTTTTATTTCCTCTTATTATCCTACTGTCCTACATATAGGACGGCTGTTTCCCTGAAAGCCTTACACTTAATTTTTTTTTCATAATTTTTTTTATGTTGCAT